>JBBCBC010000033.1:12994414-13557722 GCA_037126765.1 Stenogyne calaminthoides
AGTATTATATCCTTATAATAGATTTTCTCTAGGACACTAGCATTAACAATCTCCCACTTGGACTAGAGTCAATCACTTACATGTCTAACCCCTAGACCATCAAATGTCTAGTGTGTACATGAACACTCAGTGTTTTGGTGAAAAGATCTGCCAAATTAAATATGTGGGAATACATTTTAAGTCTATTTCTCCTATCGTTATGATCTCCCAGATCAAATGATAAGTCTAGGTACATGCTCGTTTATGCTTGTTGATCTCGGTTCCCTTGCTTGCGCAATCACACCAGCGTTGTCTCAATAAACTTTATTAGACAACTGGCACTCGGAACTACCCCTAGTTCTCTTAAGAACTATAAAATTCAGACAGTCTCCTTGAGGCTTCTGATACAACAATGTACTTAACTTTGGTTGTTGAATCTGCAGTCCTTTTTCTTGGAACTATTCCAACCGACCGCCTCATTATTGAGAGTTAAACGTGACCTAACTGTGATTTGTAATCATCACAGTCGGATTGGAAACTTATGTCAGCATAACCAGTGACTACTAGTTCTGACTATCCGCTATAGACAAGGAAACATTCTTTAGTTCGTCTAAGATACTTCAGAATGGTATTGACAGCAATCCAGTGAGACTCACCTGGATTCTGTTGATGTCTGTTGGTCCCGAAAAACCCGATTTAAAACTCGTAAAATCTCAATGGGAGGTGACTTAAATTTTTTGTTTAATGTGTTATGCAGATTTGCTAAAGTATGTATGACAGTTAATATGAAAGCAAATAAGAACACACGTATTTTTATAGTGGTTGGACAACTAAATCCTACATCCACTCTTCCCTTCATGGGGCACCAACTTAACCAACAGGATGTTTACGAGTTCTCACTCAAAAGAGACGGGACTTAAGGGATCGCCTACCCTCCCTTTCGGGATTGCTTAGATGTTTACCGAGTTCTCACTCAAACGGGACTTATCACCCTCACGGGATCACCTACCCTCCCTTTCGGGATTGCTAGATGTTTACCGAGTTCACACTCACCTACAAACTTAACCGACTGATTTGGGTAAGGTTTGTTTGGTTTCCAACTAGGTTGAGATTTTCCCTTACATTTGTTTAGCCTCAATGCTAAGGATGGGAAAATCTCTAAGCTAGGATATAACATTTGTGCTTAGATCTAGGGTAGAACACTTTTGAATATATGTGTGTATTTCTTGCTCTGTGTTCTATGAATGGAGTTGCTTGAATATTTGGCTTTAATTTCACTTTGCAGATCCTCCATTATCTTCTTTTGAAGATAGTGCAATGTATTTATAGTGTGGATTTAAATATTACCGTTGGAAAGTAATATTCAAATCCATACTAATAACTTCCAGCTTTTCTTTGTCCTTTTGCACTTTTCCTTGCAACTTTATGTCACATCAATATGTGTGTTGTCTTCTTTATTTTTTTGCTTTTGTGTGTCTAACGGATCGATCATTTAGTCGATTCTTTGTTCATCTCTTGATTACGGTCCTTTGATCCGGTCATTTGAAATCGATCTGTAGAAATCTGGTGCCAGATTTACGGTGTCTTTGAAATCCTTTGTTCATCGATTCTTTGAAATCAATGTTCATCGATTCTTTGATTTCACTTTATTCATCTGGCGATTTCCTTTGTTCATCGAATCGATTTCTTTGTTCCCGGCCCGATTTACGATTTCTTCTGATTTGATTTTCGATTTCTTCACATCATTTGATTTCTTCACATCATTTTATCAGCTTTTCTTCATCACAAATCAGCATGTTTCTTCTTGTTCAGCTCATCAGTTAACTCGGAACTCATCCTACTCATCTGATCTCGATCAGCCTCATCTGCAGCCTCGTCTGATCTCGATCATCTTCGTCTGATTTTATGAGTTCCCCCTTAACTTGTTCTCTCGTTCCCCCTCAACTTGTTATCTGTAGATTATCTTAAATAACACAAGTTGATAATGTTTTGTCATAATTAATCAAAACTAAAATATCCCAACAATTTCCCCCTTTTTGATAATGATGCCAAAACTAACTAACAATAAAAATATACGAGAAAAAATAGTGTTAGTTAAACAAGTGAAATAATGAAGAACATTGTTTTCATTTTAAAAAAGAGAAGATGATTGTCAACCTCCATGAATTTTATAAAATTTATGCATTTTAAACTAAATTGGTTTTAATAAAAAAGATCAGTTCAGTGTTCACATTAAAATAGTGAACTTTTGAACCCCTGCTTTGATACCACTTGTTGGTCCCGAAAAACCCGATTTAAAACTCGTAAAATCTCAATGGGAGGTGACTTAATTTTTTTTTTAATGTGTTATGCATATTTGCTAAAGTATGTATGACAGTTAATATGAAAGCAAATAAGAACACACATATATTTTTATAGTGGTTGGACAACTAAATCCTACATCCACTCTTCCCTTCATGGGGCACCAACTTAACCAACAGATGTTTACCGAAGTTCTCACTCAAGCGGGACTTATCACCCTCTAAGGGATCGCCTACCCTCCCTTCGGGATTGCTTAGATGTTTTCCGAAGTTCTCACTCAAAGCGGGACTTATCACCCTCACGGGATCGCCTACCCTCCCTTTCGGGATTGCTAGATGTTTCGAGGAGTTCACACTCACCTACAAACTTAACCGACCGATTTGGGTAAGGTTTGTTTGGTTTTTTCAACTAGGTTGAGATTTTCCTTACATTTGTTTAGCCTCAATGCTAAGGATGGGAAAATCTCTCTAAGCTTAGGATATAACATTTGTACTTAGATCTAGGGTAGAACACTTTTGAATATATGTGTGTATTTCTTGCTCTGTGTTCTATGAATGGAGTTGCTTGAATATTTGGCTTTAATTTCACTTTGCAGATCCTCCATTATCTTCTTTTGAAGATAGTGCAATGTATTTATAGTGTGGATTTAAATATTACCGTTGGAAAGTAATATTCAAATCCATACTAATAACTTCTAGCTTTTCTTTGTCTTTTTGCACTTTTCCTTGCAGCTTTATGTCACATCAATATGTGTGTTGTCTTCTTATTGGCCAGCTGCTTTTGTTTGTCTAACGGATCTGATCAGCTCGTCAGATTACTGTTTATCTCTTTTGATTATAATTACTTTGATGTCGGTCATTTGAAATTTGAGAAATGTAGATTTACGGTGTCTTTGAAATTTACGGTGTCTTTGAAATCCTTTGTTCATCGATTCTTTGAATTCACTTTGTTCATCGGCCGATTTCCTTTGTTCATCGGCTGATTTCCTTTGTTCATCGATTTTCGATTTTCTTCTTCTCTCGATTTTAGATTTCTTCTCTTTGATTTGATTTCTTCCAAGCATTTTATCAGCTTTTCTTCATCACAAATCAGCATGCTTCTTCTTGTTCAGCTCATCAGTTAACTCGGAACTCATCCTACTCATCTTATCTCGATCAGCCTTGTCTGCAGCCTCGTCTGATCTCGATCATCTTCGTCTGATTTTATGAGTTCCCCCTTAACTTGTTCTCTCGTTCCCCCTCAACTTGTTATCTGTAGATTATCTTAAATAACACAAGTTGATAATATTTTGGCATAATTAATCAAAACTAAAATATCCCAACAATGTCTATCAGTGATGTTGATAGCGTAGGCCACGTTTGGCCTAGTGCAAGTCATGGCGTACATGATTGACCCAATTGCATATGCATATGGGACGTCTTTCATGTGCTTGATATCAGCTTCAATAGAAGGACAATCCTTCTTTGACAGCTTTATCCCATGATTTGCCGATAGAGACCCTCTCTTAGAGTCATCTATCGCAAAATGCTTCAACACCTTGTCTACATAGGTGGAATATGACAGTATCAACATCCTCTTGGATCTATCCCTGTGGATCTTGATCCCTAAGATGTAGCAGACTTCACAAAGATCCTTCATCATGAAGGTCTTCGACAACCAATCTTCAACGGACTGCATTAACGGGATATTGTTTCCCAAAATCAATATGTCATCGACATACACGATTATGAAAACAATATTCTTCCCATTGCGTTTATCAAATGTAAGGATCTTCCGAATTTCTGATGAAGTCAAAAGACTTGATAGCTTCATCAAATTGGATATTCCAACTCCTAGAAGATTGCTTCAATCCATAGATGGATCTCTTTAGCTTGCATACTAAATTAGAATTTGACTTAGATATAAAACCTTCCGGTTGAGTCATAAACACTTCCTTATCAATGTTTCCATTGAGAAAAGCTATTTTGACATCCATCTGTCAAATCTCATAATCACGGTGTGCTGTTATCGCAAGTAAAATTCGAATGGACTTGATCTTTGCAACTGGTGAGAAGATCTCATCATAGTCAATGCCTTCACGTTGACTATAATCCTTCGCCACCAACCTAGCTTTGTAGGTTTGTACTTTGCCATTTACAAATGGGTCTAACCCCTTTAGGCAACTCAACCAAGTCCCAGACTTGATTGGTGTACATCGAGTCCATCTCGAATTTCATGGCTTCATGCCACTTCCCTGAATCAATATCTAATATTGCTTAAGAGTAAGTATTAGGATCGTCCTTATCCGGTATGTCCACATTAATGAGTTCCTCCAAGAGGTAACCACATCTAATTGGCATATTACGATTCCTGATTGACTTACGGAGTTGTGGTTCTGAAGGTTGTACATTCTGATCTTGAAAATTTTGTGGTGCATCGATTTCATCAATGTCCGAAGAATCCTCAAGAGCTACACTTTCAGATGCCTCTTGGGCGGGAGTTTGACATTCAGCCCACTTGGAGGTTCTTGCACTGGCAAGCATACTCCAATTACGCTCCCACTGGCTGAAAGACGATCACCTAGTGAAAGACTCCCATCGTGAAAGTTGTTGAATGCTCCCACTGATTCCTTGTCATGTTGCTTTGACAGGATATCAGTTTCTTTGTTAATTTGTTGAATGCTCCCACTGGTTCATATGGTGTATGCTCAACCGATTTAGATGGAATCCTATTCAGAATGTAAATTGAGGTTTGTAACGCGTATCCCATAAGAATGTTGGAAGACAGGAAAAGCTCATCATGGACCTCACCATGTCTAACAGGGTTTAGTTTCTTCTCTCAGACACACCGTTCATCTGAGGTATTCCGGGAGTAGTCCATTGTGACTGGATTCCATGTAACTTCAAGTAATCAGTGAATTCATGGATAAAGTATTCTCCTCCTCAATCCGATCGAAGAGTCTTGATACTCTTACCAAGTTTCTTCTCTATTTCAGCTTTGTACTCATTGAATTTCTCAAAAGATTCAGATTTGTATTTCATAAGATACACGTATCCGTATCTAGAGAAATCATCAGTAAAAGTGATGAAGTAGCCGAAGTGACCCCTAGCTAAAGTGGGCAATGGTCCACAAACATCGTTGTAGATCAACTCTAGAACTTCTTTGGCATGCACCCCTTTTCCCAGAAAAGGTTATGTTGATCATCTTGCCCATGATATAAGATTCACAATCTCCATAAGACTCACAGGTCGAATGGGGTTAAGTAGTCTAACTTTCTTAACATTGCAATTCTTTTATCGTTTACATGATCAAGTTATACAATGCCATAAGTAAGTCGGGTTTTCATGATTACTAAGTTTGAGTCTTTTACTTTGTATATAAGAACATCATATCCACAATGCAACAAATATATGTTGCGAGTAATAGAAAGAACTAGATGACAATCATTAAGTTCTAATCTAAAACCAAAGGGTAAGTCTAACACATAAGTCCCCACACGTTCAGTAGCAATTCTTACTCCATTTCCACGTGTAAGACGACTTCACCCGCCCTAACTTTCCTAAGACACATGAGCCCTTTCACATTAGTGCAAATGTGAGAGCCACATTCGGTATCCTATACCAAACAGTTAGCGCTATTAGTGGACATGTTTATCTTAATAACA
Organism: Stenogyne calaminthoides; assembly: GCA_037126765.1. Classification (NCBI taxonomy): domain Eukaryota; kingdom Viridiplantae; phylum Streptophyta; class Magnoliopsida; order Lamiales; family Lamiaceae; genus Stenogyne; species Stenogyne calaminthoides. Next base: position 13,000,338 of record JBBCBC010000033.1, read on the forward strand.
AACATACATGTTCTAGTGCTAGAAGCACCTAGTATCTTCTTTTCAATAACCAAAACCTTACAGTCCTTCTTCCAATGCCCTCTTCTACTTATAGTAGAGGAACACATCCTTGTCTACCCGATCCTTCTTTTGAACACCATCTTAGTGACAGTAACTCAAAAGTCTTGAGCACGTTGGATGTTTAGGCATGGTCGCACTTTTGGCCTTATTCATATTGTAGTTTCGCGAAGCTAAAATATGAATCAGGGAACAAGGAGGAAAGATAAATGAAAACGTTGGTCTTTTAGCTCAAAGCCTAAATTACCAAGTTTATCAATTAGGCTTATCATCTTAAGCACATGAGGTGAAATTTTTCTCTCTTTTTTACTAACTTAGGCATTTGAGCGGATCTCTTATCATTTCATAAATATCGTAAGCGAGATTTAGAATCAAAGAGATCCTTCCGGATCTTGAGCATTTCGAGAAGGGACTCATTTTCTCATGTTGCCTATGTATATCGGGAGTCATCTTGAGCAACATCACCAATAATCGAGCACAGGAAGCATCCTTTTGATGCTTCTTCCGGAATCTTCGTCAAACGCGTCTTTGCCTCAGTACCAAACTTTAAGGATAATCAGGATAGGCGTGTCCAACATGTACTCAATCTTTTCTTGCCTTAGCACCAAACACATATTTCGGTGCGATCCGAGAAAATTTGGCACACCCAATTTGTTTGTTTCAAAACACATCTCAATAATGAGTTATACATTTCAATTAACCAAGAGAAATAAAGTAAAATGAGAATTAAACACATAATTCCTATGATCAATATTCAGCAATCAAAATAAACATGGCCCTTCTTTTGTGTTTATTTTGTCTCCATTATTTTCACATACTCGACGATCTCATCGGAAGAGTACAAATTTATATCAGATATAAATTGTAATGGACTAGGATCCACATTCCTACTATCATAATATCCGTAACCGACATGATTATTCTGATAGCAAACCCGGTAGGTCTCAGCGCCAATTGCAAAACTTTGAACTCTAGTTGATTGAACCTAGTTCAATCGGATGACCCGACTTTTCGTTTCCCTGTTTGGTTTGGTGAAACAAATTCAAGTTGATTTAAGAACCATCAAGTGGCGACACTACGTGTCCTATAAAAAGTCGTTATATGTAGATCCGAGCAAAAGACTTGGGCCTTAAATACTCATTGGAACGAAATCTCCGATTTACTTTTAACTTTGATGGAAGGCATCGTTCAATTTAATGAAAAACATATTTTAGTGAGGAACATTTTAAATGCGGGGTATTAATTACTTAATCGAGATCCAACATGTTAATCTACATCAAATTTGAAAGAATTATTGGTATAGCTTACCCAAAAACATGATTTCATACGACTTAACACTTACATTACGTAAAATCTCTACCCAAACAATTAATACGGTTCGACAAGTATTGGACGCCGCCTACCCAAACAATTATAATGCGGACGTAAAAGGCGTTAACAGAATATAAAACACGTTAACCAAGTGGGAATTAATAACTCGTTTAATCCTTTAAACCATAATTTTAAAATCCAATTTTAAAATCAAGTTTTAATAATTAAATTCATTATTAATATTTTGACTTTTAATTAATCCAATAAATTTAGTCCGACATTAGTCCAACTAATATGTTTTAGTGAGATTTAATAATTCTTTTAAAATAAATTTTAAAATCTAATTTTAAATTTAATTTTAAAATTATTAAACTTCAATAATTAATGCAATTAATTATAAATAAAAGTCCAACTTTTATTACTAATCCTTAAAATATTAATCTCATTAAAGTTTTAAGAATTAGATTTTAATCATTATTTGTCGCGAAAAAGTGAAATTTAAAAAGCATTTTGCGGAGGGAACATTCGAAATCCAATTTACAAAACAACCCCTCCCTCATCACTGCCCGGAAAACGTCTCTCATTCGGGACAACTGAAACCAACAATTCATCAAATATTTTCAGATTCAATCTAATTTAATCACAAAACCGTTAATAATTTTGTTCGAATTATCCAATTTGTTCAAGAGTGTCCAACAATCTGCACAAATTATGAAAGATAAGCATCAAACGAACATAGTTCTGCATCGCAACAAACACAGAAAAGGGTCAGGCGGTGCGTGCGGTCGAGTCGCCGCTGCCGCTAGGCACGTGCGGGTGACTCGGTGCTGTAGCCGGTTCGATCGAAATTACGGAGGGCTCACAAAACCAGAAACCAGAGACCAAAACCAGAGACCAAAAACCAGAAACTGGAATCAGAAACCAGAAACCAGAAAAGGGGCAAATCGCAATCACACGGCGGCGTCGTGTTGCCATCCTCGTCGAACGAAAGGAGACACGCAATCGAGCGGTGCGCACGTGGACGGTGGTGACGGAGGCAAGACGAAAATGTCCTCGTTTCATCACGAATCGAGTCACATCGGAGATGGCGCCCCCACGTTTAGATGAAGGCAACACCCAAGTCAACGAGATCAGCAAGAAAATGAATTGGATACGAACCGACTGCATCATGGGTCTAACCCGCTGCGATTCTATCCGTCACGGCGTCGCGAGTTGCGGCGCTAGGCCACTAACTCAAGCGGCACCGTCGATGCCTGAGGTGAAGTTGAAATCGAGACGGAAGGCAAGGGATTGGGTCGGCGGCGGGTTTCGGGAGAAACCCTAAACCTGGGTTCAGCGAAGAAGACAAGCACCGAAGACCACAAATAATGACAAGGGGGTGTTGGTTTATCAAATAAACCCAATTTATCTAAATAAAAAAACATAAATCACACTCCCCAAATTTCAATATGGTGCGATCCAAATTAATTTTGGTCGTACCGTTCAATTTATAAAAAAAAATATATATAAATCAAATATTCATGCAATTAATCAAGTGCCTGAAGCTCTGATACCATTGTTGGAATTTAGAGGCACGTAAACCGTAATACATGAGCAGCGAAAATTAAAGTTCACCAACAACGAACAGTTAATTTTATCATTAAATATGAGTAAACGTAAACAGAATTCTTACAGTAATTCGTACAAGGATTCCTCAACTATGGTATCCACGTAACAGTCATTCACTAACTTGCACAGATCTACCAGTGTTGAATCCCCGAGATGAATTTGCTAGGAAAACTCTAACTTAGAGATTTTATGGAGAAATATGAATTCACGTAATATGAATTTCCCAAGAGCTCATATATATAGGAGATGATTAGCTTAAGTCTCAAGCTAATCTAATTAGGAAATAAAATCCCTAATCTTTATTTAAATAAATCTCTTAGATTTATTTCCCACATATAAATCTCTACGGATTTAAATTCTATATATGACAAATCTCTACGATTTGTTTCCATATATATTAAATCCTACAATAATATTCCAAATATTATTATTGGGAATTCTTATTTAATTAAATCTAATTTAATTAAATATTAATAATAATTAATTCCAAATTAATCTATTATTAATTTCTTCTTCATAAATTAAATATTAAATCTAATTTAACATTTAATCAACCAACTATAATTAGTAAACAACCGTTACTTGTTGTGTGACCCATAGGCCCTCATATATCGAGCGATTAGGCAAACTAACGGTCTTAATCGAACCCTAGACAATAAATCAGACATTCTCAATATATGAGGTACGTTGCGAGGAAATGTGCAACTACCTGTAACTGAAACATGGGCTATTGCGATTTTCTCCTTTCATTCGCGAATACTCGATTAAGTCTTGAACATGATGAAGTTTCTATTCAAATAACTTAAACAATTTATCTCTAATCATTAATTGATCATGTATATCACACTTAGCCACAAAGTCTAAGTTTACGTGCATCGGCCAATGACTTAGATCCAATTATGATGAGAAGATGAATATTCTCTCTAAATCCACATTGAGTAATAAATCCTATTCTTGGAAATACATCAAATGGTTTCTCGGATGGGTATACCAATACCCTCAAGGTATTTGTGCATCTATCATGAGATACCTAGTATCTCGTAGTAAGTGAGATCTTACTACACTCTTTAAGAGTATGATGCAGATCGCACACCAATCTTCATTGCATCATCAATATCTCATTCTTGATAATCCTTGATCAGGGCTATTTGAGAATCATGCTTAAGTCATCTGAGTTCTCACAACCTCAATGACAGCAATGACTCATGGGAACACTTGTACAAATAAATGCAAACAATCAAACATAATATTCAAACAAGTGCATTGCCACACATTAATATTAAATGAACTATAATATTAAATCAAACTGAATATCATCGAGTATTATGTCCTTATAATAGATTGTCTCTAGGACACTAACACTAACAAGCTGCAGTGTAGGTCAGCCTGAAAACTCATAGTGGAAAGTTAGTAAGCTGCTGAGTTCAGTCTGAAAGCTTAAGTTAGTAGTAGTAGTGTGTTAAGGAATTTCTCTGAGGATCAGAGAGAGTGGACGTAGGAGCTTGAGTCTCTGAACCACTATAACTTACTGTGTTGTTTACTTTCTGTTTTGCATTTTATCCTATTGCATATTTTCACTGAAATCATACTCAGTTTTCTGATATTCAGTTGGAATCAATCCACTGAGGTTGCATTTAAATTGATCACAGTCTTAACCACTATTTGACTGAAGTAACAAAGATTTTCAGCAAAGTAAAACGAGTATAAACTTAGGGCCTACACATTCCGCACTCTAGATAAGCTAGTATAGATAGTTGTCAAACTGATCAACTCACCTGAGTAGTCAGTAAGATTATTATCTACTCCAAGCTTATTTGGACTCTATTTTAAAACTCAGATCAGTTGAGCTAATCTGAAGTCTCTGAAAGCCGTTAAGTATTATTGTCTCAGTAAGCTTTGACTCAGAGCATCTTGTGCTTCTCAGGACTAATCTTCAGGACACCTTGACTTACTGATTATAGTTTTGGTTAATAGTTTAAAAATCACTATACACGTGTATTCCCCCCCATACACGTGTGAGACTCGTTTACCCCGGGACCAACAGGTACATATATCCAACTGTCATGGTTAATTTTTGTCATGTCTTGATCTTGAGAAATCGTCTTTGTAGCCTTCATCGTTCGTCTCAAAAAGCTCCCACTCGACCGTAATAAATTCTTTAAAACGTCCTTTGTCTAGGTTCGAGACGACGTCCGACAACGGGTAGCTCACGGCCTGGAACATGTTTCCGTGTGCGCCCGCGTCCGGACCGGCCATCCCAATTGCCCGTCGCCCCAGTTGCTGGCTCGTATCGCGTCGCGTACGGATCTGCGGGTGCCCGCTCCACGCCGCGCTTGCTCGCGTTTGCGTCTGCACGCACTCGCGCTTCCATCCATTATCCGCATCCACACGCGACCACGCCTTTGGCGTGCCGGCGTCGCCGTGCACCTTTACCCTCCGCCGTCCCCTATCGTGCGTCGTAGGAGCCTTTTTAGCCCACGTGTGTGCTTCGGCTCAACTACGTCCGGGCACTTTGTCGTTTGTCTTTAATTCTTCATCTCCGTCTTCATTTTTTATCCGGTTATAATTTATTTATAAAAAATAAATAAACCTAGTTCTAGACTAGTTTATTACATTGATCAAATCAAACAAATTGTAATTTATTAGTGGATTTTCTCACGAGGCAAAATGAATTCGAACGAATCGAATTAAAAATCACAATTATATGCATGCATAATTAAACATTCATCAAATACCATGACAATTGGATACCTGCAAAAAAGATCTAGCAATTTTATTATCCATTTTCAAATTTAATGAAAAGTGAATTAAATTACAATTCAAAAATCAGAGCCCAAAACCGAGGCTCTAATACCAGTTGTTGGGGAATTAATTGACTGGATCTATTCGAGATGATATTTAAATACAAATTTAATTCTTACAATTATTAATAGCATGAGTTAATCCTATATTAATTCAAATAATAATTCCAACAACAATCATGCACGTAATATAATCACGTAAATCCTACGCATTCGGAATTTCTAGGAATTTACGCGGGCGTACCTTTTTTATGAGATGACCGTAGAGAAGATGAGTACCCGTTCAACGAATAAATTCAAAGTGTCTTCTCAAGTATTCCCACGTCCTTGTCCGATAATCCGATGGAAGGATGCACACGAACAATTAACAAAAGGGAAAAAGAAAAAAATGTTGCACCACCTTTGTGGATTTCTAATTTTTCCAACTCATGGAACTGTGTTGGGGATGAAAAATTCATCCCTTATATATAATACTTGGGTGGCCAATTTTTTGGTCAAAACTAGGATATGGGAAGATCTTTAATTCTTGTGCAATAAGTAATCTTGAATATATCCAATATATTCTCTTTCCCATAAATGAATTTTCCACAAAATCTCCTCCCTTATAAATAGGATATTTTCGAACAAGTAAGAAATAAAGAATCAAGATTTGATTTTCTTGAATTTATGAGATAATCTTGTATTCCAAGAATACTTATCTTTTTCCATAAAATCTTTTCAAGAAAAATCAAGAAAATCTTTCCTTTTCTTTTACCTATATTTTTCGAAAAATATGGGAAAATAAAGCAACAATATTTCTTTTATTTTAATCACCTTTTTTCAGTTATTGGACTTTATATTAGGCTACTCGAGGGGCCTTTAGGAGAATTAAGATTGGACCTTCCAATGAGCTCTGAATTATCAATATTGAGCCACAATATTATTCAGCCAATTAATATTAATTTATTCCATTATAAAATTAATATTGCACTATTCATCTTAACTCATATTACTATAATATGGCTCTCGATTATCCATGTTTAAGATTATCCAGTCCATTAATTAATTTCAAGCCACTGAAAAGCTTTGTTGGTCCCGAAAATACCGATTTAAAACTCGTAAAATCTCAATGGGAGGTGACTTTAAAAATTTTGCGAATGTGTTATGCAGATTTACTAAAGTATGTATGACAGTTAATATGAAAGAAAATAAGAACCACGTATTCTTATAGTGGTTCGAAGAACTCCTCCTACATTCACTCTTCCCTTCATAAGGCACTTCCTTAATCCAAAGGAAACCTTAGTTTACGGTGTTAGGTACACCACCAACAGATATTTATGGAGCTCTCACTCAATGGGACTTATCTCCCTCACGGGATCGCCTATAGATGTTTAATGAGCTCTCACTCTCGGGACTTATCTCCCTCATTGGATCGCCTACTTAACTACCTCACTTAACCACTAATTCTCTCTCAAGAAAGGGTTTGGTTTTGTGTTATTTCCAACTAGGTGAGATTTTTCCTTACATTGTTTTAGCCTTTACGCTAAGGTTGAAAAAATCTCTCTAAGTTTATGATATGACATTTATGCTTAGATATAATGAAGAACACTCTTGGGTAAATTTAGATATTTAATGCTCTGTGTTCTTGAATGGAGATGCTTGAATATTTGGCTTTAATCTTCACTTTGCAGCATCCTCCATTGTCTTCTTTTGAAGATAGTGCAATGTATTTATAGTGTGGATTTGAATATTACCGTTGGAGAGTAAATTCAAATTCATACTAATAGTCTTCCAGCCTTTCTTTGTTCTTTTGCACTGATGCTTGTAGCTTTATGTCACATCCATGTATGTGTTATCATCTTCTCATTGGCCAGCTTTTTATGTGTATAACGGATCGATTTCTACTTTGTTTTACGATTTCGGTTTTCGATTTCTTCTACTTTGATTTGATCAAAGATCGAGTTAGGCTGCGACCTTTGATCGACACTTCTTCTTCACAAATCAGCATGCTTTTTCTTGTTCAGCTCACTAGTTTACATGGAACTCATCAATCTCATTTTGTTCTGATCATTATTTTGTCTTCTCTTGATGAGTTCCCCCTCAACTTGTTACCTGTAAGAATAAAGCTAAATCTAGAAACACAAGCTTTCTATACAACTTAGCTTGTCCTATTACAAGGTATTTTGGCATAATAATCAAAACTAAAATTATCCCAACAATTTTCCCCTTTTTGATAATGATGCCAAAACTAACTAACAACAGAAAAACGGTGTTAGTTAAACAACTGAAATAATGAAGAGTATTTGATGCGTATTTTAAAAAAGAGAAGATGATTGTCAACCTCCATGAATTTTATAAAATTTATGCATTTTAAACCAAATGGTTTTTTTTTTTTAAAAAAAAGATCAGTCAGGTGGTCACATTAAAAGCTAGTGAACTTTTGAACACCTGCTCTGATACCACTTGTTGGTCCCGAAAAACCCGATTTAAAACTCTTAAAATCTCAATGGTAGGTGACTTTAAAAATTTTGTGTATGTGTTATGCAGATTTGCTAAAGTATGTATGATAGCTAATATGAAAGCAAATAAGAACAAACGTATTTTATAGTGGTTCAGAGAACTCCTCCTAAATCCACTCTTCCCTTCATGGGGCACTTTCTTAATCCAAAGGAAATTTTAGTTTACGGTGTAGGTACACCACCAACAGATATTTATGGAGCTCTCACTCAACGGGACTTATCTCCCTCACGGGATCGCCTATAGATGTTGTCTTCTTTTGAAGATGGTGCAATGTATTTATAGTGTGGATTTAAAAATTACCGTTGGAGAGTAAATTCAAATCCATATTAATAGTCTTCCAGCTTTTCTTTGTCCTTTTGCACTGATGCTTGTAGCTTTATGTCACATCCATATATGTGTTGTCATCTTCTCATTAGCCATCTTTTTGTGTGTCTAATGGATCTGATTTCAGCTCGCCTGTTTTCTGATTTCAGTTTTCTGATTTCTTCTCGCCTGATCTGATCAGCACAGCATCAGGTTAGCACAACATTAGGTCAGCTGCAGCACTGCATCAGCTGCTACATCAGCACTTCTTCACAAATCAACATGCTTCTTCTTGTTCAGCTCATCAGTTTACATGGGACTCATCAGTCTCGTTTTGTTCTGATCAGCCCTGTCTTCTCTTGATGAGTTTCCCTTCAACTTGTTACCTGTAAGAATAAAGCTAAGTCTAGAAACACAAGCTTTCTATACAACTTAGCTTATCCTATTACAAGGTGTTTTGGCATAATAATCAAAACTAAAATTATCCCAACAAGATTTATATTAATTAATATCTTTTTCCTTGGAGTAAGGTCAACTCAATATTATTATCCAAACCGGAAACAAATTCCACTTGCAAGATTTAGTATGATAAAACTTCTGAGCCCACCAAGGGGACAAATCACGCAAAACATACTTGCACACGATTCTCTGAATTAAATCTTAGCAATCGTCATGTAACTAATAATATTGCCCAAAACACAAAGTATTTAATCACATTGATTCTGTACCCGACATGAATCAAAGCAATAATTATTAATTACACACGATCCTATTTAAGGGATAAAGATTAAGAAATAACGAACCATTGAGGTCTAATTCTTCTACATTCAGTACTGAAGAATTTATCCTCGTTGTAGGTCCTATTCAACGCATCATAATGCACTAGTGCAATCCCTTGGTCAAGACAAGCCAATCTGAGCTTTACACTTCAACTTTTCACGATGGATTGTTCATTTTCATCTAGGTTGTGAATTTGTACTTATTTACAAGGAATTGTTAATGTGATCTTCTGTGATCTGGTATCACCACATTAACTACAATGTAACTCATACTATTTATTGAACAATTATACAGTAAAAATATATATATATATAACATTCAATCATATTTAAAGTAACAGTGATAAATAATTTATTTTTAGTAAACAAGATAGAAATTCAGTTTGGTTATACAAAGTAAAAGCATACTTTCACATATAACCCCAACAATCTCCCACTTAAACTCAAAGTCTGCTTTTAAGTATACTACAACATGTCTCATATTCTACGTGACATCTAATGTCACCTAAATGAACTTAATAACTTTCTCCCACTTATACTCAAAGCAGGTTGGCTACGCTCTTGACACCCATTCCTTCTACATGTCTCTCGAATGTATTCTGAGGCAGACCCTTTGTGAATGGATTTGCTAGGTTGTCTTCCGACGCGATCTTTGTCACCTCTATATCTCCTCTCTTAACAATTTCTCGTATAAGATGGTATTTCCTTTCAATGTGTTTGCTGGCCTTGTGGGCTCTTGGTTCCCTTGAATTTGCAACTGCTCTGGCATTATCACAGTAAACCGTGATGGTGCTGGGCAAATTCGGAACTACGTCCAAGTCCATTAAGAAGTTACTGAGCCAAACCGCTTCTTTCGCTGCTTCACAAGCAGCTACATATTCGACTTTCATGGTAGAATCTGCGATGCATTTCTGCTTAACACTTGGCGAAAAGGTTTCCTCATAATCGATCCCTTCTTTCTGAGTATATCCTTTCGTCACAAGTCTAGCCTTAAAGGTCTACACCTTTCCGTTTGGTCCTCTTTTTCTCTTGTAAACCCACTTGCATCCAATAGGTTTTACCCCACGGGGTGGTTCGATTAGCTCCCACACTTGATTATGATCCATAGAATCCATCTCGATTTGCATCGTTGTTGGCCAAGAATCTGCACCCTTGTCTTAAATCACCTCGTTGTAAGACCATGGGTCTGATTCTTCTCCTGAGATCGAGTCCGAAGACTCTCCTATCCCTAAGAATCACTCGAGTTGTCTAACAACCCTCCCACTGTGATGATGTTCCGGTTGTGTAGGTGTGATGCTTGGTATATCGACTTGTACAGTTGGTGTTGGAGTTGACCCTCTTAATTCATTTAAGGTAATCTCACTGTTGGGCTTTCTATTGTTCATATAGTCTTCTTTCAAGAATCTAAAGTGTGTACTTATTACAACTGTTTGATCATTGGGACCATAGAACATACACCCTTTCGTTCCCTCGGGATATCCTATAAACAATCTTAATTTTGAACGTGGGTCCAACTTATCGGCTTTCTTGTCCAACACGTAAGTCGAACAACCCCAAATTCTCATGTGTCTTAGACTGGGTTTGCGCCCAGTCCACAGTTCCTTTGGGGTTTTAGGAACTGATTTAGATGGTACCATGTTTAGAATGTAAGTTGTTGTTTCCAAGGCATGCCCCCAAAATGACTTGGGAAGATCCGAATAACTCATCATTGATCTGACCATTTCTAAAAGAGTTTTGTTTCTTCGTTCTGCTAACCCGTTTTGTTGAGGGGTACCAGGAGCAGTTAACTGGGATACAATCTCTTTGTCTGATAAGTAGTTCAGGAAATCATCGCTGATGTATTCGCCTCCACGATCAGATTGTAGAAACTTGATACTCTTTTCCCTATGTTTTTCTGCTTCAACTTTAAATGCTTTGAACTTATCAAAGGTCTCGGACTTATGCTTCATGAGGAAAATGTATCTATATCTTGAGTAATCATCGATAAACGTGTTGGGGAATGAGTTGCACAGATCTATTCGGGGTGAATATTTAAATACAAATTTAATTCTTTAATTATTACTAGCATGAATTAATCCTAAATTAATTCAAATAATAATTGCAACAACATATTATGCATATAATAAGCCACGTAAAACCTACGCATGCAGAATCTATGGGTTTACGTGAACGTACCTCTCGGGATGGCAGTGAATTCGGTTGGACGGACTAACCAAAAGAACTTCCCAAGTATTCCCTTAGCCCTTGCTCAACTATCCGGTGGAAGGACACTTGTCGAACAATTAACAAAAGGCAAAAATAAACTTTGTTGCACCACTTATGTGGATTTGCTAATTTTTCCAGCACATGGAATTGTACTTAGGAATGAAACAATCATCTCATCCCCTACTTATAGGTGAGAGGTGGTCGATTTTTTCAGTAGAAAACCAATGTGGGAAAAGACTTTTCTTGATCACCAAGAAATCTTGAATATATCTCCTATATTCTTTTTCCCATAATTAAAATATTCCACAAAAATCCCACCTCCTCAATTATTATGGAATTTTCAAAAAAATGGTCTTGCAAGATTCCAAGATTTGGATCTTCTTGAATTTATGAGATATTCTTGTATTTCAAGAAATACATATCTTCCATAATATCTTTTCAAGAAAATCAAGAAAATCTTTCTTGCCCATTATATTCAAAAATTTCGAAATACCTTCATGAATAACCAAGTGGGAGATTTCTTGAATTTAATGAGATAATCTTGTATTCCAAGAATACATATCTTCATTCCATAACAAAATTCAAAGAAAATCTTTCCCCCTCTTTTATCCATAAATTTTGAAAATTTAGAGGAAAAATAAGCAACAATATTTATTTTATTTTAATCACCTTTTTCAGTTATTGGACTATTTGTTGGGCTACTCAGGGGGCCTTTAGGAGAATTAAGATTGGACCTTCTAATGGACCTTGAATATCTAATATTGAGCCACAATATAATTAAAGCCCATAAATATTAATTAATCCCACTACATAATTAATATTGCACTATCCATCTTAACCCATATTACAGTCAATATGGCTCCCGTGTTTAAGATTATCTAGCCCATTAATTAATTCAAGCCACTGAAATAGCTTTCCATTAATTAATATCTTTTATCATTGATCAAGGAACGGTTCAACATTATTATCCATACCGGAAACAAATTCCACTTGCAAGATTTGGTATGATAAAGCTTATGAACCTCCCAAGGGGGCAAATCAAACAAGCGTACTTGCACACGATTCTTCGTATTAAATCTTAGCAATCACATGTGACCAATAATATTGCCCAAGATAAAAAGTATTGAATCTCTTTGATTCGCTACCCATGATAAGTCAAAGCAATAGTTACCCATCCCACGTGATCCTATTTAAGGGATGAAGATTAAGAAACAATGAACCACTGAGGTCTAATTCTTCCTTGTTCAGTTCTGAAGAATTTATCCTCCTATAGGTCCTATTCAGTGCATCAGTCATGCACTAGTGTAATCTCTTGGTCAAGACAAGCCAATCTGAGCCTTACACTTCAACCTTTCACGATGGGTTGTTCATTTCCATCTAGATCGTGAATAACGTACTTTTAGTTACAAGGGACTGTTAATTTAATCTTCTGTGATCTGGTATCACTAAATTAAGTACAATGTAACACGTACGACTTATTGAACAGTTATGCAGTAAATATATGTAACATTCAATCATATTTAAAGCATCAGTGATAAACAATTTATTTCAGTAAATAAGTCTGGAAATTCAGTTTCAATTATACAAAGTAAAAGCATACTTTCCAGTATAATCCCAACAATCTCCCACTTATACTCAAAGTCTGCTTTTAAGTATACTACAACATGTCTCGCGTAGTCCGTGACATCTAATGTCACCTACACGAACCTAATAATTTCTCCCACTTATACTCAAAAGCGGTCTTGACACCCATTCCACCCACATGCTCTCGAATGTATTGAGGCGAGACTCTTTGTGAATGGATCTGCCAGTCGTCCTCGGGACGCTATCTTTGCCACATCTATATCTCCTCTCTTAATGATTTCTCGTATAAGATGTCTTTCCTTTAGTGTGCTTGTTTGACTCGTGGACTCTTGGTTCTCTTGAATTTGAAACTGCCCCTAGCAGATATTGCTAGACAAATTCAGAACACCATCCAAGTCCACTAAGAAAATCTGGAGCCCAATCGGTTCTTTCAACGCTTCTGGCGACTACTTACCCGACTTCCATGGTTGGTCGGTGATGCATTTCTGCTTCACACTCGTCCATTTGATGGCTACACTTCCCAAATGGAAACACACTAACTAAGGCAGATAATTTCTAGAATCTAAATCTGATTGGAAATTCAAGTCCGTGTAGTCGATGGGGATTGGAGTATCTGACTGATAAATCAACATTCTATCAGGGAGTTCTTTTCGGACACTTGAATGTTTTTAAGCGTAGTCAATGCGCTTTCACGGGTTACTTTGATATCTTGCTACCAAACACAAAGCGGATATCGGTCTCGCATCTGTGACATTGCATACATAAGGTTTTCCGGCGGTAGAAGCACAAGGAATGCCTTTCATGTCATCTATCTCCTTTTTGCGTCTTAGGGGATATTTTCTTGGATAGATGGATTCCAAGTCTGAAAGGTACGAATCCTTTCTTGGAATCTTGCATGCTGAAGCGTTTCAAGACAGTGTCTATGTATGAAACTTGCGATAACCCGATCATCCTTTTCTTGCGATCTCGAGTGATCTTGATCCCAAGGATGTGTCGGGCTTTCCTAAGTCTTTCATATCAAAGCTGTTTTGAAAACCATGCCCTTACGTCGATCACACCTTTACATCGTTCCCGATGATCACAATGTCATCTACGACAAAGACTAAGAATACCAATAATTCCGACATGCTTTTTTTATACACATAACTTTCAAACTCGTTTTGATCAAACCCATAAGACTTTATTTCATGATCAAAACTTTGGTTCCAAGCTCTGGATGCCTGTTTGAGTCCGTAAATGGACTTCTTGAGCTTACTAACAAGATGTTCTTGGCTTTTTCAATGAAACCTTGGGGTTGTTGCATATAGATCTCTTCATCAAGACTTAAGTTAAGGAAAATCTTGACATCCATTGCTTGATTTCAAAGTCAAAATGCGCATCAATCGATAAGAGAATACGGATGGACTTAAGCATGGCTCGGGGGGTGAAAAAGTTTCCTCATAATCGATCCTTCTTTTTGAGTATAATTTGTAGGTCGACGGGTTTGTGAAAGTCAGGGAGGGTGAATAGACTTCTTTTTTGTCTTGATCAAGGTGTGATGGACTACTTTGTCGAGTCGAAGTGAATCGGTTTAGGAACGATAACCAACTTACTAATCGCTTGAAGGCAAAATTCAGTAATATATCGGTTTAAGCGATGTGTCGCGGAAGCTTAAGTTTTGGAGTGAAAAACCCGGTTTTTATAAATCAGATTCAAAGTTAGTCTTTTAACGGTTGGTGAAGTGAAAAGCTTGATCGGATCGAAGCTTGGTGCTAATGATCTCAACTTAGAATATGTATCGCTTTAAAGGTTATGCAATTGTGTAGCAAGGTTAATCAAAGCGGTAAAAGGCACACAAGATTTATAGTGGTTGGACAAACCGGTCCCACGTCCACTCTTCCCTATCACAAGGGCACCAACTTAACCAATTGGACTTAGTTTTTATGTGTTAGTCCAACACAAAGACACCAACGGATATTTAAGGAGTTCTCACTCAACCGATTGTAAATCGAACTAGAAAATGCGAAATCTTGCTAAACAACTTAACCTAACTTTGGGTTTTGGATAAGATTGTTTTGGTTCCAACTATGAAATCTTTTCTAGTGTTTAAGGTAGCCTATCCCTAGATGAAAAGATTTCTATGCTAAGAACTTATGGGATGAACACTTAATAAAATAATCTTCTTGATCGTGTTCTTCGATGCGGAAATCGATAATTGCTTGAGCTTCTTGATTGTTCGGTGTTTTAGTGTCTTCACTCAAGTGTGATCCCATATTTATAGACCTTGAAATCAAAAAGAGTCGTTGGAGAAGCAATTTGAATTTGGGGCTATATTTGAGGAGTTTTGAGGATTGATGTGGCGTCTTGAGGCGGCATGAAAAGCGTGAACTTGTATTTTATAGCCGTTAGAGAAGCGTTATCAAATCCGTAATTAATCGGATCATCGTGTCTAGTTCTTATTGGTTACAGGCGCGCTTTTCGGTGTTGTTCTTCCAACTAAGGTTGACATTCTTCTTGTTTGGATCATCGACTATGATTTGGTGAAACATCGGTTTTCACTGGTGGTGACTTGATCATCGGAAATTTGTCGATCTACGATGGAGTCTTACGGTGCGGTTGACTTAGATTTCGGTGATGTAGGTCTTACAGTGCGATCTTCGGAAGTCATCGATCTTCAAGTAATACGAGTTTGAGCTTTATGACTTGGTGAGATGTCGACTAGATCGGATCGATCGATTTCTTGTTCTTCTCTAGCATTTGGGATGTTTTATTCTTTGGATCTTGGATCGACTCATACATATTGAGGTTCCCCTCAATATGTGACCTATCTATTACATCGGTTGTTCTATCAAATAATTATCAAATGGTATTCTAAAAGCGGTAATATAAACATCTTTTTCATTTAGTCTGTTGGTCCTATTACATGTGTTTTTGGAACTTTTATCAAAACTATAAATTTCCCAACAATTTCCCCTTTTTGATAAAACCAAAAACACGAGAAACCAAACACAGGTTGATAAATATAGAAACAAATAAAGAGCACATAATCAGAAGACAATGAGATTTTGTCTTAGGATCAGAAAATAAACTTTTCTCATTAGATATGTTGATTACATGTTACATCAGAAAAGTTTGAATTTAAAAGATTGATTCGAGAAGTCTTATGATTCTTCACTCTTTTAGCCATATCCTTCCGCATCTCTCTTTGATCTTGAGGTACGTTGAAAATCGATATAGTTTCCATTTGAAATCATTGGTCTTGCTGAGGATCAGTTATGTGCGTTTTGCTCAGGATGTCAAAATAGAATCTCTGAAATGCCGGTCATGTCAAATGAGCCATGCCTTCTTGAGTAATCCAGCAGATCATACTCTTGGCGAGATATTTTTACATTGATAAGTTTGGCCTCATTTTCCAGATCTTTGAAAATCTGGATATTTATTTTCTAACGGTTGAGGAATTCATCATCTGGAGATTCTTCTCTCGTGGAACAAGATCAAGAACAAAAAGCGTCGAGAAGCCATTCACCGATCTTATTCCATTCCTCAAACCTCTTAGCATGTGCAGCATTTTTGGAATGATCTCATCAACTCTTCTTTGGAAATTTGAGGTTACGAATGCAATTTTCGGCCTTTCCTTTCTTCGCTCTCGATCTGAATCTTTTCTTGATTTTACGCCTCTGTCAATTTTACGCCCTTCTTTCTTCTTCGCTTTTTCGGGCCTCTTGACCTTTTGCTCTTTGGGCGATTTCTCGGCCAGTTCCTTATCGTCCATATCGGCTTTGTGCTTTTTGTGACTATTTTAGTCTTGATCGTACAGTTGTGATGTCCCAAAACCATTGCCTTTCTTGCCTTTGACTTTTCCATCTTTTCGGAGACTTCGTTTAAAAAAAGATCCAGATGGTCAATCTATCAAGAATTAGTTCATTGTTCTAATCATGTCGGTTAGTTTCTCACTCAAATCCTTCCCCCTTTTTGGTTTGATCAAAAAAAAGTCATGAGTGGGAAGTTAGGGATCCAAAATCGACCGATATTGCCCTGTTGAGATTTAGCGAGATAAACACAGAACTTGAGCGTTTTTTCGGTTGATTCCATGGCATTAGAGAGTGTAAAATTAGTTTGTCAAGTTTCTCTTTTCAATTCGAGCTTTTAGGTGAGCATCGGAAAAGAAACTTGTTGTTGATCCACATGACCAACTTGTCATCAGCGGATTTTATAAGTTTCGGAACCACGGTGGTCACGAGTTTGGGAGAACTGATCTTTGATTGCCTCAATCACGGGGAAATAGTCAATTCCTTTGATCTGTTATTTCTTTGAGGCCAATCGCCATACGATCACTATCACTCCCTCAACTTCTTCTTCGGGGAGATCTTTGAGACATGATCGATCTCCGAAGTTGATCGGTGATGTGAGATGTTGGATGCGTCACCGGATCTCTTCGGTTGTTTTGCGCCTCCGGTGGTTGGTCATGAACTGCCAAACACGGTTTTATCATTTCCAGCATCCTTCATTGTAGCATCGCCCGGGGAGCTTCTTGGCGGTCTCCCCCTTGATTAGAATTTTCGTGGATCGAGCTTTGATAGATTGGTAGTTATATTTCAATTTGGTGATCTACTTTAGCGAGATTTCCTCATATCAAAATCAAAACAAACTCATAAACCCATCATTCAATAATCATTATAAAATCGAGAACCTTTTTAATGAGATCTCTCGGTGAGGATCTTAACTTCTTCTCTAATAGCGGGATCGAACGGATACATCTCATCAATTTCTCGTTCGATTTTGCATTCCGACCATTTTTCCTGTGATGGTCTTTGATGATCTAGACCATTTGTCATCCGGTTCGGTTGATGAAAAGTGGAGGTTCGGTGGATTGAGTAGGTTCGACTAAAGGCAGGAGTCTTTACGGTTTGAATGTAGTTTGAGTTCCACAGGTGGGGAGTGAAGGAGAAACATGCTCGGTGACCCGATAGTCGGCGGTGAAATTCGAGTTGGATGAGAAAGATAAAGTCTCGTGCTTCTTCCTCGAATGTTTGATCTGAGAAGGCTGCGTCTGTCGATACTCCTTCTTCAATGGAAAACTGCCGCCTTCTTGGCCTCTTCTCCAGGCCTTCACGATTATAATCTGGTGTAGGCGTGGTTCAATCGCCTTTGGGGGTGTACTATATATCAAAAATATGGCTGAAGTGGTGGAGAGGAAAGCCTTGTAGGACTTCGGGTCCATTACGGTCCCATTTGGCATTTGGCATTTTGTCCTTTAGGATAAGCGCAACCTTGTTGAGATTCTGATCCTCTTCTTGAGATAGACTGCCCTCCATTCATCAATTCCAAATTTCTCATGTTCTTGGGTAGAATGGCCTTTAGGAACCCATGCCAATTGATGTTCTTAGCTTCATCAATTATTGCTGACCACAATGGTTTGTCGGATGTAAGAAAATACCCATGATTGTTTTTGACAATATGTCAAACAACAAATCGGTATTTCCTCTTGAATCCGACAAAACAATCCGATGTTTGTTCAAGAATCGGCTCTCATCTTCAAGTTTAGATTCGTCCTTTTGGCAAAAATTTGAGCAGACGAGTTATGTTCGATCGATATCTTCTCGATTGGTAGCGAAAGTAGTTCTTCTCTCATTCTAGTAGATTCAAATTCACTCTTAAATTCCTTAGAATTCGGAGTGCTTCATCATTTGCATCGCATTGGAAATGAGCGGTATAATATTTCTCAAGACCTCCTTTCTTGAGAATTTGCTCCACTTCCATTGATTAGGATCGAGTAATGTCAAATCGCACGCGAACTTGTCGCCGACAATCTTTAATGCCCGATTCACATAATTGCACATTATTTTACCCATCTGGTGAGTGGCCATCTACAAATAAGATAGACTCGATTAAGATTGTGCATAAACATAGAGATATGATATATTGATTATCGGACCTATACATAGGCCTAGTAATCGATAAATACATCTTGAAACCAAGAAACAATAAGGCATAACACGAGGATACCATCGATTGACAAAATCTTTAAGATCAATGGATTTTAAAAGAAAAAGGACTCATCAAATAATCGAGAAATTACCATATTACATTTTTTGGGAAGATAATTTTGAAACTTAAGAAAAACACTTTGAATCGCGAGAGAAGAAAAACGGAGAGTTTTTAGGAAAAAAAAGTTTGTGAATTGGAAAACTCGGTAGGGTTTTTGATGAACCTTATAAAGATGAGGAGGAAAAAGACAAGATTTGGAAGATCAACCGTTTGAAAAGATTAAACGATCCGCATTAAGCGGTTTTGATCGAATGGTTGGGAAAAAACGCATCTGAAAACCTTTTGGATTTAAAAGCTCATTTTGTAGCAATTAATACTGGTACCCCCGTCCGCATTAAATGATTTGCGGGGAATCGTCACACGGTAATGAGTAAAAAGGCAAATAAAAGCAGATAAGGTCAGATAAATAAGCAAATAACAATGGAAAAGAAAAGTGTATCGGTTGGTCGATATAGTAATCGTCAACACCACTTGAAGTTGATTCCACTTGTTGATCTTAGTTTTTTCTGCCTAAGCCTTATAATTTCACAATCGTTCTTTTCAATCGATCTGTTTCATTTTCGTCGATTTCCTTCCGATCCTCCTCGATCGGTTGAAGTTCCCTTGGTGATATTTCGCTTCCGATATATCGATTTGTTGAGGTTTCAAATTCAATCGATCTTCCTTATCGATCGGTTTAAGTATGTAATCGGTTTTGGTTGACCTAATCCGATTCTTCTCGGATCAATCGATTCTTGGGATAAGTGTTCTGCTTAAAGACAGAATAGTAGTCTCTATTCCCTAAGTTGGGCGATTTGACATCGTAATTATCATATGAATATCTCGATATGTCAAATTATCGCGTGATTCCTACATCTTTGTCCTTGTGATGCAAATTTCTCTAATAGGCTTTTTGAAATCAAATTTGCATTTGCACCTTGTTTGGCCACTATAAATTGGACCAATGTTTTACACAACATAACCCATTCACCATACTTATCTTCTTTGTAGAATCATGTATTACGGTGAACCCTTATTTCGGTGAGACTTCAAGCAAATACTTTTACCCTTTTCAATGATTTGACTTCTCAAATCAACCTGTGTGTGTCCTTTATCATTTGTTTTGATTCGTCATCAAAGATTTCACATACAATTGTTGAAGCTTCTCTACCACCAAGGAATATGGCCCGACCGAGAAGACACTTCTCCTTTTCAGTATGCACCTTGTGTGTCTATCGAGATAGCCGGAACTAGCATCAAGACTTCGATCGATATAAAACATGAGTTTGATATCTGATGCGGATCGGACTACAACCGATCTTCGTATATCAACTCAATTTTACATCGACACATGTGCCCATAAGGTCTTTGAAAATTTCTTGGCACATGTGCTCCATTTAATAAATTTGGAGAGTCCATTGACTTGTGTCTAAGGGCTCTGGCTTAGAAAATCCCTATCAAGGGGCTCCATTGGTTTTAGCTTGATTTGAGAGGCTTTAGGATTATTTTAAAGCCTTTCTCACCCTTGTTAAGTGGGGGAAAATGAGAGCATCAGATTTAAAATCTCTCTCTCCCCTGCTCTTCTTGGGTTAGGATGAGGGTTTAGGGTTATAGGTTTAGGGTTTTCGGTTATGACTTATGTCTTGACCTCTCGGGTCCTTTGTACTTGTAACTTGTAATGTATGTCGACCTTGGTCTTTATCAATGAAAAGTTCTATTATTCCATTGTTGTGTAAATTCTCTGCTTTCTTATGCGATTGTAATGAATCTTGCTTGTTGATTAATCTAAATAAATCGACTTACAAAGATGTAAAATAACCCAACTGATTTAATCAGATATTCCTTTTAAATTGAGCGTTTCCTTTAATCTGATAAACCTTAAATCTGATCAGTTCCTTTAATTTGATAACTTGTAAATCTGATCGATTTCTCATATCAGTTCCTTGAGTGATCTTCTGATCAGTTGAGATACCAAACTCAACTGACTCCTTTCAACTTTGGTTAGTCTCTTAAAATTTGGTTCTCGAGAACAATCCATCAAGCATTTTAGGTGCTTTTTCTCCAAGATCGAAGTCTAGCTCATTGCACAATTCTCGAATCGATCTCACACTAGTGGCTTGGTTAGAATATCAGCTTTTTGTAAATCAGTGTGAATCTTTTCCATTCTGATATTCTTCTTTTCAACATGATCTCTTATAAAATGGTGTCTGACATCCACATGCTTGCATCTTGTATGTAGAACAGATTCTGAGTGATTGCAATAGCACTATTACTGTCACAGAATATAGGTACATTCTTAGCTACAATGTTATAATCCTCACCGCCGACGACTAAGCGGAGAGATTTTTGATGACCATATAACGCTTCAAGTAGTAGATGTCATGAATCGATATGCTTCTTTGAAAACCACGAGATCGCTTTTACTTCCTAAAATCGACATGTTCTGAGGTTGAATCAATCTTGCAACCTCCATAATCGAATCGAGAATACCCACTAAGCTCTAGATTATCATCGATGGTAAAATAAACCAAGATTTCATCGTCCCTTCAGATACTTAAGAATCCGCTTTAGCCGCTTCTAGGTGGCTTTGCATTGGATTTGCTCGAATCGCACATACACCTTTGCCAAAGGTGATATCCGGGTCCCGGGCGATTAGGTATAGTAGAGATCAATGAGAGCCCTATATTCTTTTCGATTTGTTTTCGACCATCCTCATCTGGATCCATCTTGAATCCGGTCATCATAGGAATTTTGGCTTCCTTGCAATTTTGAACTCCAAACTTGGCCAATAAATTCCTAGTGTACTTTGCCTCGCACTTTGCTTGAAACCCGTAAAGTAATTCATTTGTCCCATCATGGACATCTCGAACTTCCCTTGCATCGGTTTTTTGAATCTTTCACATAGACTCTTGTTGGGAGATCCAAGATGATGTCGCCCACGAGATCCGAACCATCGAATATCTTCTCCATCTTCTATCTGAATAAGGTTACATCCATTGTTCCTTTAGTGAACCCTTTTGTCTATCAAGAATCGAGAGAGTGTATCATACCAAGCTCGAGGAGCTTGTTTTGTGCCATAAAGAGTTTTTCTTAAAGCGGTACACTTGGTTGCTCTTTTGAAGCACGGAGGTTGTTCGAACATAAACTTCCTCTGCTAGTACCCGTTTAAAAATGCACTCTTTCGTCCATCGATACCATTGTGAACCCTTGGAAGCATATGCGAAAACCGAATGAATTCTTCTATACCGGTGCAAAAGGTCTCATCATAATCAATTTTCCGATTGTGAATACCCCTTAGAACAAGTCTTGCCTTATTTCGGTGATGACGTTTTCTCATCTCTCTTGTTCTTGAAAACCCACTTCGTGCCAATTACGTCTTGATGATTTGGTGCGTCTGCGGTTCTAAACTTGATTTCTCTCGAATTATTTCCAAATTTCCTCCTCTGCATGGCTAGAATCCACTTGCGTCTTGTAGAGCTTCCTCTATTGTTGTTGGTTCCTTCATAGACAAATAAAGAATACATGGCACTTTCACCAATCGATGTCTAGTTTTAACTTTATCGGATGGGTCTCCGATAATCGGATCGGTTGGATGGTGGTTATCCAGTCCTTCTGATTACGATTTGCGTCGGTTTCGAGAACATCATCCATTTTCGATAAAGGTTCATTACTAGCGGTTGGGAGTGGTGCGAATTATGATCCACTTGATAAGAACATGTCTCGGTGATGTTGGACTCATCATGTCTTGATGTCGTTAAGTGGGAACTTCAGTGTTCCCCCCGAGGCAGGATGGTTCGGTTGATCTAAATCTCATTTGTGCGAACTTCTTCATCGGCAGTTTTTTTCGTACCTTAGGATCTGAATGATCTGGTGAATCGGACTAGATCGGGAATGTATCTTTATTACGGTTTCGATTCTTTTTCCTTGATCGTTAGATCGAGCATTAGGTCTTGGTTGATCAAGCACGTCTTGTTCAAGGCGATTTCTCTTGTTGGAAGATGCTTCATCAAAAGACTACATGGGTGTTTCTTCCACCTAGGGTTAAATCATTGTAAACCACGAAAGCCTTTTCTAGATGAGAATATCCTAAAAATATACCCTCATCTGACTTGGCCTCAAAAGTCTTCAACTGACTCTTCCCATTGTTGTGTATGAAACACTTACACCCAAAAACATGGAAGTAAGAAACACGAGGTTTTCTGCCCTTCCACAGTTCATAGGGTGTTTTGTAGTGAGCCTTAGTCGGAAGACATTTACGAGTATGGCATGTTGATTGTTTACGCGTAAACGGTTTGGTATTGCATGTTAGAATTAACATAAATGCGGCGGCTTCTTTGAGAGTTTCTGTTCCTCCGCTCGCTACTCCATTTTGTTGTGGCGTCCTTAAACCGATGTTTCATGCTGTATACCAAACTTAGAGCAAAAATCAGTAATAAAAGAGTTCAGAAATTATGTACCTTTATCTGATCTGATTTTTTAACCGATACCCTTCTCATTTTGTAATCTTTTTTAATTTCGGGTAGCCGTTTGTCGTCTCATTCTTCTTATGTAAGAATATAACCCGGAGTAAACTTGGAATAATCATCCACGATTACGAGTATATATTCGTCCGTTGAGACCGATCGGGTGTAACTGGTCCAAATAGATCCATATAGGAGACTTTCTGCTTTGGATGCAGTCCGGAATTCCCTTGAATGAAGCTTTGACTTGTTTTCCCTTCTGACATGCAGCACATGTCTGATCCTTTGAAAATACTTCATTCGGAAGTCCTTCCACTAGTGACATCCTTGCTATCTTATTAAGAGTTTTAAAGTTCGGATGGCTCATTCTTTTTGTGCGAGCCATTCGCTACTTTTGGAACTCTTGACAATCGAGCATGCATTTCTTGGGCAATTTGTTCAATCAAACATGTAGATCGTCCCTTTCCTTGAACCAGTTAGCAAAATCTGTTGAGTGGCTCGATTCTTGATAGTGCATTGGTCAGTCGAGAACTCAACACTGAATCCATACAAACAGAGCACTTCTATTGTGATCAGTTAGATCAGAAGGCCTGATTTGTCTCCCATACCTATCAACATAATCATACGTCTCATTATATGCTTTACGATTAGTATGATTATTAGTGTGAACTTGGATGACTTAGAAGACTTGGGATTTATCTTTTTGTTTGTCTTTTTTTTTCATCTAGTGTGGTTGGGTCTTGGACCACCTAGATTTTCGATTATAGGGGTAGGTACGATCGCTACCATCAAAAGATTCATATCTTTTTCGGCATAGGTGGTTTTGCGGTTTACGAAGCATGCTTATTAGGCGGTGACCTTGATTGGGTCTCGATTAGACTTCCTTTTTTACGGGTTGTCTTTTACGATTCACGATCTGTTGATCGAGTTGAGGTCTCTTCGAAGAATGGGTTTTTTGTTGATTCCTAATTTGATGCTTTACCGGTTGGGGTCCATTTGTTTCCCTTACGGTTGCCTTTTACGCTCAACCTGGTTTTTTTCCTTATTAGATACATGTTTGGCTTTTGGTGTATCTTTGTGAAACTCGTCGATTACACCTTTTTTAGATGAATCGGTAGGGGCTTTTGAGGATGTGGAAGGTTCTCATATCCAAGTCCTTCTTGTTAATCGTTGTTAAAATAGGTGTTCATGTCTTGAACGGTTTTAGATGATTTTGTGAAAACCTCTATTTTCTTATCTGATTATCCTCGTATGATTTTAGACTTTCATGCTTTTCGGAATAGCTCATCGAATTTTGCTTGCGAGGATTTTGAAGTCATCGAACTTCTTTGTTTGTTAATGCCGGTGATCTTTGATCCGCTTCTCCGATCGAAGCTTTAACTTTCGAAATTTTAAATTCCTCGATTTTTCCGGCGGTTTGCAGATTTAAGTTAAGAGAGGCTTTTTGAGATCATTCTCTTTAGCAAGTTTGATTATTTACGGAACTTGTCATTTTAAACTTCCACTATAGCATAAGTGTCTCATTGCATTGGAGAGATCCTCAAGCAATTGCTCGAGTAGAGCTGCAGGTCAATCTCGGCGGGTGTGCTAATGATAGCGGTGAAAAGCGAACAAAGATTGTTTGGAGGTTACCTCAGATTGGTCCTCCTTTGCCATTGAGATCTCATCATCATCCGAAGAGAATATCGGATCTTGATGAAATCTTCTATAGAGGGTATCAAAGAATCCTCGGAGGCGGAATCTGAATCGTCAATTCACGATGTTAAATGGTTTTTGTAACAAAAATGATTTGCTCTCTTCTGTTTCCTCTTTTCTTCCCTTTTCTTGGCGAGTGTCTGTATTTGTAGTGACCTGGCTTCGGTTGAAGACGCTCCTTGATCCAGAACCTTTTCTTCGGTGAATCAATCATATGATCTATCGGTGACTTTCCTTTACGATAGTAAAGAAATACGATTGGTTATCTCTTCTCTCATCATTTAGATTATCTCTTTTTTTTCATCTGGTGATCTCTCCGATCATCGGATCAGTTCTTCTCGAGAATCGTTTATGCGATCTCCTATCTCTTCCTCGGCTATGTTGATAATCTTTATAGAATCTTGATACTTACCCGGTTGAGTATTTGATTTTTCTAGTTTCCAGTAAGGAAGCGATCATTACTGGCCTCGACTTATGATGTTTCCAATGGGTTCATTGGTCTTCAATCTATTTCTTTGGTTGCCTTAAAAGCAATCGATTTCTTGGGCACCTCATCTTCATCGCTTGTCCTCTCTCAATTAAATCGAACTCGTGAGCTTTAAGGCTCAAGAACAAGCTACTTGGCTTCATTTTTTAAATGTCTTGGCAATCCTTGATTCTCGTGACCTTCATGTCCCATTTCTTGGTGAGAGACCTTAAAATTTTGTAGTTGATATCTTTATCGGATATCTCTACCAAGTTCTCGGGCTTGTTTATTGACATTGTAATCCTTCCATCGAGTTCGTTGATGGTTTAGTTGTTAGCAACATCTTGATTTTTTGAACTTCACCGGTTAAAACGCGGTATTTGTCTTTTATCTGGTCATTTCCCTCATGATATTTAATTTAGAGTATCCCACATTGCTTTTGATTTTTTTGAGATACTTAACCTTTTCTTGGTGACCTTATCCATTGTTTTCATGATAATATGCCTTGCGATAGTATCTAGAGTATGCGATTTCCTTTCCTCTGCATCCATCAAAATTTGGGCTTTTTTCGTACAAAGACGGGGCAAAATCTGGATCTCCTCCAAGCTGGGGTTGTCGTAATATATGATGATGGGTCCTCTTTCGATGACTTCCATCATTACGCCCTAATCGAACCTAGATGGTTGGACATATATATGGCCCAATCTGCATACTCATCGATTGAGAACTTGGCGGATCATGATACATACCGAGGTGTTATCCATCTTTGAGTGTTTTTTTTTGGAAAAAGAATGAGTTTTAAGAAGGTTTTTCAAGATCGATTCGATCGACCACAAAGATTCTTCCTCAAGAATCGATGATCAAAAGTCGTGGGTGCAGCAAGAACCAAGCTGCTCGATACCACTAGGTCTAAGCGGGTTTGTGAGGCGAAGTCTAGAGGGGGGGTGAATTCGAAAATGATCTGTGATGGCGAAATCGAGATTGAATCGGTTTGGCGATAACCAACTTACTAATCGGAAAATCAGTTCGGAACTATCGGTTTAAGCGATGTGTGCGGAAAGCTTAAGTTTTACCCGTGAAAAACCGGTTTTTATAAATCGATTCAAAGTTAGTCTTTTAACCGGTTAGTGAAAAGCTTGATCGGATCGAAGCTTGGTGCTATGATCTCAAATTAGAATACATCTTTAAAGGTTATCAATTGTGTAGCGGTTAATCAAAGCGGTAAAAGGACACAAGATTTATAGTGGTTGTCCTACGTCCACTTCATCCCATCCAAGGCACCAACTTAACCAAGCTGGACTTAGTTTTTGTGTTAGTCAACACATTGCAAGCGGATATTTAAGGAGTTCTCACTCAACCGATCCCAGAAATCGAGAACTAGAATTCCTAGTTCGAAATCTTGCTAAACAACTTAACCTAACTTTGGGTTTTGGATAAGATTGTTTTGGTTCCAACTATGAAATCTTTTCTAGTGTTTAAGGTAGCCTATCGCCTAGATGAAAAGATTTCTATGCTAAGAACTTATGGGATGAACACTTAATAAAATAATCTTCTTGATCGTGTTCTTCGTATGGAAATCGATAATTGCTTGAGCTTCTTGATTGTTCGGTGTTTAGTGTCTTCACTCTGAAGTGTGATCCCATATTTATAGACCTTGAAATCAAAGAGCCGTTGGGAAGCAATTTGAATTTGATTTATATTTGGTTAGGTTTGATGTGATTGTCTTGTCTTGAAGCGGCATGAAAGCGTGAACTTGTATTTTATAGCCCGTTTAGAGAGAAAGATCAAATCCGTAATTTGGCTCGGATCATCGTTCTAGTTCTTATTGGTTATGAGACTTTTTAGGTGTTGTTCTTCCAACTAAGGTTGACATTCTTCTTGTTTGGATCATCGACATATGATTTGGTGAAACATCGCCACATGGTGGTGACTTGAGGCCGAATCTACCGATGGACTCTTCACGGTCGGTTGACTTAGCTTCAACTTTTACCGATGTAGTCTCGATCTTCCGGAAGTCATCGATCTTCAAGTATTCGAGTTTGAGCTTTATGACTTGGTGAGATATAACTAGATCGGATCGATCGATTTTTCTTCTCTAGTATTCGGGATATACCGTTCTTTGGATCTTTAAATCGACTCATACATATTGAGGTTCCCCCTCAATATGTGACCTATTATTACATCGGTTGTTCTATATTAATTATCAATCGGTATTCTAAAACGGTAATATAAACATGATCACTAACAATTGTGATTGGTCCTATTACATGTGTTTTTGGAACTTTTATCAAAACTATAAATTTCCCAACAATAACCTTTTCGCCACTTGTCTTGCTTTAAAGGTTTCAACCTTCCGTCCGGTCCTCTTTTTCCTTTTATATACCCACTTGCATCCAATGGGTTTGACCCATTAAGTGGTTCGACTAGCTCCCACACTCTATTATGAAACATAGAACCCATTTTAACTTTTTCATTGTTGTTTGCCAAGAATCTGCATCCTTATCTTGGAGTGCCTCGTCCTATGTCCACGGGGGTCGATTCGTCTTGTCGGGAATCAAGTCCGAGGACTCTCCTATTCCCATGAAAAAATTTGTCTAACAACCCTCCCCTCTGACGAGGCTCGGTTGTTAAAGCGTGTATCGTTTGGTATATCATCTAGTACAATTGGCACCGAGGTTTGCCCTCTAAGCTCATTTAAGGTAATCTCACGGGTTTTCTTTGGTTCATATAGTCTTCTTCCAAAAAATCTAAAGTGGGTCTTGATGACCACCTTTTGATCTTGGGACCATAGAACATACACCCTTTTGTTCCTCGGGGTATCCTACAAAAGCCTTAATTAGTCGATCGAGGATCTAATTTTCGGCTTCCTTGTCCAACACGTGGGCGGACACCCCAAATTCTCATGTGTCTCATACTAGGCTTGCTTTGGGTCCACAATTCTTTGGGAGTTTTGGGAACCGATTTGGATGGCACCAAGTTCAGGAATGTAAGCATTTGTTTCAAGGCATAACCCTTTAAGCGACTTGGGAAGATCCGCATAACTCATCATTGATCTAACCATTTCCAAAAGAGTTATGTTTCTTCGCTCAGTAACCCCGATTTTGTTGAGGGTTAAGGGTGCGATGAGTTGGGATACAATCCCTTCATCGGATAAGTAGTTCAAAAACTCATCGTTGAGGTATTCGCCTCCACGAAGATCGTAGAGACTTGATACATTTTTCCTATGATTCTCTGTTCGAGCCTTAAATTCTTTGAATTTCTCAAAGGTCTCGATTTATGCTTCATAAGGAAAATGTAACCGCATACTATGAGTAATCATCAATAAAAATACTCATAACCTCTTCTTGCTTTGGTTGACATTGGACCACATACATCGTGTGAGCGATCTCTAACACTTCTTTGGCTCTATTCCCTTGGCTCCAATTGCCCTCTTGGTCATTTTACCCTCCAAACATGATTCGCGAGGTTGGAATTTGTTCAACTTGGAGGCGCTCAATGAACCATCTTTCACCAACCTTTGGATCCTCTTTGGATTTATATGACCTAATCTTATATGCCAAAGAAGTGTTTCGTTCACGTTTTCTTTTGTCGGAAATAGTTGATGTGTTATAGGATGCATTTCGTGAGTGGTGTGCACAGTTAATTGTATAGAGATTTTCCATCAATGTCCCGTAACAGATACACTCATCATTTAAAAAATGATGTCATTCTTATTAGAAGAAACTTAGTGTCCTTTAATCGAATTTTAGAAACTGAAAGTGAATTCTTTCTAAAACTGGGAACATAAAGATAATCTCAAAAAACTTTATCTTCAAAAGATAGGTGCACTTCTCCCACTGCTTTAACTACTACTCATGTAGTATTGCAATGTCTGCTACTTGCGTAGTATTGCAATAATCGTTACTATCGTAGCATTGCAATATCTGCCACTTACGTAGCATTGCAATGACTTCTACTTTCGTAACGTCGCCCAGTGTGATGAGGATCTCACTCCCACTAAGTTGTCGGATCATTTAGAACCCGTGAAGCCAACATGATTAGTGGATCTCGTATCAACCACCCACGAATGAGAAGTATACGCCGCTAAACAAGTTTCAACAACTAGTGCGTGAGAATTACCTTTATTTTCGTCCCTTTTGGGGTTGGAACAGGCAAAACCTCCATTGTCCTCTCTCACCGCAGCTTAAGCACTTCCTCTTTGGATTTTCCTTGACACAACAAGCATTCCTCATCTTACCATTGCCCGCAACAGCAGCGATTGAGTTTTATTGCTTATGGCCTTTGGTCCTCTTCTTTATCTTGCCTACCCTTGGCCTAGAAGATGAAGGCGGACCACTTGCCATCAAAAGCTTGTGTTTGGTGCCTTATCATCATTTTCTGCGAGAGAAAAGCTTGCAACAAATTATTTAGCAAGGCCAAAATGCTCAAAAACTTTTTGGGCAGAGAGTGAAGTACCAAATTCATCGAGTCTCGGATCATAATCTGCACTTTTCGAGAATCTCAAGTTTGTTCGGATGGGCCATCTATTTTGAGGGCGTAATCCCTTACGGGTTTGCCCTCCACCATTTTTGGCGACATCTCTACCAAGGTGATCGACGAGTCCCGCATGTTTTGACTTCGTCGGTTGGCTCATCGATTTTTGTGTGTCAAGAATCCACTTGTGCTTTTTGTGCGATTAGGACAATTATAATTTTTCATTTCCAATCAATATAGTTTCCATACATATTGTATTGACTTTAAGTATAATTGAGTGGATTAAAAGGTAACGACATCTTTGAATTGAAATAAACAACTATATCTGATAGCACAAGTATATCACAAGATTCGATCACATGCATCATATTTAAAATCTCAAAAAAAAAATGAACATGCATCACCCAACATCTCAAAAGCAGGTTTAAATAAGCCCCGTGGGGTGGGTCATTATTTAAACACATTCAAACAAGTTACAAACAAGAATAGTTACAAACCTTTAATATCCAGATTAATAGTTGGCTCCCACTTGACCAATATAAAATTAGCCGGGGACTTGAGGGAAGTATATGCATATCAATTTTATACCTAAGTAATAACCATGATTAAATCTGGGGATTACTATTTCGCTTTGATCGAGCCTCGTGGGAGGGTCATCGCCGCCACTAGTAATAACCCACAATCATCCGTTTGGAATTCATTCATGTGAAAGCTATCTTTTGACCGTCAAGTGGGGAGAATTTCTCCAAAAGAATTCACAAATGAATAAATCATGGAGGAAAAAAATTAATTCAATTTTATTATCAGGAATAAAATTGTCAATTAATTATTTAAACATACTTAGTAATTTTGAAGGTGAGATTTTTCCATTTGGCAACCCTCATGCAAACACATTTAAACAAATTAAATAAAGCATAAGATAGCACAAATAAATCAAGCAAAACAGAAAAAAAAACATATTGGGCACAAATTATCCAATTGTCATGGTTTGATTTTTCTTGGCTTGATCTTGAAGAAACAAATCTTGAATTTCTCCCACTTTCGTCGTCTAAAAAAAATCTTGCCCGTCTCGGCATACGTAAGTAGCTCATGATCGGGGATGCACGCATCCGCATCCGCTCGCCACTTAGCCTAGACCGAATTTCTCGGCACCATCGGCGGCGTCGGCGACTCTCGGCGGCGACAGCGCATCCTTGTGCGTGCTCACTTCAACCTCCCGCCTCGCCCGCGACCTCTCGACCCTGCGTCCGCGCGGCGGCGGTGCGTCCGTTGCCCCGATATGCGCCCTGATGTCGGCCATACGCGTCTAAGCGTCGCCCGACCGTAAATTGTGGCCGAATACAAACCCCTCTTTATGCTTAAAAGCAGCAGCGCCGCGCGCCTTCACGTCCGATTCGGATTTTTCCTTTAATTCTTCGTCTCTTCGTTCCCGATCCGATTACAATTTATTTACAAAAAATAAATAAACCTAGATCTAGACTAGTCTATTACATTGATCAAATCAAACAAATCCTAGTCTACTCGTAGATTTTCTCACCAGGCAAAATAAATCCGAACGAATCGAATTAAAATCACAATTTATGTGCATGCATAAATAAACACATTAAAATCCATGACAATTGGATACCTGCAAAACAGATCTACCAGTTCTACTATCCAATTTCAAATTTAATGCCAACGAATTAAATTACAATTTAAAAAATTCAGAGACCGAAACCGTGGCTCTGATACCAGTTGTTGGGGAATGAGTTGCACAGATCTATTCGGGGTGAATATTTAAATACAATTTAATTCTTTAATTATTACTAGCATGAATTAATCTTATATTAATTCAAATAATAATTGCAACAACATATCATGCATATAATAAGCCAATTAAAACCTACGCATGCGGAATCTACGGGTTTACGTGAACGTACCTCTCGGGATGGCAGTGAATTCGGTTGGACGGACTAACCAAAAGGACTTCCCAAGTATTCCCTTAGCCCTTGCTCAACTATCCGGTGGAAGGACACTTGTCGGACAATTAACAAAAGGAAAAAATAAACTTTGTTGCACCACTTATGTGGATTTGCTAATTTTTCCAGCACATGGAATTGTACTTGGGAATGAAACAATCATCCCCTATTTATAGGTGAGAGGTGGTCGATTTTTTCAGTAGAAAACCAATGTGGGAAAAGACTTTTCTTGATCACCAAGAAATCTTGAATATATCTCCTATATTCTTATTCCCATAATTAAAATATTCCACAAAAATCCCACCTCCTCAATTATTATGGAATTTTTGAAAAAATGGTCTTGCAAGATTCCAAGATTTGGATCTTCTTGAATTTATGAGATATTCTTGTATTTCAAGAAATACATATCTTCCATAATATCTTTTCAAGAAAATCAAGAAAATCTTTCTTGCCCATTATATTCAAAAATTTCGAAATACCTTCATGAATAACCAAGTGGGAGATTTCTTGAATTTAATGAGATAATCTTGTATTCCAAGAATACATATCTTCATTCCATAACAAAATTCAAAGAAAATCTTTCTCCCTCTTTTATCCATAAATTTCGAAAATTTAGAGGAAAAATAAGCAACAATATTTATTTTATTTTAATCACATTTTTCAGTTATTGGACTATTTGTTGGGCTACTCAGGGGGCCTTTAGGAGAATTAAGATTGGACCTTCTAATGGACCTTGAATATCTAATATTGAGCCACAATATAATTCAAGCCCATAAATATTAATTAATCCCACTACATAATTAATATTGCACTATCCATCTTAACCCATATTACAGTCAATATGGCTCCCGGTCATTATTTCCCGTGTTTAAGATTATCTAGCCCATTAATTAATTCAAGCCACTGAAATAGCTTTCCATTAATTAATATCTTTTATCCTTGGTCAAGGAACGGTTCAACATTATTATCCATACCGGAAACAAATTCCACTTGCAAGATTTGGTATGATAAAGCTTATGAACCTCCCAAGGGGGCAAATCAAACAAGCCTACTTGCACACGATTCTTCGTATTAAATCTTAGCAATCACATGTGACCAATAATATTGCCCAAGATAAAAAGTATTGAATCTCTTTGATTCGCTACCCATGATAAGTCAAAGCAATAGTTACCCATCCCACGTGATCCTATTTAAGGGACGAAGATTAAGAAACAACGAACTACTGAGGTCTAATTCTTCCTTGTTCAGTTCTGAAGAATTTATCCTCCTGTAGGTCCTATTCAGTGCATCAGTCATGCACTAGTGTAATCTCTTGGTCAAGACAAGTCAATCTGAGCCTTACACTTCAACCTTTCACGATGGGTTGTTCATTTCCATCTAGGTCGTGAATAACGTACTTTTAGTTACAAGGGACTGTTAATTTAATCTTCTGTGATCTGGTATCACTAAATTAACTACAATGTAACACGTCGACTTATTGAGCGATTATCAAAGTAAATATATGTAACATTCAATCATATTTAAAGCATTAGTGATAAACAATTTATTTCAGTAAATAAGTCTGGAAATTCAGTTTCGATTATACAAAGTAAAAGCATACTTTCCAGTATAATCCCAACAAAACGTAACAAAATACTCATAACCTCCACTTACTTTGATTGACATTGGACCACATACGTCAGTATGAAAGTGTGGCTCTATTCCCCTTGGCTCCAAATGCCCTCTTGGTCATTTTACCCTCTAAACAAGATTCGCAAGTTGGAAATGGTTCAACCCGCAGAGACTCCAATGATCCGTCTTGTACCAACCTTTGAATCCTTTTTAGATTAATATGACCGAGTCTTAGACCAAAGAAGTGTTTCATTCACATCTGAAGAACGCTTTCTGTTGGGAGATGAATTTAATATAGAAGTTTTGATTAGATCCCAAAAACCCTGAGTATGACATGTTCAGGATAATCTTGATAGATCGAAAGTCAAAGTTTCAAAGATAGATTGTTCAGGAAGTTATCTGCACCATGTATAGTCAGCAGATATAGATCAAGTTAGATTTTGAAGAACATCAAGACTCGAAGTAATCAAGACATCAAGACTCAAGATGTCATCAAGACATCAAGACTCGAAGAAGTTGTCAAGATGGTGAAGACTCATTAAGTAATCAAGACATCAAGACTCAAAGAAGTTTTCAAGACATCAAGACTCAAGTATAATCAAGACATCAAGACTGAAAGTAATCAAGACATCAAGACTCAAGAAGTAAATCAAGACATCAAGACTCAATATGTCACTGAAGATACTAAAGACTCAAGATGTCATCAAGACATCAAGACTCAAGAAGTTGTTGAAGACATCAAGACTCGTAAGATATCAAGACCCGGTAATTATCGAAGACTCAAAGAAGATATTGAATACTCAGTATAACCTGAATGTTCAGAGGCACTGAATATATCTATCTGAAGACTACAAAACTGAGAAAAACGCAAATATTCAAAAAAAAAAAAGTAGATATTGCCCAAAAAACATTCATATGCGCATAAAAGGAACTAAGTCTAAGTGTTGTTTAAGGTTGTCTCATTCAGAGATTGACCAAAAAGAGCCGTTTTGTTTGTCTACATTTTATCAAGACAAGAACCAATCGAGGAAGACAACATCAGCTTTTTATCGACATCGAAAAGCGACAGACAATGAATCAT
The DNA here is from genome assembly GCA_037126765.1 of Stenogyne calaminthoides. Taxonomy (NCBI): domain Eukaryota; kingdom Viridiplantae; phylum Streptophyta; class Magnoliopsida; order Lamiales; family Lamiaceae; genus Stenogyne; species Stenogyne calaminthoides. The sequence goes on from JBBCBC010000033.1 coordinate 13,035,235, forward strand.
GTTAGTAGTACTATGTTCCGCATCGCAAAAATTGGTGATTGGCTACATGATTTGATATTTCCTAAAACATGCAAGGGAGTATTCAAACCCTAAATATAGTCGTTCATCAAAACCCATAAAAAGGAAACTCATGAAGCTATCTCCTCCAACGGATAGTTTTTCAAGAGTGACCTTGGTGAAGTTGCCTATAAATACCAGAGACCCTTTACATTGAGAGGTCATGGGAAATTTCAAAGCAACTCAAGAGCTCATTTATATTATTGTAAATTGAAGCACTCGAAAAACCCTAGAATTTCCCAAGTGTGTCACATTGGAGAGATCTCATTCACTAAGCCTATATTGATAAGAAATATCCAAAGCTTAGTAGAGATATCCTAGCGTTTACATTGTTCTTATTTTAAAGGATATCTCATCCTAGTTGGAAACCAACCCAAAACCCAAACCCTTTGTTAAGGTAGTTTGTGTGTGTTTTGTTGGTGAGTTGGAGTTATAAAGAGTTAGTAAGCTACAGTGAGTTAGCCAGAAAACTCTATAGAACAAGTTAGTAAGCTACTTGTGGGAGTCTGAACACTTGTGTGTGGTTGAGTTAGTAAGTTGCAGTGAGTCAGCCAGAAAACTCAAGGTAGAAAAGTGAGTAAGCTACAGTGAGTTAGCCAGAAAGCTTTAGGAAGTGGTTAAGGAATTTCTCTGAAGATCAGAGAGAGTGGACGTAGGAGCTTGAGTCTCTGAACCACTATAATTGCTGTGTTTTTTTGCTTTCTGTACTGCATTATTATTTGTTGCATGTTTTTCACTGAAAGCATAGTTCGCGATATTGGTTGGAACCAATCATTTGAACTTGCATCAAATTGATCACGGCCTTAATCCTTTGTTTTATTGAAGGGAAGATTTTCAAACCAAAAGCTAAAACGAGTATAAACTTAGGGCCAACCATTCCTCATACTTAAGTAGCTAGAAACGAGATAGTTACCAAAACTAACTAACTCTCTTGAGGGTTGAGAAGAAAATTATCGATCCAGCGCCTCGGGATCTCGATAAACTCGAGGCTCGGTTGAAATTTGTCTGAAGCTTCCAAAGCAAATTTCGGGATCATTGTCTCAGTAGACTTTGACTCAGGGCAATCCGTGCTTCTCAGGGCAAAATCATCAGGATAACCTGACCCATCTGACCTCAGTGAAAGAAAAGTTTTAAAAATCACTGAACACGTGTATTCCCCCATACACGTGTGAGACTCGTAGCACCGGGACGAACAAGTGGTATCGAGCAAATGGTTCAATTTGACCACTTGCTTTTGGTAGCCATAGTCTATTTTGTTGAAAGACTTTGGTGGTCTACTGAATAGATCTGTTTGCTGATATCTTACAAGGCTCAGTCATCATGCCTTCTAAGAAACTTCCTATGTTCTCTGTTGAGAGCTATGACCTATGGAGATTGAGAATGCAGGCTCATCTGTATTCAAAACATGAAAGAATGTGGAGAGTGGTTTCTGAAGGACCATTCAAATTCTTGTTGTAAATCCCGAATCGATCTTTTGAGAGGAATGATCCCAGAGATGAATTTCCAAAAGTCGATGATCAACTTACTCCTGATGAGAGAAAGTTGGTCAATCTGGACTACATTGCTAAAGATACTTTGTATAACACTATTAATGATGGTGTTATGGGGATGATTTCTCCTTTGTGAAAGCAAAAAAGAAATATGGGACACACTGTTTGTTATGTGTCAAGGCACGGATCATATAAAGGAAAACAAACTTTCTGTTGCTATTGGAAAGTTTGATAGCTTTGAAATGGAAGATAGTGAATCCATTGACAAACTTGAGGTCAGATTCACTAGCATCATGAATGATCTGAGTGCTCTTGGGAAAAGATACCCACAGAGAGAAGTGGCACTGAAAATTCTTAGAGGATTATCTAAGAAATGGGATATACATGTTGTGGTGATTGAAAACACCAAAAATATTGATTCAATGCCATATCAACAAGTTTTCTCTGAACTGAAAGCTTATGAGTTTGTGATTGACAAGAAAACTAAGAAATCTCACAGCAAAGATGATTCTTCATCTAGCAAGAATGTGGCTTTCAAAGCCAACGATAAATCATGTAAGTCTAGAGAGTCTGAGAACTCACTTGCCAAAAATCAGGATGAGCAGGAGGATAAGCTAGTATTGATGGCAAGGAGGTTTGAAAGACTCAATAGCAGATATGGAAAATATAAGAAATATTACAGGAATCACAGGTACAAGAGAGACTCGGAAGCTGAGGACAGATACACTGAGAAAAGGAAGGACCAGAAAGTTGTAGGATCCTCATCCAAGACGAAGGACTCCAAGATCAAGGAGGAAAGTGATCAGGATGATGATACCAACAGATGCTACAACTGTCAGAAGAAAGGTCACTTCCAATATGACTGTCCTGAGCTAAGTGCTAAAGAAAGAAAGGAAAGACAAGCCAAGAGAGACATGAAGATCTCCAGCAAGAAAGCTATGATTGCAGAAGAGGAAGAACATTCTGAAGAAGGTTCTAGTTCCTCAGATGAAATTTTCTCAGATAGTGACAGTGATGATATTTGTCTTATGGCTGTGGAGGAGGTAAATTCTTCTATCTCTATTGTTGCTCCTACACAAGCACATGAGTTCTCAAGTTCAACTGTAAACAGTAACTTTAACCTGATGGATTCGTTTGAGAATCTTATGAAGGAATATTCTGTGTTATAAGAACTACTCACTGAAACTCAAGAGCATAACAAGGAACTGACTACTGAGAATCTGAAGTGGAAAGACTCTAAAAATGCTGAGATCACTTCTCAATTGATGGGAACTTCATCGATGAATGGATGTTAAAAGTACAACTCTTAAAAAAGAGAAGGTGATAGAGATCTGAATGGAAAATTAGAGAAATCCACTAAAGAGAGATTTTATCGTAATCGAAGTTCAATGAACTCTTTGAGAAGCATGAAACTCTAAAGAAATGTGAGGATAGTGCTACAGAGAAAGTTAGCTCTATTGAATTCTCAGATCTAAAGTGATAGATGAAATTCAAAGTTATCAAAGACCGCAACTATAAAAAATTTGGATTGGGATACATTCGTGGGGAACCTCACAAGGTCTTCTGAATGCTGCTTCTAGTAGCACCAAGATATCTTTGTTAAACCGATTGACATCTAATCTTCTTACTGAAGAACTGCCAAGAGTTTTAGACAAGGATAAAGGACCTATGGTTTCAGAAAAACTGAAGGTTCAGGGAAGAAAGCCCAGACCTCAGGAAAATGCTAGAAAACCTGAACACTCAGTAGGAAATCTTCAGGCCAGTACTTCAAAGCCTCAGGCTAAGAATACCAACCTAAAGAGATCTGCACTGAACCATCAGAGGAATTTTCAGAAGAGAAACACTCAGCAGAGATATTCTCAACTGAAAAGACCAAGTCCTCAGATTACTGAAAGACCCCAATTTCAGTACAGGCAACCCAAACCCCACTTGCCTAAGGGTAAAGGTTTCCTGAACCCAAGTCAGCAGAGACAGAGACCAGCTGCACAAAAGCTAAGGCACTTGAACAAAAGGCCTGAACCCAAGAAGAACTCTAAGGCTCATGTTCATGCTAAGGCTGGCACTCATACACAGGATACTGCCAAGGCACCTAGGGTGGTGAATGTGTATGTAGATGTTTATGGGAGACAAATCAGCCACTCTAATGTAATTATAGTTGTTAGGCAGATTTGGGTTCCAAAAGGTACAACTAACCTGGTAGAACCCTACACCAAATGGGTACCTAAGAACTGATCTATTTTTCAGGTGAAGGAAAAGGGCACTGAGCTGAATAAAAACAACATAGCACTGATGAGTGTAAATGAACTGGCTCCTGTTGTATGGTATCTGGACAGTGGATGTTCAAGACATATGAGAGGATATAAGCAACTAATCACTGACTATGTTGAGCAAAAAGGCCCTAAAATCACATTTGGAGACAATTCCAAAGGACAAACTGAAGGATATGGAACTCTTGAAGTTGACTCTGTTCATATCCATGGTGTTTCATATGTGTCTGGTCTAAAGCATAACTTGTTTTCTATCAGTCAATTCTGTGACAAAGGATTCAGTGTTGAGTTCTCAAAGAACTTATGTTATGTAAAAGACAATACTTCACAGAAAATTTTACTGACTGGTACTAGAAAAGGAAATGTGTATCTTGCTGATTGGAGTTCAACTCCTAAAGATACATGTTTGGTTGCAAAAAGTTCCACTGATACCAGTTGGTTGTGGCACAAAAGAATGAATCACTTAAACTTCAAAACCCTGAACAAACTTGCAAGATTAGCACTTGTAAGAGGGTTACCCAATGAAGTGTTCAGTAAAGATCATGTATGTGATGCTTGTCAGAAAGGAAAACAAATCAGAGCATCTTTCAAAAGCAAAGTAGATGTTTCTACTGATAGAATACTACAACTGTTACATATGGATCTCTTTGGTCCAGTAACACCTGTGAGCACTAATGGCAGAAAATACACACTTGTGGTAGTTGATGACTACTCTAGATACACATGGGTCATATTCTTACTCAGTAAGAAAGAGACTCAGACAAAACTGCCTGAACTACTGAAAAGGCTCAGTACTGAAAAGAATCTGAGTGTGGTCAAAATCAGATCAGATAAAGGAACTGAGTTTATCAATCATATCATATCTGATTATTGTGCAGCAAATGGAATAGCTCATGAAACATCAGCTGCAAGGACCCCACAACAGAATGGTGTTGCTGAAAGAAGAAATAGGACTCTGAAAGAAGCTGCAAGGACAATGATTGTTGAAGCTGATATTCCTAAAAAAATTTGGGCTGAAGCTATCAACACTGCATGCTACTCTCATAACAGATCCATGCTGACCAAGAACCAAGGAAAAACTCCATATGAGTTGTGGAATGAATGGAAGCCTTTTGTTTGTTTCTTTTGTGTGTTTGGTTGCAAGTACACAATAATGGTAAAGATCAGTTGAAAACTTTTGATAGCAAAGCTGATGAAGGGATATTCTTAGGATATTCGAAGTCGATAAAAGCCTTCGAGTTTACAATTTGTAGGACTCTTATTGTGGAAGAAACACCTCATGTTGTTTTTGATGAATCTACTTGTGTTGAAGAAACAGGGAACATGACTTCGGGAGAACTGATCAAGAGAATCACCGGACTTAGCTTTGAAAAAGAATGATAAAACATCATTTGAACACGAAAAAGAAGAAGTCGGTCACTTTCTATGAATGGAGTGAATCGACTCGCATAAAGAAGTTCGGGATGGAAAAACTTCGAGGATGGTGAGACTCGGGATGGAAATTCTCCAATCGAAAGGAAAGCCAAACACACCGAAGTCATGACCAATCTAAACATACACCGATTCGGACTCGGGTATGTAATGCCGATGAAGATGTGGTCACAACCGAGGCAAACTCGAATCTATCAACCAATGGGGAACAAATGTCTCGACAATGTTTCGAATGGAATTTCCTCGAGGAAGATGATTCTCTTTCTCCTTTTTTCGTTGTTCCCTGAATTTAATGAACTACCCGAACCTAACATTTTGATGTTGAGGATACTTCTTGAAGGGGGAACATCCGGGGAGAAAATGGTTGGATAGTCATCCTACAAGTCAGATTGTGGGTGATCTATCAGATGGTGTCAAAACAAGAAGGTTCCATGAAGAAAGTGCTTTGTTCGGTTGCTTCCTATCTGAAAAATAACCTACTTAGATTGAAGAAGCTCTACAAGATTCATTTTGGATTCTTCTTTATGCAAGAAGATTTGAATCGGGTTCTCAAGGAATGAAGTTTGGGAGCTAGTGGATAGACCTAAGAGGCACAATGTGATTAGAACTAAGTGGGTGTTCAAGAATAAGAGAGATGAAAACAACAACATTGTGAGAGAAAAAAAAAAGGCTAGTTGCACAAGGTTATTCCCAAGAAGAAGGCTTGGATTATGATGAAACCTTTGCTTTTTGTTGCAAGACTAGAAGCCATCAGATTGTTTATTGCATATCTTGCCCACATGAAATTCACGGTCTATCGGATGGATGTGAAAAGTGCATTTTGAATGGTGTGCTTAAGGAAGAGGTTTATGTGGAACAACCTCACGGTTTGAACCAGAATGACCAAGTTTCTGTGCTCGAGAAAATCCTTGGTCTTAAGCAAGCACCCGAGCATGGTATGATACCCTTTCTCGGTTTCTTCTTCGACCATGGTTTTATCAAAGGAACTGTTGATAGGACTCTGTTCGGGATAGAAGATGGGAAAGACATCTTACTTGTTTGATTTATGTAGATGACATCATATTTGGATCTCCAAATCATCGGTTGTGTGAAAAGTTTTCTACCCCGATGAAAGGAAAGTTTGAGATGTCAATGATGGGGAGATGAATTTCTTTCTTGGACTTACGGTGAAACAAACTAATGAAGGAATTTTCATCAATCAAGCAAAATACACGAGAGATCCGATTGCAAAGTATGGTGTATGAGAATTGCAATCTGAGTTAGAATTCCTATGAATACTAACTACAAGATGGATCGATCTCGAAGGCAAATCAATAAATCACAATCGATTATAGAGGATCATTGGATCATTGCTATATATCTCACAGCAAGTAGGCCTGATATAACATTTGTTGTTGGGATATGTGCAAGATACCAAGCTAATCCTAAGGCTAGTCACATGGAGGTTGCCAAAATGATTCTGAAATATCTTAAAGGCACTGTGAATAGAGGATTATGGTATCGGTGATGATAACCTTGAATTAACCTGGTTATTCGGGATGTCGATTATGGAGGATGTAGAATTGATGGAAGTCTACCACAGAACTTGTCAATTTCTTGGAAGTAAACCGATATCATGGTTTACAAAGAAACAAACCTCGATGAGCAACCAAGACTTTCTCGTTTAATACATGGTCTGCGGGAAGTTTGTTGCAGCACGCATTCTTTGGCTAAGACAACAATTGAGGGATTATAAGACTATAGTCAATGAAGTACCTATATTTTGTGATAATAATAGTGCAATTGCTATTACACAAAATCCTGTATTGCACACCAGATGTAAGCATGTTGATATCAGACATCACTTCATCAGAGATCATGTTGAGAAGAAAGACATCAGAATGGAGAAAATTCATACTGATAAACAGAGAGCTGATATCTTGACTAAACCTTTGGTTGAATCAAGATTTCAGGAACTATCAGTTGAATTAGGTATGTTGGATCCAGGTGAATAAAGCAAATCTGAAAAATTGAAGGTTTTCAGATGCATGAAGTTTTTTCAGGTTGTTACTGAAAAACTCAGGATAAAATTGAGAGTACTGAACACTGAGTCTTGGGAAACTCAGTTATCCTGAAGATCAAGATTTCGAGAATATCTTGAACTTTTATCAAGATCGATTTTCGATTATTATCGACATTTTATCAAGGTCAAAAATCAGTAAGACTGATGGAGAAAATTAGTCTAAAGAAGTATTGACTCATGCAACACATTTATTGTCTAAACTGAATCTCAGTAATCATTGGCAATAAATGACAAAACACCTGAAGGAATAATTGGGAGGGACCTTTGAAATCCACAAAGAAAGTCAATGGTCTGCAGGAACAGTAATTAAATGCATTGTTCATTAATCACCAATAGGGATAAATTGACGGCTTAGTATATGCGAAATCGTCCTTTCATATACCCGATTTAGTCAGTTTTTAATCTCGACCGTCAATTTTTTCATCTACGCGATTTTCCATGAATCAAAATCCTATATCCATTGGAAAAATTTCCTTCAAAGCCCTATTCCAAAAAGACTTCATCTTCACAAACACTCTGCTTCAAAACTCTCGATTGCCCAGAAATTTTCACCTGTCTAAAAATCCTTCACCAGAAATTCTCCAAAAATGACACTTTCTGTATACGACAAACTCGCCATTTCCAATAAACCTTGGTACGAATATGTCGTCTCTCTCGAAAGCTCGTCCAATGCAACTCATGAGGACGAGGCGTTGCATATGATTCGTTTGGCAAAGCTTACATGCCTGGTCGCGAATCAACCAGAGGCCGAATATACGAAAGAGGTAATTGAGTTTATCTCTAATTTGAAGTTAGATGATGAGAATTGCATAGAATCTCAGATTACAGTCTCGCATTTGGAGCATGGTTCGAAATATGTGGATTTTGTTAGGGAATTGTGTATTATTCCTAAGAATCTTAATGCCATATATGAATTAAGTGATAGAGGTGAAGACCCTACGGTATACATGATTGGTAGGGAACAAGAATATCTGGATAAAATTACAGAGCACCCCGTAAAGTTTGAAGCTACTATGAATAAGAGTCATTTGAAGCCTAAATATCGAGTATTGTTGGATATTGTAAGCAAATGCATCATGAGTAGATCTGGTAGCTTTGAACAGATAAGCACGCCTAAGTTAAGGCTAATGGTGGCGATTGAAGATTCACCTTCCACGGCATTCAACTGGTTGCACTATTTGATCAAGGTGGTAAGTGATCAAGCCAAACAAATTCAGAAGGTGAATGGCTCTGTAGTTGTCAAATGAAAGATTCTACATGCAACCAAGATAACATTTATCTTGGAAATGTGCATAGAAGAGGAGGACATCTTTGTCAATTCCACTTCCTTTCCAAAGTCAAAAATCATGTTCAAACCACCAACAAAGAGACTTTGAGAGGAAAGAAAGAGAAAAGCTCTGAGTCTCAGGAGGAGACTGCTGAAGAAGAAGCTGTTGAAGCCAAAAAAGCCAGGGGGAAAGCCCTGATGCAAGTTAAAAGAGAGAGGAGAAAAACTGAAAAAGAAAACATTGGCTCCTCAGAAACGCAGAAAGCTTCAATCTATTACTGAGGAGGAGGTCAGTGAAACTGAAGAAACTCAACCTGAAGGCCAGCAAGGGTTGAAATCTCCACTTCAGGTTCTTGCTCAGGTAGTAACAATTGCGCAGGAGCAAGAAACTGAGGAACAGATTTTCTCTGAGGTACTCGAAACTTCTCTGAGCTCAGATAAAATTTCTCAGGAAATCTTCAAGGGACCTCAGATTCCTACTGAAGAGAGACCTGTTCAGACTTCAGATCAGTCTGAACCTCAGGAATTGCTGAACTTGGATGCGCTTCTAAATGAACCATTTCTTGATCCATCAGCACTAGAACTTGTACAATCCGATCCTACTATCCCTGAGAGCCCAAAGTTGAAGAAGGGAGAGGCAGAAGAAACTGAGTGGCGCAGCAAGGGGGAACGATTCATTATTGATAGGTACCCTGAGCTGAGCGCATATCCTGACCTTCAGGATCTTTTCTTCAGACTCAGAACCACGGTCTACATCCTGAATCAGACTCTTCCGGAGATGCTGAATATAGCCTCCTTCAGAGGAGAAGATTGGTGGAATGCTGAGACTACTGTTTTGACAGAGTTCTCTGGGTTCAGGAAGACCAAGCTCAGAATGAAAATTGCTGACTTTGATGAGCTAGTAAAGAGAAAGGTGGCTGAGAAAAGGAAAGTTGATGTTGATGCCTTCAGTTCTATGAATCCAGAAGGAGATGATGATCAAGATAAAGAGAGTGACAAACAAGGTGATGCTGTAAAACAATATGAGGGGGAGAAGGAACCTCAGACAGTTACTGAGAAAGAAAAAGAGACTAAAAGTCAGATGGAGAAGGACACTGATGCTGCACAGACTGATATCACACATCCTCATACTGAAGTTAGCACTCTTCAGGTATCTTTTGGCACTATTAAACATTATGCCAAAGCTACTGAAGTTCCTATCTTTAAATTTGTTATGTATGATATGCAGACTGAGGCTCAGTTGGAGCACCCAGCTCAGTTGGAAAAAGTTGTACAAACTCCAGTGATTGATTTCAGTCCTATCCTGGATAAATTGGAGAAGGTGGTGCCAATGGTGGAGAAAGTGACTCAAATTGAAGAAACCTTGGCAAGCCAATCTCAAAAGCTGGAAAATTTGAGTTCATCTTTAGACATGCTGCAACTACAAACAACTCTTGCAGATAAAATGACTACTTTGGAAGGAAAGATTGATGTAGTCAAAACTGAGCTCAATGTAGAGATGAAGCAGATGTATCAAGAAAGAACTGCCTATCTTGAAGCCAATCTGACTGAGAAGAATGATCTGATGATCAAAACAGCTGTTGAGGAAATGGGCTCTATGCTCATGACCAACATGACAGAGATGATGCATGATGTCTTCTCAAATCAGATTGCTCCTTTTTCAGATGAGTTCTCAATGTCTAAAAATTACATGAGAAGGCTAGAGGATGAGCATGATCAGTTGGCAGGGGAAGTGCGAAGTATAAGCAAAGAGCAATACCATATGGATACTGCACTGACTCAACTACTCCCAAGGTATGGTGCCAAAAAGGGGGAAAGGCCTGGTGGCAAACTAAGTGAGTTGTTAGCACAAACCTTGAAGAGAAAGACTCAGAAAGAAGCTGAAAGAAAGAAAACTTTGGATGCCTTAAAAGAAGTTGAAGCCACTGAGAAGCTAAAATCCAAAGAAGCTGAGAAACCTACCTTCACTCAGACAAATGATTAGATCACTCAGGAAGTAATTCTGAGAAACTGAGTATTAGAAGGATGGTTGAAACAAGCCAAGCCGGTGAAGATCAAGTCAGACCTGAAAAGAGAAAGGTTGTGGCATTTGTGGAACAAGAAAGGAAGAAAAGAGTTAAAGCTTCTAAGCCTACAGGAAATTGATAATGGATTTTGGAGAATCTGAGGAAGAAGCTGAAAAAGAAGAAACTGAAATTCAGAAAGAAGACTTCAATACCAAGAAAACTCTGAAAATCCTTCAAATCGAAAAAGAGAAGAAGATTGTTGCTTCTGTGTCAGGTGTTCCTTTGATCAGGAAAAAGAAAGAAGAAGAGCAGAAAAAAAGAAGTGGTTTTAAAAAGTTTTTGAGCAAAATGAGGGGTACAGAAAAAACTCAGAAATGGCCGCACATTGACAAGTGGATGCCTATTCAGTTCAATAATACATGTGAGGAGATCAAGAGAACCTTCTGGTTCTATTATGAGATTCTGAGAGAATGGAGGGGGAGCAGCTCGGATATGAATGAAGTCTTCATTGAGTACTTACTGACATTCTATCCTAAGTACCTGCAAAGTTGGATCAACTTGGCAGATGAAGGAAATACTCAGACAGTAGCCCCTGGTCCATACACTTACCCAGCTCCTAGATTTGAGAATGGCTATGTGAATGAAACAACAATTTCTCAGGAGATAGCTCAGTATGCCATCCAGCTATGCCTAACAGGAAACAACCCTGATATCATCAAAGCAAGGGATGAACTGAAGAAGAGATACTATGGAATGTTCAACCTGGAAGTGCCAGAGGATGAAGTTGAAGAAGACTGAAGACTTTGTACTTCTGTATTTTGTTTTTGATTTTCATTGTAATCTGTAACTCTTATCCTACATCAATGAAAATTTTATCTTTATGCTCAAAGATAATATCTCATTATCTTTTTACATGTCTTTTATGTTTGATATGCCTTACGTTTTGAAATTGTTGGGAAAAATTACCATTTTGGATTGTAATAGATAAACTGATACCTGAGTATAGGTTAGGTTTTCTTAAATGTAACAAGATGGTTTTGGCATCATCAAAAAGGGGGAAATTGTTGGGAGATGAATTTAATAAAGAAGTTTTGATTAGATCCCAAAAACCCTGAGTATGACATGTTCAGGATAATCTTGATAGACTGAGTCAGGTTTCAGTATAGATTGTTCAGGAAGTTATCTGCACCATGTATAGTCAGCAGATATAGATCAGGTTAGATTTTGAAGAACACTGAAGACTCAGTAAGTAACTAAAGACACTGAAGACTCAGTATGTCACTGAAGACACTGAAGACTCAGTATGTCACTGAAGACTCAGTAAGTTGCTGAAGACACTGAAGACTCAGAAGATACTGAAGACCCAATAGTTACTGAAGACTCAGTAAGATACTGAATACTCAGTATAACCTGAATGTTCAGAGGCACTGAATATATCTATCTGAAGACTACAAAACTGAGAAAAATGCAAATATTCAGAAAAGTAGATATTGCCCAAAACATTCATATGCAGACAAAAGGAACTAAGTCTAAGTGTTGTTTAAGGTTGTCTCATTCAGAGAGATTGACCAAAAAGAGACGTTTTGTTTGTCTACATTTACTGAAGTCAAGAACCAATCAGAGGAAGACAACATTGTACTTTACTGACACTGAAAGCGACAGGACACTGAATCATGTCAGTAGTACTATGTTCCAAACTGCAAAAATTGGTGATTGGCTACATGACTGTATATTTCCTAAAACATGCAAGGGAGTATTCAAACTCTAAATATAGCCGTTCATCAAACACCATAAGAGGAAACTCATGAAGCTATCTCCTCCAACGGATAGTTTTTCAAGAGTGACCTTGGTGAAGTTTCCTATAAATACCAGAGACCCTTTACATTGAGAGGTCACGGGAATTTCAAAGCAACTCAAGAGCTCATTCGTATTATTGCAAATTGAAGCACTCGAAAAACCCTAGAATTTCCCAAGTGTTTCACATTGGAGAGAGCTCATTCACTAAGCCTAGATTGATAAGAAATATCCAAAGCTTAGTAGAGATATCCTAGCCTTTACATTGTTCTTATTGTAAAGGATATCTCATCCTAGTTGGAAACCAACCCAAAACCCAAACCCTTTGTTAAGGTAGTTTGTGTGTGTTTTGTTGGTGAGTTGGAGTTGTAAAGAGTTAGTAAGCTACGGTGAGTTAGCCAGAAAACTCTATAGAAGAAGTTAGTAAGCTACTTGTGGTAGTCTGAACACTTGTGTGTGGTTGAGTTAGTAAGCTGCAGTGAGTCAACCAGAAAACTCAAGGTAGAAAAGTGAGTAAGCTACAGTGAGTTAGCCAGAAAGCTTTAGGAAGTGGTTAAGGAATTTCTCCGAAGATCGAGAGAGTGGACGAGGAGCTTGAGTCTACGAACCACTATAATTCTTTGTGTTGTTTTGCTTTTCAGTCTTCGCATTATTATCTGTGTTGCATGTTTTTCTTTGAAAGCATAGTTCATCGATATTGGGTTGGAACCAATCCACCGAACTTGCATCAAATTGATCACGATCTTAATCTTTGTTTTATTGAAGGAAGATTTTCAAATAAAGCTAAACGAAAGTATAAACTTAGGGCCAACCATTCCGCACACTTGAGTAGCTAGAACAGGTAGTTACCAAACTGAACTAACTCTACTGAGGGTTCAGTAAGAAAATTATCTAATCCAAGCGCCTCAGGATCTCTGATAAACTCAGGCTCAGTTGGGCTAATCTAAAGCTTCTGAAAGCAGCTCAGGATCATTGTCTCAGTAGACTTTGACTCAGGGCAATCCGTGCTTCTCAGGGCAAAATCATCAGGATAACCTGACCCATCTGACCTCAGTGAAAGAAAAGTTTTAAAAATCACTGAACACGTGTATTCCCCCCATACATGTGTGAGACTCGTTAGCACTGGGACCAACACTTTCTTTTATGCAAAACAGTCTATGTGTTATATGATGCATTTTGTGAGTGGTGTGAACAGTCAATTGTGTAGAGATTGTCATTTTGAAAAATAGTAACTTGCTTAGAAAAAGAAATAGAATATCCGCTCAAAAACAATTTAGAAACTGAAACCAAGTTCTTTCTAAAAGTAGGAACGTAGAGAACATCTCTTAGAATTAAAACATTATCTTCAAAAGATAGCTTCACTTCTCCCACTGCTTCAGCTGCCACTCTCGTAGCATCGCCCAATTTTATGAGGATCTCACTCCCACTAAGTTGTCGGGTTAGCTGGAACCCCTATAAAGTGAAATAAATGTGATTAGTGGCTTCTGTATCCGCTACCCATGAATGGGAGGCATAAGCCGCTAAACAAGTTTCAACAACTAGTGCATGAGAATTACCTTTCTTTTCGTCCCTCTTGGGCTTGGAACAGGCCGACCTCCAATGTCCTTTCTCACCGCAGTTGAAACACTTCCCCTTAGCAGTCTTCTTGACACCTTCCCCTTGGTTCACCTTTGCTTTTCCCTTGACAACGCTTGAGTTGACTTGGTTTTGGCCTTTTTTGTCTTCTTCTTCTTACCACCATTTGGCCTAGAAGAAGTAGAAGGGTCGGTTGCCACCAAGGCTTGATTTTGGCACCCCATTAACATTTCATCTGAAACTAGAGCTTGAAGCAGGTCAGGAAGTGTGAAATTCTGATTATTCATCTGATAGTTCAGTTGAAACTGCTCAAAGCTTTTCAGTAGAGAATGGAGTATGAAATCGATCTGGGTTTCCATATTGTATTCAATGCCTAGAACCTCAAGCTTATTAAGGTGAGCCATCATCTGGAGCACGTGATCCCTCACAGGCGTTCCCTCCATCATTTTCTGCGACAACATATCTCGCATGGTGATCTGCCTAGTTGTGCGGTTCTTATGTTGAAATATCGCTTTAAGACTTTGCATCATTTCCGCAGTAGTTCCAAAGTTCTAGTGTTGGTGTTGTAACACATTCGACATTGAAGCTGGGATGGTGCACTTAGCCATCTCATTGGAACGCTCCCAGTCATTATACTCTTTCTTATCCGTCTTACTAGAGTCATCAGTAGGCTTTTCGGGTTTAGGTGCATTAAGAACCCACTTGTGTAGTTGTGATGTTAGGACAATTGATAGTTTTCGATTCTAATCGACAAAGTTTTCACTAGTCAATTGATGGTCTTTTAGTATAGTAAAAAGTGGATTAAAAGGTTTCGACATGTTGAACTGAAAATAAACATACGTTTTTGTGTTAATATCCAGATTAATCACAAAATTTATCACATAATTCTATCACATGTAGCATATTAAAATCTCAAAAAAATATGAACATGCATCACCCAATATCTTAAAACAGTTTAAATAGGTTACGTGGGAGGAAATGTCTATTTAAATACATTTAAGAAGATTACAAACAAAGACAGTTACAAACCTGTAATTCAAAATTAATAGTTGGCTCCCACTTAACTATATAAAATTGACATGGACTTCGAGGAAGTATATTCATTTAAATTTTATACCTAAGTAATAACCATGATTAAATAAAGAATTATTACTTCGTTTTGAACAAGCCTCGTGAGGAAAGGTCATTGTCGCCACTAATAATAATTTACAATCATTCATTAGGAATTTATTCATGTGATAGCTATCTTTTGGTTGTTCCATGGGGAAATTTCTCCAAAAAATTTCACAAATAAATAAATCATGGAGGTAAAAATTAAATTGATTTGAAAAAACAAATTAATTATTTAAAACGTACTTAGTAATTTTGAAGTTGAGATTTTCATAAATAATTTCTTATGCAAACACATTAAACAAATTAAACAAAAGCACAAGAAAATAACATCAAAACAAAACCAAAAATTAAATATATTGGGCACAAAATATCCAACTGTCATGGCTTAATTTTTCTTGTCTTGATTTTGAGAAAATGTCGTCTTGAATTTCTCCCACTCGTTTGTCTCGAAAAAAATTCATCATGTCACGCCACGCCCAATCTTTCGACCGGCTTAGCGGAGTGTGATTTGTTGCCGCATGAGCCGGAGTGTCAAAGAACTCTGCGCCCGTAGCGCTAGCGCCTTGTGCATCGCCCTGTGGGTCTCGATAGTGTCTGTTTGCGTACCGAGTGCGCTGCGCAAGCCCTCGCGCTATGCACTTCCGCCTGCGCCCATCTCAGGAGTGTCCTGGGCGATTCGCGAGTACGCTGAGGTGAAAGCGGCGCATCGTCGCGTCGCCCCCACCTAATCCCGCTGGCTCATTTTTCGGCCCTCAGAAGCAGATTGCCTCCTGGCGACGACGGCGCGCCGCCGCCTCGCCCGATTCGGATCCGTCTTCAATCCCTCGTCTTCGTCTTCGATTCGATTACAATTTATTTAATGGAAAATAAATAAACCTTAAATCTAGACTAGTCTATTACATTGAACAAATCAAAAAATAGTCTAATCTACTCGTGAATTTTCTTACGAGAAAAATAAATTCGAACGTGTCGAATTAAAAATCATTCATACGCATGAAATAATTAAAACCATTAAATACCATGACAATTGGATACCTGCAAAAAAGATCTAGCAATTCTACTATCCAATTTCAATAAATTTAATGTACCAACAATTTAAATAACAATTTAAACCACAGAGCTCGAAACCGAGGCTCTGATACCAGTTGTTGGGGAAAAGTGTGCCCGGGTCTATTCGAGGTTAAATACATATTTAAATTGAACAAATATTTCTAACATGAATTAACCTATTAATTCAATTAGTAAATACCAACAACAATCATGAGTACAATTTATTTCATGTAAATTCCTACACATGCGGAATCTAGGAGTTTACGAGAAACATACCTCTTGGAGTGACAACCTTTGAGTAGATAGATTAACCCAAATTCCTTCGCAAGTATGTCTCACGTCCTTGCTCGTAATCCGGTGGAAGGATTCTCGCGAAAAATTATAACAAAGGAGAAAAAGAAAAAATATTGCACCATCTTTGTGAATTTTTAATTTTTTTAAGACTAGAATTGTATTGGGAATGAAAAACCCATCCCCTATTTATAAGAAGGGGGGGGGGGGGGGCAAAAATTTGAGCTAGATTAAGGTTATGGGAAATCTTTGTGTCTTCTCAAGATACAATCTTGAATATATCTCATATATTCTATTTTCCATAAATAATCACAAAAGATCTTTCCTCCCTATCTTACAATATTTTTGAAATAACAAGAATAAAGAATCAATATTTGATTTCTTGAATTTATGGGATAATCTTGTATTCCAAGAATACTTATCTTTTTCCATAAAATCTTTTCAAGAAAATCAAAATAATCTTTTCTCTTCTTTTTCCTACATATTTTTCAAAATTTTAGGAACAAATTAGGCAATAATATTTTCTTCTCCTTTTCATTATTTGAACTTATATTGGGCTACTTGAGGGGCCTTTAGGAGAATTAAGATTAGACCTCCAATAGGCTCTGAATTTCTAATATTGAGCCACAATATCATTCAGCTCATTAATATTAATTTACTCCACTATAAAATTAATATTGCACTATCTAACTTAATCCATATTACGATAATATGGCTCCCGATTATTATTTTCCATCTTTAAAATTATTTAGTTCATAATTAATTAAGTCACTGAAAAACTTTATATTAATTAATATTTTTTTCCTTGGAGTAAAGACAGCTTAATATTATTATTCATACCGAAAACTAATTCTACTTGCAAGATTTGGTATTATTAAACTTTTTTATCCACTATCGATCTGGTCCATGGAGTTGCACCATTTCTCGAAGGCTCTGTATCTATGGCACCAGAAGAATTATAAGAACTAAATGCACAATTAAAGGAGTTGTTGGATAAGAAGTTTAAGAATTCTATTTAGAGTTAATTTTGGTATTCTATTCTAATTAGACAAAAATTTGTGTGAACCCGGTTCACGATGAACTCTATATTTTCAATTATGCGCAAAAACCTATCACTGTTATGTATAAAAACTATCATCATTTAAAAAATGCTTTAATTTTTTAACAGCGATAATTTTATTGCATAACAATGATAGTTTTTATGTATAACAGTGATAGTTAACATGAGAGTTACCCTTTTAATTATGTCATGTTTTAATCATAACCCTTAAATTCTAAAGGATGATCTTGATCACTCAAATTATTTCTAGGGTTATTATATGCTTCCTACTTCTATTCTTTTATTTATTTATAGTCTTAGAAATCCTTCTCCTGACGGCGCCCCCTTATTAGTTTCATATGTCGCTCACTCCTCAGTTCCGACAGTCGTTTGCTTCAATCCCCATCGACGCCACCGGTAACAGGTATATGTGATATAGTCTCTATTCATTTACTATATCTATAGTTATTTTGTAATTTTGATTCGTTAATTTATTTTATATTTTGTTGGACTGTTTCCATCCTATCCTCCGACTGCTGATGCCGACTATATTCTCTTTATATTGTTCTTCTCGGGTCTTTTCAATTCCGCCTATTGATACAAGTATGAAATCTCCTGTATATTCTCCCCTTTAACTTCATTGTTTTTCGTGATTCATCTTGATATTAATGTGTTTTCTTTTTCCAGAATTCTACTAAAATTATATAATGGATTATGCGGTGATCGTCCATATTTCTCTCGTTCTATACTAAATACTGATTTGCGCAAGCTTCGATTTGTTAGTTTATATTTCATACTAATTAATATATCAAATATAAATAAGCGGTAATTTTAATGATATTATCTTATTGTTTTTTTAGCATATTCCTCGCAATTCTAGAAACATCAAATCAAGAATAAATATGTGTTTTTCAAGAGGGTGAACTAAAGTTGATTATATGAAATGGAACGCCAGAAGAAAAGATAAGGGAAAATGATTTATGATACAACATGGTTTTGGTGCATTCGCGAGGTAGCTTAACCTTAAAGAGCGATATTTACATAGATTTGAATTGATGAAATGTGATTCCATTAAATATATTGTATCTATCTATAGCATACTAGTGTTAGTTAGTCACCGAACTTCGCGGACTGAAATATTTTTTTGTGTAAAATAATAACTAATATTTTAACACTTTTTTTAATATAATTTTATATGTTATTTGAGTGAATGACTCTATAAAAAAATAAATGAATTCACAAATTTATATTGTATACTTTACAAGGACTCTCATCTGAACTGAGCACAAAAAAATTCAATCATCTTTTACTTTTGACTCTAGAGACTGTAATATATAATTGTCGGTGTGTGAAAACTGGTTTGGGAAGATATAAATCTACCGTTGAAAGAGATTGACCTTGATTTTTATTTATCGTCATTGAAAAATATAATAGGATTGTAAATTTTCTTCTCTTAAAATTTATAGACATTGATTGGTTCGAATTACTAAATTTTATTCTTGGGATGAACACCTAATTTCAAATATTTCTTCTTGAAACAACACTATGTAGTTAAATGGGGAAAAAATGTGTCTTTTTGGTCTATAATTATAGTGGTGGCAATTAAGGACAATAAATTTCAGATTGGAAAAATTAGGTTAGCTAGTTTCAGTTTGACAAAAGTAGGCATGTCGTTTCGAGTTTAAGCAAATATAGGCCCATAAATTTTGAGTTTCGGCAAAAGTAAGCCCGTAAGTTTTAAGATTTCACAAATTTAGGTTCGTCAGTAAGGGAAAAATTACTTATTTGCCCAAAAAAGAAGTTAATGTCCTACTTTTTCCCAAAAAAAAAAGGTTAATGTTTTACCTTTGCCGAAAAAAAAATTTGTTCTATTTTTCCCAAATTGAAACTTTTTGTCCTTAAATTGCCACCCCACTAAGTTACGGTTCATAAAAAATATTTCTCCATCGTTGACCTTATGAAAAAACTGGCTTGGAAAGATAGGTGTTGTTAGTGATTGACCTTGACTCTTATTTGTCGTTATTGCGGAGCAGAAAAATATTATAAATTGTCTCATTTGAAACTGAATCGACGATGTTTGATCTGAAGTGGTCAAGGTCAATCACGGGATCCTTCCGAAAATGATTCTTGCATTGAGAACATGACTTCCAACTTAGTAATAATCAATCTCATTACACCAACCCAACCTTTTGATCAACATTTCTTAAAAGCATTATCAACATACATATCTTCAATACTAAACAGTGATTAGAGAGTCATGAACACTTAATATATTTCAAAAATTCAACGAACCTTCATATACCATTTATAAAATAGGTAGATGATAATTAATTTTAATAAAACATATATATTAAAAAATTATGTAATTTATAATATATAAAATCACTCACTATCATTATTATTTACTCTTATAATTATTTTAGAAAAAAAGTTAAGTCCATATATGATACTTTGCATAAATATAGAGTAATATTATTTGCATTAGATAATTTAAGGAACATAATATTTATGCATCACATGACACGATTAAGATTATGATTTCCTAACTTACATTTATAATTTAGAAAATATGGATTTGACCTATTTTACATCTAATTAATTAGAAATATAAAGTTGTATGGGCCTTGTATCAAATACATTATAAAAATGATATATTTTTTTTTAATTTAGTTAAATTATTTATATTCCATAATAATAATAATAATTTTTTCTACTCAATATCATTTGTGGGATAAACACATTATTGTCAATATTTCTTCATGATATAATTTTAGCTTCGAGATTGTGATTTCCAAGTTCCGCGACAATCAATATCAAGTAATTGCACAAACATGAATTTTGGTTAATTTTTTTGAAAAAGCTTCCTTCAAAATCAAACGATGGTTAGGAAGTCCGGAACATTTATAGAGTTTAAGAATCAACATAATGCAACTCACAATTATCTCCTAACTGAAAATATGATCTGTAAACACTACCGACACTCAAACATACTCTTGTATCACCAGGTTTCATAGACAAAGGCTTCTCATTAATTTACTTCACTTCGCGATGTGTTGAAGCAAGTATTACCCTATCCTCAAAGTATTTATATGTACGTTAATTATCAGCTATGGATATGTAAGTAATTTGCACTATATCAGCAACATGATCACTTATATCGTAAATCAAATTATCTTAAAAAAAATTAATATTAGCAAATTCATCTCTTCTATCTCCTAGGACACCATCACCAACTTTCAAAATTCATTTGGAGAATTTAGCAATCTCATTTGCAGTTGAGTTGGAATCAATATTTCTATACGGCAACCTAGAATCCTTGTTAGTCTTAACACCTTGCAATGCTTATACAAATAAAAATATTAATCATGTATGTATTAAAAAAATGATACCAAAGATAAGATATAAATAAAACATACTCCCTCATCCCAACATTTTCTTCACATGTGAAGTGACACATATATTAAGAAAATGGAATAATGAGTGGGGGTTTGAGGTAATGCATTTTGTGTATATATGTGAATATTATGAGTATGTAGTTTACAAAGGGTTTTCCTTTTTTAGGGTGTGAACAAAATGTTGGGACGTACGAAAGATGACGATATGCACGATTATCATTAATTACCGATATACACGATTATCCATATGATGACTATGATATATTTTGATTTGATTGATTCCATCTATAACAATTTATTCAGTGTTACAACAAAAATTAATTGTAAAACTTTATTAGTTGTGATTTTAAAAAAATCAAAATTATCTAAGTACAGTTGCATTAATTTAAATTTTATGAATCAGTTCACATTAATTATTTAAGTTGACTAATTAATATTCAAATATTAGTAATCATCTTGATTTTAAGAAGAATACCATCTTTAAGAATTTAAAAATAAGATTTAATTTATAATAATAAATTTAAGATTTTTGTAATTTTACTAATCGACATTTATTTATTAAAAAAAATAATACTATTAGAATTTATAGTGTAAAATTTTAAAACTAATTTAAAGTTAATTATTTCTTGAATTAAATTATACCGTAATGATATTTTTTTTCTTCAATATTTTGAATAAAATTTCCACGTTTATTTGACACTTTATTTATTAAATTAAATTTTCCATTTAGAAATGATGTATGTGATTTGTTTTATTATTGCTAATTTTACGGTGATTGTCGGTAAATAATTTAAATTATTATTTTGTCAAACATTTCATCATAATTAACTTAATTAGAGGAATAATTATTACGACCAATTAATAGTCTTTATTGAATAATTAATTTCCTTAAGATATATACTTATAAATTAAACAAATTAATATCCCTTAAATCTCTTCAAATCAATTTAACCGTATTTCTCCAATGTAATATCTTCCAAATCCCTCTCTCAAAAAATAAAAATCTAATATAATATTAAAATTATAGGATTTCAATTTTTTTTGTGATATATATGTCCTTTTAAATGTATATGCTTATTATATATTTAAAAAAAAATAAAAAATCAACACAAACATCATAAGTTGGATGAATGGTCAAAGAAATATTTTTCTCACCATGTAGAAGGAATTATTGTAATTAATTATGTTAGGAAACTATTGTAATTGATTGCCTTTAAAAAAAAAGGAATAATCTAAAAATTAGTTAAGAATTAAAATTTGTACAATATTAAATATTGAAAAATGTAGGTTTAAAATAAAATTTCAAAAGAAATAAGATTCCATTAAATATGCAAATAATATAAACATTAGAATTTTTAAAAAGAAAAATTCATAAATATGAATGATAGTATATAATCCACAGTTTAAGAAAAGTAAACGTTTGGTCGAAAAAAGAAAAGTAAACGTAAGAAATCAAAATAAGTTGGACATAATTAACACTTCAAATGGAATTAGCTTGCCACTTTACAATGTAAAACTTAATAAGATAGAATTATCAAAATTACAAATTTATACGTTTAATTTATTTTTTCCATAAATACAAATCTATTCTTTATAATAAACTATCCTTTATATAAATAACATATTAGGCCTATAAACCAACAAATTCACGTAATTATAGGAACATTAATAAGAGTTAAAGTTAGACAATATTAAATATGATAAAATATAGATTTAGAATTTTAAAAAATCTTTTGATTTTTCTTTTAAATTAGCAAATTATAAAAAAAATCAGGATCTAAAAGAATATTTGATTTCACAAATAAAATTGATATGATTAACGGAGTTTAGGAAATAAATTAAATGAGGACATAATTAAGTATTTTTTAGGAGTCTTTTAATTAAAAATTTAAGTAAATTTTAGGTTTTAAAAAAGTATCTTTCTTATTTTTATATAACTGGTATGTAAAATTGAACTTTCAAGACTCTCTTTTCTTAGAGTTCAGGCGCTGGCTGGGATATTGAATGAGATTCTTTTGACACACAAAAATTTTACAAAAATTACTTACATAATTCCATAATATTATACATGCAAGAAATTGTTTACAAAATTACAATATTACAAAAAAACAATAAAATATAAACATTAATTGAAATATATTTTGCAATGCAAAGCCTCTGATCTAGAAGAGGAGGTAAAAAAATTCCAACAAATTCGAGCACATTGATATATATTGAGAAACTATCTACCAGAACCTGCAAAAAAAAAAAAATCAACACAAACATCATAAGTTGGATGAATGGTCAAAGAAATATTTTTCTCACCATGTCGGCAGATGTAAAATATTTAATTGCCTGAAAAAAAAATCGAACACTAAAAATGTATGCACATATATATGAATACCTTCTTAATATGATTCAGTGAGAATGATATATATATATATATATATATATATATATATATAATAGATGTATGTACAAATCTACGAATACCTTTTGAATATGTTGCAAAACAAAACAAAAAAAACGAACAAAAAATTGCTAGAGAAAACAATATCAAAAAAATGAACAGGAGAAAATAAAATGAAAGAGTGAATGGAGAAAAAATGAATAAGAGATGTCACAATTTATAGGAAATGAAATATCAAATCAACGGCTGAGATTAAAACAACACACAAAACGAATGAGATTAGAGAGATTTTAAATAGAGGATTGTGGTTTTGCCACATCACCTGCCACATCATTTTATGTCTTGACACATCATTTTATAGATTATTTGCATTATAGAGATTATAGATATAAAAGTGGCTTGGGATTGAGAATCATTTTGAACCCTTTTACCCCTGTCATCTTTTATTTGATACATTTTCAGCCTTTTATCATCATACCCTTTCATCCATTTATTTTCTTGTAATTATGAATATAACTGATAAATTATGTTTGATAATTTAATTTTTCATAGCCGTTAATTAATTAATTTTTACGTCTTTTACTCATTTGCAGGCTTAAACTAAACATAATATAATATTATGTTTAAAATTTGATTTTTTGATAAAACATTAATGTAAAATAAATGATTAATACAAATAAGTGTTCAATGAAACTAGTATTTAAAATATTCAAAACAATTATATATTAGCTCAGTTGGTATCTATCATAAACATTAGGTAAGAGGTAGCAAAAAAAAAAAATTAGAGCTCCCTTAAAAAAAAAATTAAAATAAACGATTACACAATATACACAAAAACGGATGGAAGTATAAAAATAAATATTTTTAAAAATTGGTTCTTCTAAAATTTCGAGAAGGATATTCGTTAATAATATTTAACAAAAAATTATATATAAGATAATTTTATACATTAGAAGAATCATATTTACTCATGTTATATTTTAAGGGAAATATTACTCAAATACTTACGTTAAGTACCGTGTCTCATGTACTTCTCATACGAGTGCCTCATAATATTTTTTGTAGGTAGAGAAGGTCTTGTGTGAAATATTGCACACTAATGTTATGTGCAATACAACATAAATAAGGCAAAAATGGTCAAAATTCGCGGGTCAACAGGGGCGGGGCGGGCGAGGGCAGTGTGCTTCAAGTTGGCACCGACGGATATGTATTTATAGAAGAATATCTTTATTAAATATGTGTTGTAGCTTAGTGGTTTAGTTTTGTTGTTAATGAATTTGGTCGCAGGTTCGATTCCTACTGAACACATTATTTTTTTATTTTTTTTGGTCAAATTTTTGTGTGTTACTACATCTATGTATAAGTGTTACTACATTGTTATATTGAAAAAAACTTCATATCTTACGTAACATGTAATAAAACATATTGTAACACATAAATATTCATAAGGTAACATGGGTCACAAGGTAACACATTATTGTTCATATGGT
The DNA here is from genome assembly GCA_037126765.1 of Stenogyne calaminthoides. Lineage (NCBI taxonomy): Eukaryota > Viridiplantae > Streptophyta > Magnoliopsida > Lamiales > Lamiaceae > Stenogyne > Stenogyne calaminthoides. The sequence continues at coordinate 13,059,951 of JBBCBC010000033.1, forward strand.
AACACATGAGTATTCACATAGTATTACGACGACATATGAACAGTATTACATATTACTAAAAAAACATATGTTACTACATGAACAAAAAGTGTTACCCTATGAAGAAAAATGTGTTACCACATGAACAAAATCAGTACAAGCGTGAAAAGAAATCTCCAGTCCAAAATTACAGATTTAAAGAACAACTTGATGTGTTACTACATGAACAAAAAGAGTATTACCATATGATCAAAAGAGTGTTACTACATGAACAAAAATCAGTACAAACGCAAAAAAAATCTTCAGTCCAAAATTATAGATTTACAGAAACAGCATGAAAAGAATGCAGAAGGATTTGAATTTCATCACACACTTTGTGTTGAGGGGTAATCCAAACACCACACACATATTCTCTCTTCTTCTCGCAGAATCCACATCAAAAATTCAAATTGAACAATCTGATTTCATCCAATGATCAGAGAGAAAAAAGAAAATTAGAGCACGAACGAGAAAGAAGAAAGTCCGTGAGATCCGCCAGCAATCTGAAGAGAAAGAGGAAGAGGAAGAAATTTGACCGCAATTTTGGCTATGTTGATTCATGTTTGTGAGTCGTCTGACCTAGTTTTGCGTTCGGCGGCGTCCTGTGATTTGGTTCTTCTTTTTCAATCTGCGCTCATATAATTAGAATGGGCTGGGCCTGGCGTGGATTCACAAAAGACGGGCAACTATTTGGGCAGATTGCACAATATTGTTTGTATGCAATATTGCATACAATTTTTTGCCTTATAGGTATTGTTTCAACATATCTTTTTCAATACGCATTGCTAATCCATTTAGCTTTTGCATTCAACAAAATAAATATTCTTTCAACTTTCTATTCTTATAGACTATAATATAAAATACACAATCAAGAAATGGGGTAACAACCAAAAATATTTACAAAATTAAGAATTTCAAATGCCACTTTTTTTTTTTAATGTAACATCACTTGTAATATTTTTAGTTCAGAAAATAAATCATTTAAATCAATATCTAAACATGTGTGATACTTTATTTCGTACCAAAGGTTTTTACGAAATGTTATGAAATTATCATCATCAAAATAATTACTTGAATTAATGCCTTCTCGAACATTGTGAAGAATTAAAAATTGAAATTAAAAAATGATTTTTTTTATATATAATTATTACTTTGTTGATTTTAAAGGATTTTTTAGCATTTGATTTTTTACGTAGCTTTAATTTATTAATAGAAATTATAAGATAAAAATAAAAATAAAAATTTAAATAGAGAATGGATCTCTATTTTGAGAATAAAATAAAAAATAAGTATATGTATACAAAAAAAAAGTAGGCCCCTTACAACCTCGGGTTCCATGGTAGCCGTGTTGGGATTATACTGGAAAGTATGTTTTTTACTTTGTATAATCAAAACTGAATTTCGAACTTATTTACTGAAATAAATTGTTTATCACTGATGCTTTAAATATTACATATATTTACTGCATAACTGTTCAATAATTCGTACGCGTTACATTGTAGTTAATTTAGTGATATCAGATCACAGAATATTAAATTAACAGTCCCTTGTAACTAAAAGTACGCCATTCACGACCTAGATGGAAATGAACAACCCATCGTGAAAGGTTGAAGTGTAAGGCTCAGATTGACTTGTCTTGACCAAGAGATTACACTAGTGCATGACTGATGCACTGAATAGGACCTACAGGAGGACAAATTCTTCAGAACTGAACAAGGAAGAATTAGACCTCAGTGGTTCATTATTTCTTAATCTTCGTTCCTTAAATAGGATCACGTGTGATTGGTAACTATTGCTTTGACTTATCATGGGTAGAGAATCAACGAGATTCAATACTTTTTATCTTGGGCAATATTATTGGTCACAAGTGATTGCTAAGATTTAATACGGAGAATCGTGGTGAAAGCACGCTTTGTTCGACGGCCCCTTGGGAGGTTCATAAGCTTTATCATACCAAATCTTGAAAGTGGAATTAGTTTCCGGTATGGATAATAATGTTGAACCGTTCCTTGACCAAGGACAAAAGATATTAATTAATGGAAGCTATTTCAGTGGCTTGAATTAATTAATGGGCTAGATAATCTTAAACACGGGAAATAATAATCGGGAGCCATATTGACTGTAATATGGGTTAAGATGGATAGTGCAATATTAATTATGTAGTGGGATTAATTAATATTTATGGGCTTGAATAATATTGTGGCTCTGTTGGGAGATGAATTTAATAAAGATATATGATTTTGATTAGATCCCAAAACCCCTGAGTATGACATGTTCAGGATAATCTTGATAGTTGAGTCAGGATTCAGTTTTAGAGTATTGAGGATGATATCGCAAAATGTATAGTCACAGATATAGATCGGGTTAGAATCAAGATTCTCAAGAACTCAAGATATGTTTCAAGAAACCGAAGTTTCGAAGATGAAACTAAAGTTTCAAGGAAGGCTCGAAGAAACCGAGAATCAAGACTCAAAGATGAAATCGAGAATCAAGACTCGAAGCAGAAATCGAGATATCAAGACTCAAAGTAGAAACTAAGATATTGAAGACTCTGTGTGAAACTGAGATATCAAGACTTCCAGATGAAATCGAGGAATCAAGACTCAAAGATGAAGATTCAAAGATATCGGTCCAAGATATCTGTGAAGATTCGTAAGACTCAAGACGCCAAGACTCGTAAGACCTCAAGACTCAAGACTCAAGACATGTAAGACGTAAGATCAAGAATCAAGATCAAGAATATCGAAGGCACAAGAATTATCAAGACTTAAAAGAATGCATCAATGCTCAAGATAAACTCGAATGTTCCGAGGCACTAAGAATATCTATCTGAAGGATACAATACTGAGAAGATCGCGATTCCTTAGAAGAATAGATATTTGCCAAGACATTCAAATGCAGTCAAAAGGAACTAAGTCAGAGTGTTGTTAAGGTTATATCAACTCAGAGTTTGTAACCAAAAGAGCCGTTGAAGGTGTCTACCTTTAACTGGAGACAAAAGTCAAAAAGAGGAAGACAAAGATCGCACTATATCGACATCGACAAAGGATGTCAGTGAAAAAAAGATGTCAGAAGTACAAAAGTTCCAGACTGCAAAAAGTGAAGACCGGCTACATGAAAGGCTATTGCCTAAAACGTGTTAGGGAGGTTCAAACCCTAAATATAGTCGTTCCTCACACACCATAAGAGGAAACTCACGAAGCTATCTCCTCCAACGGATAGTTTTTCAAGAGTGACCTTGGTGTATGCCTATAAATACTTGTGACCCTCTACATTGTAAGGTTACGGGAAATTTGTAAGCAACTCAAGAGCTCAAACTTATTATCGCAAAGTTGAAGCACTCGAAAACCCAAGAATTTCCCAAGTGCTTTATATTGAAGAGAGCTCACTAAACTAAGCCTAGCTTGATAAGACATATCCGAAGCTTAGTCGAGATATCCTAGCCTTTGCATTGTACTTCATTGTAAAGGATATCTCATCCTAGTTGAAATCAACGAGAAACCCCAAACCCTTGAGAAGGTAGTTGGAGTGTGTTTGTTGGTGAGAAGAGTTGTAAAGAGTTAGTAAACCACGCTGAGTAGTCGTAAAAGCTCTAGAGGAGAAGTTAGTAAGCTACAGAGGTAGTCTAAAACTTGTTTGTGTTTGAGTAAGTAAACTATGGAGGTAGTCAGAAAGCTCAAGGTCGGATTGAGTAAGTAAACTACGTGGAGTAGTCAGAAAGCTCAGGGCCGAGTTGAGTAAGTAAACTAAGCGAGGTAGTCAGAAAGCTCAGGAAGTGATTAGTGAATTTCTCTGAGGATCAGAAGAGTGGGACGTAGGAGCTTGAAAGTCTGAACCACTATAATTCTTTGTGTTGTTTATTGTTTTCCTTATCGTGCTTAATCTATTTGCATTGATTTAAATCAGAAAACATATTTTCACTGAGATTTCAGTTGGAATCAATCCACTGGAAGTTGCATGTAATTGAATCACAACCTAATCACTATTTCATTAAAGGAAGGTTTTCAGCAAAGCTTAAAACGAGTATAAACTAAAGGGTCAACCATTTCAGACATTTGAGTAGCTAGAACAGAGATAGTTACCAAACCGAACTTACTCTTCCGAGGGTTGATAAGTAGTTATCCGATCCAAGCAACTCAGGATCTCTCAAACTTCGGGACTCGGTTGGGATTATCGAGGTTTCCGAAAAGCGACTTCGGGATCACTGTCTCAAAGAGACTTTGACTCGAGTGTTTTGTGCTTCTCGGGACCTAATCTTGTGATTATCGACCAAAAAGTGACCTCAAGTAAAAAGAAAAGTTTTTAAAACACTGAACACGTGTATTCCCCCCATACACGTGTAAGCTCGTTTGCACCGGGACCAACAAGTGGTATCAGAGCAGTGGTTCAACTTGACCACCTGCTTTGTTGACCAAAGTTTTATTTGCTAAAAATACTTGTGGTCTATCCGAATCGATCTTATTTGGTCAATTCTTAAAAGCTTCGGTTAAAATGTCTTCTAAGAAACTTCCCATGTTCTCAGTGGAGAACTATGATTTATGGAGACTAAGAATGCAGGCTCACCTGTATTCCAAACATGAACGAATGTGGAGAGTGGTCTCTGAAGGACCATTCCAATTTACTGTGGTGAATCCCAGAGGAACAGAAGATGAGAGAATTGATCCTAGAGGAGAATTTCCTAAGTCTGATGACCAATCGACTCGAGGAGAGAGAAAGTTAGTCAATCTAGACTACATTGCTAAAGACACACATTATACAAAGACAATTGATGATGGTGTGATGGGAATGATCTCTCATCGCAATCTCGCCAAAGATATTTGGGATACACTACTGTAATGTGCCAAGGCACAGATCATATCAAGGAAAACAAACTTTCAATTTGCAATTGGAAAGTTTGATAGTTTTGAAATGGAAGAAGGTGAATCAATTGACAAATTGGAAGTCGATTCACTAGTATTATGAATGATCTAAATGCACTTTGAAAGAAATATCCACAAAGAGAAATTGCATTGAAAATTCTTAGAGGTCTTTCTAAGAAATGGGATATACATGCAGTGGTGATTGAAAACACCAAAAACATTAATTCAATGTCATATCAACAAGTCTTCTCCGAAATTTTGAAGGCCTATGAGTTTGTAATTGATAAGAAATCCAAAAAAGGTCGACAAAGAAAGATGATTCATCATCTAGTAAAAATGTGGCTTTTAAAGCCAAAGATAAAACCATAAAAACTAGAGAGTTCGAGAACTCCTTGCTAAGAATCGGGATGAGCTTGAGGATAAGCTAGCACCGATGGCAAGGAGGTTTGAAAGACTTAATAGTCGATATGGAAAATACAAAAGTTATTATTTACAGAATCACAGTACCGTAAGAAACCTAAGGACAAACCAACTGAGAAGAGAAAGGACCTGAAAACTGAAGGATCTTCATCCAGAAAGAAGGACTCCAAGTCCAAGGAAGAAAGTGATTAGGATGATGATGCCAACAGATGCTACAATTGCCAAAAAGAAATGTCACTTCCAAAGATGATTGTCCGGATCGAAAGTGCTAAGGAGAGAAGAGAAAGGCAAGCTAAAAAAGAGACAAGAAGTTCTCTAGTAAAAAGGCCATGGTTGCAGAAGAAGAACATTCTAAGGAGGGATCTAGCTCTTCAAATGAGATATTCTCAGACAGTGAAAGTGATGACATTTGTCTGATGTCCATTGAGGAGGTAAACTCTTCTTTCTCTCGTTGTTGCTCCTACACTAGCACAAGAGTTGTCAAGTTCAAACGTAAAAGTAATCAATTTGACTCGATGGACTCTTTTGAGAATCGATGAAGGACTATCTTTGTTTTACAAGAACTCGCTAAATGAAACTCAAGAGCGGAATAAAGAACCGAAAGTAAAAATCTAAAATGGAAAGACTCTAGCAAAACCGAAATCACTTCTCAATTAATGGGAGGAGCCTTGATGAATTGGATGTTCGAAAGTACAACTCTCGAGAGAAAGAGAAGTTGATAGTGACCCTAATCGAAAAGCTAGAGAAATCCATCAAGAGATTCAGTTTGATCGTAACTAAATTCAATGACCTCTCCGAGAAGCGCATGAAACTCTCACAGAATTGTGAGGATAGTGCAAAGAAGAAGTTAACTCTATTGAATATCGCATAAAAGTAATAGATGAAATTGAGTTACCAGAGATCCGCCACTATAAAATCTGGATTGGGATACATTCCGGGGAACCTCACAAGGTCATCTCAATGTCGCATCAAGTAGCAAGAAGACAATCTTTGTAAAACCAAATGGCACCTACACTTCAAAATCAAGAAATGCCCAAGGTTGTAGAGACAAGGAAAAGGACATATGGTCTCAAAAAAAATCGAATAATCGTAGGAAAGTCCAAACCTCATGTGAAGGCTAGAAAACCCGAGCACTCGGTTGGAAAGTTTCAGTAAGTACTTCAAAGCCTCAAAGCTAAGAATGCAAACATGAAAGGCTCCACATTGAACCATCAGAGGAATCCTCGGATGAGAAACACTCAACAGAGACATTCTCAATCAAGAGACCAAGTCCTCAAGATAATCTTGAAAGACCAGATTTCAAAGATGCATAACCCGAACCCCACTTGCCTAAGGGTAAAGGTTATCTAAACCCGAAGTCAACAAAGATTTAGACCGGCTGCTTTGAAGCCAAAGCAAATGAACGTAAGGCCCGAACAAAAAAAAATTCAAAAAGCCCATGTTCATGCTAAGGCTAGCACACATACACGTAAAACCGCTAAGGCACCCAAGAGTAGTAAATGTGTATGTTGATGTTTATGGAAGACAAATTAGCCACTCCAAAGTGATTAGAGTTGTCAGGCAAATTTGGATTCAGAAAGGTACATCTAACCTTGTAGGACCCTACACAAATTGGGTAGCTAAAATTGATCTATTTTTTCAGGAGGACAACAAGGGCATCGAAATGATTAAAGATCACATAACACTGATGAGCTGAGACGAAAAAGTCCCTGATGTATGGTATCTTGACAGTAGATGTTCAAGACATATGACATGATTCAAGAAGATACTCATTGACTATGTTGAACAAAGAGGCCCCACAGATCACTTTTGGAGATAACTCCAAGGGATGCATCAAGGTATGGAACTTTGGAAATCGACTTCGATTCATATCCATGGTGTTTTCATATGTATCTGGATTGAAGCATAATTTGCTTTCAATAAGCCAATTTCGTGATAAGGGTTTTAATGTTGAGTTCTCTAAGAACTTATGTTATGTGAAAGATGATACAACACGTAAAATATTCTCGATCGGGTACTAGAAAAGGAAATGTGTATCTTGCTGATTGGAGTTCAACTCCTAAAGATACATGTTTGGTTGCTAAAAGTTCCACAGATACCAATTGGTTATGGCATAAAAGAATGAATCACCTGAATTTCAAAACACTGAATAAGCTTGCAAGATTAGCTCTTGTGAGAGGGTTTCCTAATGAAGTGTTCAGTAAGGAACATATTTGTGATGCGTGCCAAAAAGGAAAACAAATTAGAGCATCATTTAAAAACAAAGTAGATGTTTCTACCGATGAATACTTCGATTCGTGATATGGATCTTTTTGGTCCTATAACACCGAGAAGCACTAATGGCAGAAATACACATTGGTAGTAGTTGATGACTACTCAAGATATACTTAGGTCATATTCTTACTCAAGAAGAAAGAGACTCGAGATAAAGTCGCCGACCATCATGAAAAGGCTCAAGATTGAGAAAAATCGAGTGTGGTCAAAATCGATCTAACAAAGGAACCGAAGTTTATAAATCATGTCATATCGATTATTGTGCAAAGCAAATGGAATTTCACATGAAACATCAGCTGCAAGGACCCCTCAACAAAATGGTGTTCTTTGAAAGAAGGAACGGGACTACGAAAGAAGCCGCAAGGACAATGATAAACCGGTTGATATTCCTAAAAGGTTTTGGGTTTGCTTTTGTCAACACCGCATGCTACTCTCGAAACAGATCCATCTGACCAAGAGTCAAGGCAAAACACCTTATGAGCTTTGGAATGAAAGGAAGCTTCTTGTTTTTTCTTTTCGTGTGTTTGGTAAGCAAGTGTTTCATACACAATAATGGTAAAGATTAGTTGAAAACATTTGATAGTAAAGGCGATGAAGGAATATTCTTAGGATATTTTGAAGTCAATAAAGCTTTTCAGAGTTTACAAATGGGAGGACTCTTATTGTGGAGGAAACACCTCATGTTGTTTTTTGATGAATCTACTTGTGTTCGGAAGAAACAGGGGAACATGATCGCAGATGAACTGACCAAGAGGATCACCAGATTAAGCCAAAAAAAAGAATGACAAATCATCCATTTGAACACGAAAAGAAGAAGTAGGTCACTATCTATGATTGGAGTGACTCGGACTCGATAAAGAATTTCGGGATGGAACTCGGGATGGTAAGACTCAGAAAGCCAACACACCAAACCAATTTGATGCAGACACCAAAGTGTGATGCCAATGAAGATGTGGTCACAAATGAGGCAAATTCGAATCTATCAACAAAGGGGAACAAATGCCGAGGAAGATGATTCCGAGGAAGATGATTTTTCTTTTTTTCGTTGTTCCTCGAGTTCATGAATTAATCGAACCTAACATTTCAAATGTTGAGGATATCTTGAAGGGGGAACATCAAGAAGGAAATGGTTAGATAGTCATCCTACAAGTCGATTGTGGGTGATCTAACCGAAGGTGTTAAAACAAGAAGGTTCCATGGTGAGAGTGCATTATTATCACGCTTTCCCTATCGGGAGAAAGAACCTCACCGAGATTGGTGAAGCTCTACAAGATTCTCATTGGATTCTTCATGCTATGCAAGATGAAATTTGAATCAATTCTCAAGGAATGAAGTATGGGAGCTAGTAGATAGACACGAAAGGCACAATGTCATTGGAACCAAGTGGGTTTTTAAGAATAAAAGAGATGAAAACAACAACATTGTAAGAAACAAGGCAAGGCTAGTTGCACAAGGTTATTCCTAAGAAGAAGGCTTGGATTATGATGAAACATTTGCTTTTGTTGCAAGACTAAAAGCCATCAGATTGTTTCTTGCATATCTTGCCCACATGAAGTTCACAATCTATCAAATGGATGTGAAAAGTGCATTTGAGCGAGCGGTGTGCTTAAAGAAGAGGTTTATGTGGAACAACCTCCGGTTTCAAACAGAATGACCAAGTTTATAGGCTCGAAAAAAGCTTTGTATGGTCTTAAGCAAGCACCCGAGCATGGTATGATATTCTTTTCGGTTTCTTATCGACCTTGGTTTTGTCAAAGGAATCGTTGATAGAACTCTGCTCGGGATAGAAGATGGGGAAGATATCTTCTTGGTTCAGGATATATGTTGATGACATCATTTTGGATCTCAAACCATCAATTTGTGTGAAAAGTTTTCAACACCGATGAAAGGCAAGTTTGAGATGTCAATGATGGGAGAGATGAATTTCTTTCTAGGTCTTTAAGTGAAACAATCAAATGAAGGAATATTCATCAACCGTGCAAAGTACACGGAGATCCGATTGCCAAATATGGTGTACATGATTGCAATGCAGTTAGGATTCCTATGAATACTAACTACAAGATGGATCCCTCGATTCGAAGGCAAATCGGTGAGTCATAATCGATTATAGAGGAATCATTGGATCATTGCTCTATCTCACGTGCAAGTAGGCGGATATAACATTTTCTATTGGGATATGTGCAAGATACCAAGCTAATCCAAAAATTTAGTCAAATGGAGGTCGCCAAAAAGATCTTTCAAGTATCTTAAAGGGTACGATGAATAGAGGATTATGGTATCGGTGATGATAACCTTGAATTAACGGGTTACTCGGATGTCGATTATGGAGGTTGCAGGATTGACAGAAGTCCACCATTGGAACTTGTCAATTTCTAGGAAGTGGTCGATATCTTGGTTTTCGAAGAAAAGCAGGACCTCAATAGCAACCAAGATCTTTGAAAATTTGAATACATGGTTGCAGGGAAGTTTGTTGTGCTCGATTCTTTGGCTCAGACAACAATTAAGGGATTATAAAGTTGTAGCCAATGAAGTACCAATATTTTGTGACAATAATAGTGTCATTGCTATTTCACAAAATCCGTATTGCACACCGAGATGCAAGCATGTGGATATCAGACATCACTTCATCAGAGATCATGTCGAGAAAAAGGACATAAGGATGGAGAAAATTCATACTGATAAGCAGAGAGCTGATATCTTGACTAAACCTTTGGCTGAATCAAGATTTTAGGAACTTTCAGTTGAATTAGGGATGTTAGATCCAGGTGTATAGAGTAAAATCTGAAAAATTGAAGGTTTTCAGATGCATGAAGTTTTTCAGATTCTATCGAGAGCTTCGAGGATAAAATGGAAATATCGAATCGAGTCTCGTGAAACTCAGATTTATCAAGGTCAAGATTTTCGTTGTTATCTTGAACCCATTCAAGAAAAGTATTATCTTCGACATTTTATCAAGGTCAGTACTCAGTAAGACTGATAGAGAGAAATTAGTCTGAAGAAGTAATGACTCATGCAACTCATTTATTGCTTAAGTGAAGCTCAGTAATCATTTGCAATAAATACAAAACACCTAAGGAATATTTTTGGGCGGGATCGTTTGAAATTCCGAAGAAGGTCAACAGTCATTTAATGCTCTGTTACATTAATGACCAATGAGGATATTTTGGCGGCTTACTTTTCGGAAGATCGATTTTTTCAGATACCCGATTAATCGGAGATTAATCTCAACCGTTGCTTTTCACCTAACCAACGCGAATTCCCATGATCTTGAAACTATTTATACCCCAAGAAGCCATTCAAGCCCAATTTTATCAAACCCTTCGTTCCCAAAATCCTCTGCAAGAAAATCCCCTTTGCCCAGAAATCCTAAACCCTAAATCTTCAAATCTTTAATCTCAAATGGCTCCTACCGTTTTCGACAAATTAGTCGAAACCAATAAACCTTGGTACGAGTTCGTTGTCTCGCTTGATAGCACAACCAACTCTAAACCAGAAGAGGAGGCTCTCCATATGATCCGTTTGGCCAAGCTCACTCATCTCGTCTCAAGCCAACCGGACCAAGAATATGCGAAAGAGGTAATCGAGTTCATCTGTAATATGAAGATAGATGAAGAGGATGGTATGCATTCTGAGATTACTATATCACATTTAGAGCATTCGTCTAAATAAATCGATTTTGAAAGGGAATTGTATATTATTCCGAAAAATTTTAACGATGTTTTTGAGCTTTGTGAAAGAGGGGAGGATCCTGCTGTGTATATGTTGGGTAGAGAGCAGGAGTATTTAGATAGGATTGCTGAGAATCCTGTAAAATTTGAGGCTACACTGCATAAGAGGCATTTGAAGCCACAATATAGAGTTCTGTTGGATATTGTGAGCAAATGCATCATGAGTCATTTGGGGAGTTTTGAGCAGATTAGTACCCCGAAGCTCCGATTAATGGCGGCGATCGAGGCTTCACCCACCATCGACTTCAACTGGCTCAGATTCTTGATTCAGACGGTGAGTGAACAAGCCAAGGTCGTAAAAAGGGAGAAGGACGGGGCTATCTCGATCAAAGGCAAGATCCACCATGCCACCAAAATAACATTTATTTTGGAGATGTGCAGAGAGGAGGAGGACATCTTCGCCAATTCGACCCCATTCCCTAAATCCAAGGTGCTCTTCAAGCCCATTGCTGTAAAGAAACAGGCCATCAGAGGAAAGAAAGAAAATAAAGCAGAATCACCAAGAGCTGCTGCTGCTGAAGAGACCCAACAAACCAGGGGGAAGGTTTTGTTGGAGGTGAAGAAGGAGCAGGGTGTAAAATTGATGAAGCTGAAGAACCTTGCTCCAAAGCGCAGAAGATTGGTGGTTCTCACCGGATGAAGATGGCAAATGATTTCAAGAGATTCAACCCGAGAGCCAAACCGCTCGAATTCGACATTACAAGTCTTGGCTCAAAGTTATCTTTAAAGGCACAGAATGCATCGAGGAGCAGTGTCTTCTCTCGAGGTGCTTGAGACATCGCTTCAGCTCGGATAAAATTTCTCAGAAATTTTTAAAGGAACTCGAGCCTCGAGAGATTCCTACCAAAGATGTGTCGGCTCGACCAGGGAGAGCCAACTCGAGTCAATCGAGGACGTGCAATACCAAAGCCCCGTAACCCACTCAGGATGCAACCGAGGACTCGATCGCACAACATTCTCGACTTTGAGACTCAGGAGCAACTTATTTTGGATGAGCTCCTGAGTGATCTACTTCTTGATCCTTCAACTGATGCTTCGACTGAACCAGATAGCCCGAGATGGAAGAAGGGCAAAGTCAAGAAACCGAGTGGAGGAGCAAGGGGAACGGTTCATCCTTGACCCTACCCCCGAGCTCGGCTCATACCCCGACCTGCAAAGATATCTTCTTGATTAAGGGCGGCCAGTTTTCATCCTCAATCGTAATCTTGGAGATGCTTAACATTTGCAGATTCATGAGGGAAGATCGGTGGAATGAGGAGACAGCCTTCCTGGCCTGAAGTTCTCGTGTTTCAGGAAGACAAAGCTCAGATGAAAATTTCCATTTTTTGATGAGCTGGTTTGAAGAAGATAGGCGAGAGGAGAGCTGGAGAAATCAAGTTGGTGCCCCTAAAGAAGAAGAGACAAATTTCAAGATGGGGACCAGAGAGGGAGATGCCGAGGATCGGCCTCAGATGGAGAAAGAAACTTCTTGTGAAAGAGCCGATCAACCTGAAATCATTCAACCTCGGATCGAAGAGCTGAAGCACTCTTCGCAAAAACCTTTTGCACTATTAACAATTATGTCAAAGTTCTTCGGGTTCTATTATGAAAGTTCTATCTTTAACTCAATTGTCTCGATGAATGATCGAGGCTCGATTGGAGACCGGAGCTCAGGATGAAGTTGATGCTCAAAGTGCGCATCGACCCTCGTTGTAGGTTCGAACCTCGAGATGATCAATCGCCGACTGAAGGTGCAAGAATGTTCTGAGATCGACCTCACCCCATTTCCGAGAAGCTTGAGAAGGTTGAGCCAATGATGAACAAGATCGCTCAGATGGAAGAGACATTCGCTACCCAAACTCGAGGAAGATGGAGAATCCGAGTTCATCTTGTAATCTTGGTGCAACTCAAGCCACTCGACATCAAAGATGACCTCCATGGAACACAAAATTTGAATGAGAAGTCGAGGGAGTCAAGGCCGAAATTTGAATCTTGAACTTAAATGAAGCACCGGGAGAATACCGAGTTCTAGAGGTGAAATTAAGAGAGAAGAATGAAGTCTGACGCATGATTGATCAAGTTCATTGTTGAGGAAATGAGCTCAATGCTCATGACCAAGATGACAGAGATGTTTAAAGATGCTCTCTCTCGGCGGTTGCCCATCTTTTCGAAGAGTTCTCTATGGCTAAAAACCACCTCGGGAGGTTTGGAAGATGAACAAGATCGGTTAAGAAAGGAGAGGTCGTTGTGTAAGCAAAGAGCAATATCACATGGACATAGCACTCTCCAGACTTCTTCCAAATTACGGTGCCAAGAAGGGGGAAAGACCAGATGAAGACCTCACGAAGTTATTGGCACGTACTTTGGAGAAAAAGGCACAAAAAGAAGCTGAAATGAATAGCCTATCCAAAGCCTTGAAGGAAGTCGAAGCTACTGAAAAACTGAAGTTCAGTAAGGTGGAGAAGTCGATCTACACTCAGGTTTCTGAGGAAACCATGCTTGATGTTGCAAGAGAGAAACTGAGTGCTAGAGCTAAGGTTGGAACAAGCCAGGCTGCTGCTGAATTGCCTATGAAGAGGAAAGCCTTGGGCATTGTTGAACCTGAGAGCAAGCGTGCTAAGGCTTCTAAGCCAGTGCAAAGAAAGCTGATTGGAGAATTAGAAGAGTCTGCAGGTCAACCTCAGAAGAAAGTCTTCAACACTGTGAATGCTCAAGACACTCCGGATAGAACAAGCTAAGAAAGTTGTCGCTTTGGTCTCAAGGCGTGCTCGTGATCGGGGAAGAAAATAGATGAAGAGCGTAAGCGTTTGAGTGGATACAAAAAGTTTGCGAGCAAACGGAGAGGGACTTCACAAGCACTAAAATGGCCACACATTGACAAGTGGATGCCCATCCAATTCAATGATAGTTGGGAAGAGGTCAAGAGAACCTTCTGGTTCTACTATGAAGTGCTCAGGGAATGGAAAGGGGAAAACTCAGATCCAAATGAAGCATTTATTGAATATCTCCTAACCTTCTATCCTAAATATTTCCAAAGCTGGATAAACCTTGCGAATGAAGGAAAGGTGCAGATAGTAGCCCCCGGTCCATATACATACCCTCCTCCAAGACTTGAAAATGGCCTGGTGAATGAAAAAGCCATCACTCAAGAAATTGCTCAATATGCTGGACAGTTAGGTCTAACAGGGAACAGTCTGGATATCATCAAGGAAAGAAATGCACTGAAGAAGAGGTATTTCGGAATGTTCAACCTGGAAGTGCCCGCTGATGAAATTGAAGAAGATGCAAACTAAAAGAGCGTAAGAATCAAGAGCCAAATCAAGATCAAGACTTACCCAAGACACTTGTATTTTTTTTTTCTATCTTTTGTCTTTTATTTTTGTTCGATAAGTTTCATTGTAACTCGTAATAAATCTACTCATCATCAATGAAAATTTATCATTTTTGCTCAAAAGATAATATCTCATTATCTTATTTACATGTCTTTTATTTTTTATATGCTGAATGATTGTCTCTGAATTAATTGTTTATGGGAAATTGGTTATTAAGTATTTGGTGATGAATCCTTTAAGAGATTCATTACTGAAGAAATTGTTGAATGATTAATTGTTGAGGAGATTCTCAGAAATTGTTGGGAGATTTCTCCGCTCGTAAACCAATCTTGTAATATGATAAATCAAAACTCGAGTTTAGGTTGTATGGTTGTAACAAGATAGGTTTGGCATCATCAAAATTGGGGAAATTGTTGGGAGATGAATTTAATAAAGATATATGATTTTGATTAGATCCCAAAACCCCTGAGTATGACATGTTAAAGATAATCTTGATAGTTGAGTCAGGATTCAGTTTTAGATTATTCGGGATGATATCGCAAAATGTATAAGTCAGACATAGATCATGTTAGATCTCAAGATTTCAAGAACTCAAGATGTTTCAAGAAACCGTCATCTCGAATTAGTTTCAAAGATGAAACTAAAGTTTCAAGGCTCAAGAAGAAATCGAGAATCAAGACTCAAGATGAAATCGAGAATCAAGACTCTTTAAGGCGAAACCGAGATAATCAAGACTCAAAGCAGAAACTAAGATATCAAGACTCAAGCCAGAAATGTAGATATCAAGACTCAAGATGAAATCGAGGAAATGAAGACTACAAGATGAAGATTCAAGATATCACCAAGATATCCGCGGAAGACTCAAGATCAAGACTCGTAAGATATCAAGACTCGTAAGACCTCAAGACTCGTAAGACTCAAGACACGTAAGATCAAGACTAAAACCGGAGAATCAAGATCAAAAATATTGAAGGTACAAGAATTATCAAGACTCAAGAATGCATCAATGCTCAAGATAAACCTCAATGTTCCGGAGGCAACCGAGAATATCTATCGAAGGATACAACATCGAGAAGATCGCGATTCCTTAGAAGAATAGATATTTGCCAAGACATTCAAATGCGCATAAAAGGAACTAAGTCGAAAGTGTTGTTAAGGTTATATCAACTCATAGTTTGTAATCAAAAGAGCCGTTGAAGGTGTCTACCTTTAACCGGAGACAAAAGTCAAAAAGAGGAAGACAAGACTGCACTACATCGACAATCGATGGTGATGTGTCATTTGAAAAAAGATGTCGAAGTACAAAAGTTCGCATCGCAAAAAGTGAAGACCGGCTACATGAAAGGCTATTGCCTAAAACGTGTTAGGGAGGTTCAAACCCTAAATATAGTCATTCCTCACACACCATAAGAGGAAAATCAATTAAGCTATCTCCTCCAACGGATAGTTTTTCAAGAGTGACCTTGGTGTATGCCTATAAATACTTGTGACCCTCTACATTGTAAGGTTACGGGGAAATTTGTAAGCAACTCAAGAGCTCAAACTTATTATCAAGAAAGTTGAAGCACGATTTCATTAAAACCCAAGAATTTCCCAAGTGCTTTATATTGAAGAGAGCTCACTAAACTAAGCCAAGCTTGATAAGACATATCCGAAAGCTTAGTCGAGATATCCTAGTCTTTGCATTGTACTTCATTGTAAAGGATATCTCATCCTAGTTGGAAACCAACCGAGAAACCCCAAACCCTTGAGAAGGTAGTTGGAGTGTGTTTGTTGGTGAGAAGAGTTGTAAAGAGTTAGTAAACTACGTGAGTAGTCGTAAAGCTCTAGAGGAGAAGTTAGTAATCCAATGAGAGGTAGGTGAACCAAAAAGCTTGTTTGTGTTTGAGTAAGTAAAACACGGAGGTAGTCGTAAAGCTCAAGGTCGGGTTGAGTAAGTAAACTACGTGGAGTACATCTAAATTTAAAGCTCGAATTGTACGAAGTTGAGTAAGTAAACTACGCTCACGAGGTAGTCGTAAAGCCTCGTGAAGTGATTAGTGAATTTCTCGAGGGTCGAGAGAGTGGACGAGAAGCTTGAGTCCATTTTGAACCACTATAATTGTTGTGTTGTTTATTGCTTTCCTTATCTCGTTTGCTTAATCGTTGCATTGATTTAAATCGTAAAGCATATTTTCATCGAGATTTCAGCTTGGAATCAATCCACCGGAAGTTGCATGTAATTGAATCACAACCTAATCACTATTCCATTAAAGGAAGGGTTTTTCAAAGAAAGCCTTTAAAAACGAAGTATATAAACTAAAGGGCCAACCATTTTCAAGACATCCGAAGGAAAAGCTAGAACAGATAGTTACCAAACCGAAACTTACCCTTCACCCGAGGGTTCAAGAAGTTAGTTATCCGATCCAAGCAACTCAGGATCTCTCAAACTTCGAGGACTCGGTTGGGATTATCCGAGGTTTCGAGAGCAACTCAGATCACTGCCCTCAAGAGACTTTGACATGACTCAGAGTGTTTTGTGCTTCTCGGGACCTAATCTTCGTGATTATCTACCCTAAGTGACCTCAAGAAAAAGAAAAGTTTTTAAAAAACCTTTAACACGTATTCCCCCATATACACGTAAGACTCTTGCTTGCACCGGGACCAACAGGCTCAATATTGATAATTCAAGATCCATTAGAAGGTCCAATCTTAATTCTCCTAAAGACCCCTAGGTAGCCCAACATATAGTCCAATAACTCAAAAAAGGTGTTTAAAATAAAATAAATATTGTTGCTTATTTTTTTTCTAATTATTTTCGAAATTTATAGATAAAAGGGGAGAAAGATTTTCTTTGAATTTTGTTATGGAATGAAGATATGTATTCTTGGAATACAAGATTATCTCATTAAATTCAAGAAATCTCCTACTTGGTTATTTATAAAGAAGATTTAATTCGTTAAATTTTTGAAAGATAAAGGCAAGAAAGATTTTCTTGATTTTCTTGAAAAGATATTATGGAAGATATGTATTTCTTGAAATACAAGAATATCTCATAAATTCAAGAAGATCCAAATCTTGGAATCTTGGCCATTATTTTCTAAAAATATCCCATAACAAAAGAGTAAGTGGGATTTTGTGGAATATTATAATTATGGGAAAAAGAATATAGGAGATATATTCAAGATTTCTTGGAGATCAAGAAAAGATTTTCCCACATTATCTTGCCACAATTTTCACCACTTCACTTTCTTTAAATAGGGATGATTCTTTTCATTCCCAAGTACAATTCCATGTCTTTGGAAAAATTAGTAAATCCACAAAGGTGATGCAACATAATTTATTTTCCTTTTGTTAATTTTTTCACAAGTGTCCTACCACCAGATAGTGAAACAAGGATTAAGGGAATACTTGGGAAGTTCTTTTGGTTAGTCTAATCACCAGATCAACGCCATCCCAAGAGAAGACGTTCACGTAAACTCGAGAATTCAGAGATGCGTAGGGATTTACGTGAATTAATTATATGCATGATATGTTGTTGATTATTATTTGAATTAATATAGGATTCATTCATGTTAGTAATAATTATAAGAATTAAATTTGTATTTAAATATTCATTTTTAATAGATCTGCATAACTTATTCCCCAACAATCGTATCGAGCCGTGTTTCGGCTCAATTTTTTTAAATTGTAATTTAATTATACGACATTAAATTTGAAATTGGATAGTAGAATTTCTAGATCTATTTTGCGTATCCAATTATCATGGAATTTAATGTGTTTATTTATGCATGCATATAAATTGTGGTTTTTAATTCGATTAGTTCGGACGTTTTGCCTCGAGAGAAAAATCCTTTATAGTAGAGTAGGATTTGTTTGATTTGATCAATGTAATAGACTAGTCTAGATTCAGGTTTATTTATTTTTGGTAAATAAATTGTAACCGGATCGGAAATGAAGATGAAAACGAAGAATTAAAGGATAAATAGGCGTAATTGAATCACAACCCAAAACTATTCCATTAGTTTGATATGTTGTTGATTATTATTTGAATTAATATAGGATTAATTCATGTTAGTAATAATTATAAGAATTAAATTTGTATTTAAATATTCAATTTTGTTATGGAATGAAATAGATCTTGGAATACAACTTATTCCCCAACATTTATAAAGAAGATTTATCGAGATAAAGGGCAAGGTTTCTTGACTCTGAATTTTTTAAATTGTATTTTAATTGGCCGACATTAAATTTGAAATTGGATAGTAGAATTTCTAGATCTATTTTGCGGTATCCAATTATCATGGAATTTAATGTGTTTATTTATGCATGCATATAAATTGTGGTTTTTAATTGATTAGTTAGGGATCGTTTTGCCTCGTGAGAAAATCCACGAGTAAGATTAGGATTTGTTTGATTTGATCAATGTAATAGACTAGTCTAGATCTAGGTTTATTTATTTTTGGTAAATAAATTATGATTAAGGATCGGAAATGAAGATTAAATTTGTAAAAATTAAAGGATAAAATCGAGCAGGCGTGGCACGCAGCGTGCGATGCCGAGACGCTGGATGCATGCCGAGGCGCGCGAGACCATGCCGATGGCGCAAAGCGAGTCTAAAACGCGCTGGGAGACGCGGGCCGAGCCGAGGCCGCGAGGCTAACTCGCCGGGTGGCCGGCTAGGAGAGGTTGGCGGGATCCCAGCCGCACCGAGGTGAGCTATTTTGGATTTCGAGACGGAGTATTTTTTCGAGACGATCGAGAGTGGGGAGAAATTCAAGACGGTGTTTCTTCAAGATCAAGCCAAGAAAAATCAAACCATGACAATTGGATAATTTGTGCCCAATATGTTTATTTTTTCTGCTTTGCTTGATTTATTATTGTGCTATCTTATGCTTTATTTAATTTGTTTAAATGTGTTTGCATGAGAGTTGCCCAATGAAAAATCTCACCTTCAAAAATTACTAAGTATGTTTAAATAATTAATTGACAATTTTATTCCGGATAATAAAATTGAATTAATTTTGACCTCCATGATTTATTTATTTGTGAATTCTTTTGGAGAAATTCCCCCCACGGGACGGTCAATAGATAGCTTTCACATGAATGAATTCCAAATGGATGATTGTGGGTTATTATTAGTGGCGATGATGACCCTCCCCACGAGGCTCGTTCAATACGAAATAATAATCCTGTATTTAATCATGGTTATTACTTAGGTATAAAATTGATATGCATATACTTCCCCGAAGTCCCTGTCAATTTTATATTGGTCAAGTGGGAGCCAACTATTAATCTGGATATTAAAGGTTTGTAAATCGTTTTGTTTGTAACTCCGCTTGAATGTGTTTAAATAATGACCCACCCCACGTGGGCTTATTTGAATCATTTTTGAGATGTTGGCTGATACATGTTCATATTTTTTTGAGATTTTAATATGATGCATGTGATCGAACCTTGTGATATTTTGTGCTTATGCATATTATTGTTTATTTCAGTTCATCATGTCGCAACCTTTTAATCCACTGTTGTATACACTCAAAGAACACCAATTAACTGGCGAAAACTATAATGTTTGGAAACGAAATATGAGTTTTGTCCTACCTGCACAAAAACATTATTGGGTTCTTGATGTACCCAAGCCACGTAAGTCTCTCGATGAATCATCTAATGCGGAAAGGCATGAGTATAATATTTGGGAGAAAAAGCCAATGAACCAATGAAACGTGTAATCTTGACTTCACTTTGTCGATGATTTGAGACACATTCATGAAGGTGTTGAGTCCGGCTGCGTAAATTATGCAAAGTCTTGAAGAAATATTTTTAACAAAAGACCGCATGATCAATCAGTTTAAAAATGACGACGTGGCTAGGCTAAAGATGGTTGAGGGAACACCCGTAAGGGAGCATGTTCTCAGAATTAAACACCATTTTTAAAAACTGGCTTATCTCGGAACTAAGTATTGTGATGAGGCCCAAATCGAATCTCTGTTGCTAACTCTGCCAAGAAGCTTCGATGGATTTTACTGTAGTTTTGTGATGAGTGATCACATGTTTACTATGGATATCCTACAATAAGCCTTGGAGAAAGTAGAGAAGCATTTAGGAAAGAAAGACGAAACATTGGTGATTAAAAGTCTTTTTTCTCGAGATCTAGGCCAGTGGAAGGCAAGTCTCAAGAAAAGGAAAGTGGTCAGAACCAAAGCAAACTCATCACTAAGAAAAGTGAGAAAAAGACAGTTAGTCGGTTGGGTGTCAAGAAAGGACCAAAAGGAATATGTTTTAAATGCGGTGAGAAAGGACATTGGAGGTCAGCCTGTTCCAATCCTAAAAGGAATGGAAAGAAAGGTAATTCTCACGCACTAGTTGTTGAAACTTGTTTAGCGGCGCATGCCTCCCATTTATGGGTGGTGGATACGGGATCCACTGATCATGTTTGTTTCACATTACAGGGGTTCAAGCGGAGAGTGGCAGCTGAAGCAGTGGGAGAAGTGCACCTGTCTTTTGAAGACAGAGTTTTAATTTTAAGAGATGTTCTTTACGTTCCGAGTTTTAGAAAGAATTTGATTTCAGTTTCTAAACTTTTTCATGATGGATATTCGGTTACTTTTAATAAAGTTGTTACCATTTCTCTTTTTGATAAATTTATCTGTCATGGAACGTTGTCGAATAATCTCTATACAATTAACTATGCACACCACTCACGAAATACATCCTATAACACATCAATTATTTCTGAGAAAAGAAAACGTTCATCAGACGTGAACGAGACACTTCTTTGGCATCTAAGATTGGGTCATATAAATCCAAAGAGGATCCAAAGGTTGGTGAAAGACGGATCACTAGAGTTTCTCCAAGTTGAACCAATTCCAACCTGCGAATCATGTTTGGAGGGTAAAATGACCAAGAGGGCATTTGGAGCCAAGGGGAATAGAGCCAAAGAAGTGTTAGAGATCGTTCACACAGATGTATGTGGTCCAATGTCAACCAAAGCAATAGGAGGTTATGAGTATTTTGTCACTTTTATTGATGATTACTCAAGGTACGGTTATATTTTCCTTATGAAGCATAAATCTGAGACCTTTGAGAAATTCAAAGAATTTAAGGCTCAAGCAGAGAATCATAGGGAAAAACGTATCAAGTCTCTATGATCCGATCGTGGAGGCGAATACATCAGCGATGAGTTTTTGAACTACTTATCTGATGAAGGGATTGCATCCCATACTTAAAAGCAGACTTTGAGTATAAGTGGGAGATTGTTGGGATTATACTGGAAAGTATGCTTTTTACTTTGTATAATCAAAACTGAATTTCGAACTTATTTATTGAAATAAATTGTTTATCACTGATGCTTTAAATATTATCGAATGTTACATATATTTACTGCATAACTGTTCAATAATTTGTACGTGTTACATTGTAGTTAATTTAGTGATACCAGGTCACAGAAGATTAAATTAACAGTCCCTTGTAACTAAAAATACGCCATTCACGACCTAGATGGAAATGAACAACCCATCGTGAAAGGTTGAAGTGTAAGGCTCAGATTGGCTTGTCTTGACCAAGAGATTACATTAGTTCATGACTGATGCACTGAATAGGACCTACAGGAGGACAAATTCTTCAAAACTGAACAAGGAAGAATTAGACCTCAGTGGTTCATTATTTCTTAATCTTCGTTCCTTAAATAGGATCACGTGTGATTGGTAACTATTGCTTTGACTTATCATGGGTAGAGAATCAACGAGATTCAATACTTTTTATCTTGGACAATATTATTGGTCACATGTGATTGCTAAGATTTAATACGGAGAATCGTGTGCAAGTACGCTTGTTCGATTTTCCCCCTTGGGAGGTTCATAAGCTTTATCATACCAAATCTTGCAAGTGGAATTAGTTTCCGGTATGGATAATAATGTTGAACCGTTCCTTGACCAAGGACAAAAGATATTAATTAATGGAAAGCTATTTCAGTGGCTTGAATTAATTAATGGGCTAGATAATCTTAAACACGGGAAATAATAATCGGGAGTCATATTGACTGTAATATGGGTTAAGATGGATAGTGCAATATTAATTATGTAGTGGGATTAATTAATATTTATGGGCTTGAATAATATTGTGGCTCAATATTGATAATTCAAGATCCATTAGAAGGTCCAATCTTAATTCTCCTAAAGGCCCCCTAAGTAGCCCAACATATAGTCCAATAATTGAAAAAATGTGTTTAAAATAAAATAAATATTGTTGCTTATTTTTTCTAATTATTTTCGAAATTTATAGATAAAAGGAGAGAAAGATTTTCTTTGAATTTTGTTATGGAATGAAGATATGTATTCTTGGAATGCAAGATTATCTCATTAAATTCAAGAAATCTCCCACTTGGTTATTTATAAAGAAGATTTCGAAATTTTTGAAAGATAAAGGGCAAGAAAGATTTTCTTGATTTTCTTGAAAATATATTATGGAAGATATGTATTTCTTGAAATACAAGAATATCTCATAAATTCAAGAAGATCCAAATCTTGGAATCTTGGCCATTATTTTCGAAAATATCCCATAACAAAGAGTAAGTGGGATTTTGTGGAATATTATAATTATGGGAAAAAGAATATAGGAGATATATTCAAGATTTCTTGGAGATCAAGAAAAGATTTTCCCACATTATCTTGCCACAATTTTCGACCACTTGAGCTCTATAAATAGGGGATGATTCTTTTATTCCCAAGTACAATTCCATGTGCTGGAAAAATTAGTAAATCCACAAAGGTGGTGCAACATAATTTATTTTCCTTTTGTTAATTGTTCACAAGTGTCCTACCACCGGATAGTCGAACAAGGATTAAGGGAATACTTGGGAAGTTCTTTTGGTTAGTCTAATCAGCCAGATCACTGTCATCCCAAGAGGTACGTTCACGTAAACTCGTAGAATTCCGCATGCGTAGGATTTACGTGAATTAATTATATGCATGATATGTTGTTGATTATTATTTGAATTAATATAGGATTAATTCATGCTAGTAATAATTATAAGAATTAAATTTGTATTTAAATATTCACCCCGAATAGATTTGTGCAACTTATTCCCCAACAAGCCGCCCCTTCCGTTCCACCTCAGGACCACCCCAATGAGATCAATTTTGAAAAAATAAAACAAATTTGAGGGATTTTCCTACGAAATATTTCCACACAATATTAGTTCAATTCAAATGGGAAGAAGTTGAAGATCTGCGGATCCTGTGCGAGTCGAACCTGGTCAAGCGGATTTTTCTAAAAAATCACACAAAGACAAAGCAGGAACACTCATTCCCTGTCTGTGTTGTTTTATTTTTTGAAAAAAAAAACAGTCTAGGACTTATGTGCATATTGTAAGGGAAATTATGTGTTACTACATGATGAAGGAAAAAAGAAAGATATTTTACTAATTCAATCATGTAATATGGTGTTTAGGTCTTTACTTAAGACAGTGGATCACGGGTCAGAAGGAGAAGTAGATAAAAACAGATGGGGAAGCGAATGAAATAGAGGGAATGTCGTTTTGTTCATATATTAACACATCTTTCTCTTCACAATAACACATATGTGTGCATATGGTAATAAAATTTTCAATACCTTACAAACAAATATGTGTACTGAAAAAATAAGTATGTTTTATTTGTCCATACAGTAACACATTGTTGTACTGCCGTAATACATGTTTGCTCTTATAGTAACACACACCAGGGAGCGAGTTCTGTTGTTTTGCTTTTTCATGAATTTTATAGAAAAATTCGTTTGACATGATTCAACACGCACAGGTGCGAATTTTTCTCTCTGTATTTATGCACTTCTCCTTCTGATCTGCAGGTCATATTTCACGGATCCTAAATCCACGGTTTTTTTTATGGTTTGTCAATAAACTAGAACTTGACCAAAATCTAAAAACTGAAACACAATTACTTCACATCTATTAAAACATGATTGTTGGAGTATCATAATTAAGAACTTGTTACATCTAAAATTATGTCAAACCTAGAGGTAAAAATTGCTGAAAACAGACTCTGACGACCGACCTTATGCAAAATTGCTGAAACTTTTAAAGAGGTAGTCAATCAATCCAGCAAGAAACAAAAAAAAAATTAACATGCATCATCATAAAACATAGATGCACGAGAAACTTTCATTTCAAAAAATCTTACTCTACAATTCAAGAGAATTAAAAAAAGGTCAATTACTATTGCATACTTACGGACAAATATGCAACGCATGTATAAGACAAATAGTATATTCAAGGTTAATATCAGTAGTTTGTTGTTTTTAATTTTTTTGTCTTTTTTATACGTTTAATTTTGTGAAGCTTAGTACTTTATATTTTTTGTTTTTTTGCAAATATAGATTAAACTTTGTCCATTGTATTCTTTTTTTTTTTCCAACTTTCTTCCATTAAAAAATTAGTGTAAAAGGCACGTCTAATTAGACATTAAGCATAATGACTGAATCAATTATTCTTTAATTTCTAAAATGCATATAAATCTAAATTAGCGTAAAAATTTGTATGCAATATTATATACAAGTGATATGTGCAATTGAACTTTTTTTTTTCTCGCGGGTCAGGAGGATCGGGTTAGGACAGATTGCTGGTGGGCTAATGAGTTTTTTTTTTCATCTTCTTCGCGTCGCGCAACACGTATGGGCTAATGAGTTTTTTTTCATCTTCTTCGCGTCGCTCAACACGTACGCTGTCAGATTTCTTCTTCTTTCTCTTCTCTTCAGATTGCTGGCGGATCTCACAAGTTCTTCTTCCTCGTTCGTGCCCTAATTTCTTGTCCAATTTAATTTTCTTCGATTCGCTCCGATCATTAGATGAAATCAGGAGGTTCAATTTGAATTTTGGTGTGGATTCTGCAAGAAGAAGAGATAATATGTGTGTGGTGTTTGGATTACCCCTCAACACAAAGTGTGTGCTGAAATTTAGATCCTTCTGCACTTTTTTTACGTTGTTCTGTAAATCTGTAATTTTAGACTGATGATTTTTCGCGTTTGTACTGGTTTTTGTTCAAGTAGTAACACTCTTTTGCTCATAGGGTAACACTTTTTTGTTCATATAGTAACACATCAAGTTGTTCTGTTTATTATTTTGGACTGTGGATTTCTTTCCGCGCTTGTACTGGTTTTGATCATGTGGTAACACGTTTTTCTTCATAGGGTAACACTTTTTGTTCATGTAGTAAAACATGTAGTGGTCGGAAGAACCACTGCTCTGATACCACTTGTAGGTCCCGAACGAGTTTTGTGAGGGTAGAAGTCTCGAGGGGAGGGGTGAATAGACTTCTAAAACTTTTGTGAGATAGGATGTGGATATGCAAGTATGCCTGATCAGAGTGCGATTGAAGTAGTACGGACTGATATCCGACTTACTGACAGCTTGGAAGCAGATCAATTCGGCGTCTATCAGTTCAACTGTTTGTGCGAAAGATAAGTTAACCCGTGTGAAAAACCAGTTTGCTCAAACCAGATTCTGAGTAATCTGTTTTAGATCAGATGACAAAGGGGTCAAACTTATCAGATCAGTTGCTTGGTGTAAATTTGATCCAGACTCAGAACAAGCATGGAATATAAAGCAGGTAGTGTGCTAAGACTGTAAAGCAGATAAATCACAGAAGATTTATAGTGGTTCGGACAACTCGTCCTGCATTCACTCTTCCCTATCAGTAGGGGCACTCTCTTAACCAATCTGGACTTAGATTAATGTGTTAGTCCAACACAATATAGCAGATGTTTCAAGAGTTCTCACTCAACAATCCCAGAGATCATAAACTAGAAACCCTAGTCTGAAATCTTGCTAAACAAACTTAACCTAACATTGTGGGTTTGGGTATAAGATTTGTATGTTCCAACTGGAATTCTATCCTAGTATTTGAGTAGCCTAAAGCTAGAGGATAAGAATTCTATGCTAAAAACTTTTTAGTAATATGTAACACTGTTCACATATCATCGTAATACTATGTGAATACTCATGTGTTACCATATGAACAACAATGTGTGACCTTGTGACCCATGTTACCTTATGAGTATTTATGTGTTACAATATGTTTTAATACGTGTTACGTAAAGTATGAAGTTTTTTCAATATAACATTGTAGTAACACTTATACATAGATATAATAACACACAAAAACTTGACAAAAAAATATTTTAAAAAAATTATGTGCTTAATAAAGATTGAACCTGCAACCAAATACATTAATAACAAACTTAAACCAATAGGCTACAACACATATTCAATAATGATATGCATCTATAAATATATATCCGCTCTGCCTCGCCCAACCCATACTCGATCGCTCTCCTCGCCGTCCTGGTCCCGCCCGAACGAACCCGACCCGACCCCGCCCTGACCACGACCGACATGAATTTTTGAGTAATTTACCTTAAATATGGTGTATTGCACATATCAATAAGGTGCAATATTTCACACAAGACCTTCTCCTAAATTAGTTAGATATTGAAACAACACAAACCCCCCTATGAAATTTATTCATAGTATGAAACTCATATCATTACACTTGTAAACTATAAAGTGATATCACTATTTTTATAAACTTTAGTACTTAGAGCATTTAATATTATGATCACAATTTATAAATACAATGATACCAGATGATAAATATAATAATATTAATTATAAATTTCATTCTTTGAATAAGTTTCACCGAAACAACTATAAGTTTAAACCACACGTCTAAATACATATGCAGCATGTAAACCTAATTTTGATAATTAAATTGCACCAACATTTTTTGTAGGAACATTTTTGATTGACAATTAGTCTTTATAAATTGTACCAATTAGTCAGTACAAATCAAAACATATGTTCCATTAATTAACATGATTTAAAATTTACAATTCCTTTAATATCTCAACAAAAATATACCAAGCCAACCATTTAATATGGTCTCATGTATAAGGTATTTATTTTAGCTTTAAATATTCAATAATTATTATTTTCCTATCAATCATCTGTAATTGATTTTGTATAGCCAACTAATAAATCTATAAATATTTTTGGTAATTATCTTTTATATTATTAGTATCTTTTATACAGTTTAATTGTTACCCATACAATTTTAATACAAAATGTAATGAAATAATAATTTTACTATGATAATTATTGTTTTCCTATCAATTATCTGTAATTGATTTTGTATAGCCACCTAATAAATCTATAAATATTTTTGGTAATTGTCTTTTATATTATTAGTATCTTTTGGCAAATACTTATGTGCATTATTTGCACCAATTTAGAATTGATACAATTGGATTTCAAGGGTTTTTTTTTTACAACATTTTAAATTTTGAACAAGACCCGGACCCGGACCCAACCTAGACCGACCCAAATGGTTAATTGTTCATGGTTAGGGTTCGAGTTCATGGTTCAGGGTTCGGGGATCATGGTTCGGGAATGAAAAAAGAAATGAAGGGTGAAATTAACAAAATTCTAGATTGTAGTTAATCCAAATTAAAATTGAATCTAATTATACCTTGTGCAATTGGTGCACACAAATATCATTCGTATCTTTTAGACAACTTAATTGTAACCCATACAATTTTAATACAAAATGTAATGAAATAATGATTTTACTATGATAATTCAATTAATATTTAATTCAATTAAAATTATTGAAAAATACATACTATTCATAATTTAGTATAATAGAAAATAATTATAATTAAACTGAATTAATCTAATTACAAAAAAATTAAAATATTTAATCTAAATAATCAACCAGCGGAAAACGCGAGCTCTAGTATCTATTATTTGACGTATTTGTTTTGTAAAAACTTGCAAGTATGCAAGAGAGAAAATATCACAAATGGTCCT
The DNA here is from genome assembly GCA_037126765.1 of Stenogyne calaminthoides. Lineage (NCBI taxonomy): Eukaryota > Viridiplantae > Streptophyta > Magnoliopsida > Lamiales > Lamiaceae > Stenogyne > Stenogyne calaminthoides. The sequence continues at coordinate 13,088,401 of JBBCBC010000033.1, forward strand.
GTAACTTTGATCGAATCAAAAAATAGTCCTGTAAATTTTTATTTTATTCATTGTGGTCCTTTTGGTTTCAATTGTAGTCATTTTCGCCGGATAATTTAAAATTTGATCGAAAAATTGACTTAACTTTTTATTTTGGTCACATTGACGGTCACACCACTCTCATTTTAATTGTCTTTCATCAAGGAAGAAAAACCCTCAATCAATTTCATGTTTTGTTTACACCTCCCCCATGAATCGCAACTTCAAAATCACGAATTTCATTCATTATCGTAGCTAATTTCGAATGATTTACGTTGAGGAGAGTGTCGAAACTTATATTATTCTCTTCCTTTCATTGAACCCGTCATTTCAATATTTTTTTCGCATTATTTTGTGTGCTACATAATATTTGCGGTCAATTTTTTTTAATTTTTCGGCGAAAATGACTAGAATTGAAAACAAAAATGATCAAAATTGATAAAATAAAAACATAAATAACCATTTGTGGATTCGAGACAAGTTACAGGATCATTTGTGATTTTTTTTTCTATGCAGATTCGTGTGAATCAAATCCATACCAAATGAAATTGTTCTCTTTTATGATCCAATTAAAAATTAATTTTTCCCGTAAAATTTTAAATTGATACGGTGCAAATTTGTAATTTATTTTACTTATTATGACCTAAATCATGGCCTCACGCATATAGTGTCAGCAGCATTGACAAATTGGTTAACTTTTTGGCTAAGTCTTGCATACCCTAACTGTTAGGTTAGTAACGTCCAATTTATATGATATTTTAGAATTGTGTAATTTATTATATTAAAATAATTTATTTATTTATATTGAATTGTATAATTATTAATATGAGAAAAAATTATACAATTTAGTATAAATAAATTGTATATTTTAATACAATAAGTTATATAATTTTAAAATAGATTATGAAATGCACGGGTGCACACAAGACCCTACTTTTATTTTTTTAAGTGGATCTAATGTGTATCTAAGTATATCGTGTACTCATAATGTATTTTAGCATTGTGTAATTTGTTATACTGAAAGATACAATTTATTTACACTGAACCGTGCAATTATTAATATGAAATAATAATCGCATGTTTCAATATAAACAAATTGGGTAAATTTTGTGAAACCCCATATGGTTTGAAAAATCGATGTCAAACCCCTTTGTGGTTTGAAAATTGCGTGAAACTCCTTCTTGGTTTTAAAAATGTGGTGTGAAACCCCCATTTTTGTTAGAATGATGGAGAGTGTACTACACTCGCCCTTCACGAGATTTTTGGTGTGTTTTCTTCATTTTTTTTATTTAAAAAAAATAAAAATTATCATGAATTAATTATATTAAGTGGGGTTTGGCTCCAAGTCTTTATATTTTTATAATTTTAAATTTTTATATATGTAAGTACAAATTTCGTGAATTAATATTAAAACACGAAAAATGATTACAAGTTGAATTTCTAATTTCTTCCTCTGATTCTTCTCTTCTTTGACTTTGACCTTGACTCGGACGACTTTTTGTAACGGTCCTCGCCTTAATCTTGTCTGGAGTTGAATTTGGAGACTTGAAACGTTGATTCAAGGACTGAACGTCTTGTTTTGAATCGAACGTGACTTTTGGACGAACTTCTACGAATGTTGATGAAGAACGCCTTTGAATGCTTGAATGTTTTGACGAAGATCTTTGAATCTTCAAGAGTTTGAACGAAGAACACCTTTGAAGCCGAATTGGAGAGGCTAAGCACCTTGATCTCAGATTTGGAGTTGTTTCTGGACGGTTTCGTGAAGAACGCCTTGGAGCTGGTGAAGAAAGCCTTCAAATCTTCAAAGTTCGCCTTTGAAGAAACGTCTGATCGGAGGGACTTCGAGCCTTGATCTCTGATCAAACGTTGTTTCTGGATGCTTTTGCATGAGGAGCACCTTTGAAGCTGCTTTGAATCTTCAAGAACAGTTGCAGGGAGCTCTGAACTCTTCTCGTCTGGATCGTCTGAATGTTGGTGTCTTCGTCTGGAATGAGTTGAATGTTGGTGTCTTCGTCTGGAATGAAGAATGTGAAGAGTTTGGACCCCTATTTATAGGTGAGAGATGACAAACTTTCATTAATTGAGGTGCCACGTGGCGGCCTCTGATTGGTCTAAGAGATTTGATGGCGTAATTAACGCAAATCATTTAATTTGATTGATTTGTCATTAATTCTCTTCTATTTATGACCAAATATTAGTCTGATTCGCCACATACGAGTATTTAAATGCTCGTAAAATTTGACTGACTTGTACCGTGTATATATTAAATATCATTTATTTAATTATTTAATTTGGAGAATTAATTTAGTAAATTCCCAATAAATAAATAAATAATTTTATTTCATATTAATATGAAATTTTTACACGTGTCGCCATTTAATTAGGTGCAAATTTAATGTGCTTACAATATAGTTATTTAATTATTATCTATAAAATATTTATTAATATATAAATTATATACTTAATAATATATTAATAATAATTAGACACAAATATGAATAAAAAAATTCACCTCGTGACTTTACAATATTTTATAGATAATAATTAAATAATTATATAAAAATTTAAAATTATAAAATATAAAGACTTGGAGTCAAACCCCACTTAATATAATTTAATGGAGGGTAATTTTTTCATTTTTAAATAAAAAAGATGAAAATAACACACCAAAATTCTCATGAAGGGCGAGTGTAGTACACTCTCCATCATCCCAACAAAAATGGGGGTTTCACACCACATTTTTAAAACCACGAGGGGGTTTCACGCAATTTTCAAACCACAGGGGGGTTTCACACAATTTACCCTAAATAAATTGCATCTTTTAGTATAACAAATTATACGATTATAAAATGTACTATGATTGCAAAATACAAAAAAGACACATCCTTATTTTATTTTATTTTTGGCTCAAATGAAATGAATCTTCGAGGAAGGAGGTGGCTACCGTGTGTCTGAGTCATACACCCGTACGATATGGGACCCATTTTTCTCCCCAAAATTGCGTAATCCCGCCATTACCCGGTCGCCATGTCATCTCGTTAGCAAAACCCCACACTGAAGTCCGCCTATAATAATTTCCTAATTTGGTTTATTCTTTTTATTGGCATTTATTTGGAAGAGTCTCTCTCTCTCTCTCTCTCTCTCGCTTTTGGACTCCAGTCTTCACTCTCAACTCCACCACGTTAACAAAGGTCCAAATATCTCTCTCATTCTCTGTATTTTTCACTCTTTATTGTGTTTTCGCAGTTGATTTTTTGTTGATCTTTCTGTTTTCGACGAAGCGTGTGTTAATATTATGGTTTGGGGTTTATAGGTTTGTTGTTCCGAACGTGGAACAGAGTTCTTCGAGAAATTATTGCAATTTCATGTTGTAATTTGTGTGTGTGTTTGTGTGTGCGTGTTTTTCTGTTTTGTATATATGCAATATGATGTTTGATTTAGGTTTGAGAATAATTATAATTTCGTATCAAGGTTGATATCAGTTGATCTCTTTCTCAGTTTCTGTGTTAAATGTGAAGTTCAGTGACAATTGATAAATTGTACCAGTAGATCGAATCGTTTTCTGCTGTAATATTGTCTCTATAATTGGTGATTCAGTGGAACCTTTGTATTCCATTTTTGTTGAGCCCAGATTATCATTGAAGACATAATTTCAGCCAATGGCATATTCAATCTATTAGCATCTCTTTGTACGAGTGTGAGAACAAACACACACATAGACACTGCCTCGCCTTTGTATGCATTCATTATAACTACCTGCATATCCATAAGCGCGTTCAATCTGGCATCATGCGCTTGTTGTAAATGTGTGTTTCCATGTTGATATATTGTATAAGCACACATTTATTCGCATTTAAATGCCCATATATCAGGCATTCACCCAATTATTTTGTCTTACATCGTACTCCCTCCGTCCCACAAAGAAATGCTTGTTTCCTATTTTCATCCGTCCCACAAGGATAAGATATCATTAAATGATATTTCCGTCTGTTTAATGTATTTTGTTATTGTCTGAAAACTAGTAGACATAAGGGCAAAATAGAAAACAAAGCAAAAATTTAATGTTGTAACTATAATAACTTTCATTTCTTAATTTTTGTGATAAATCTGGAGAGGAGTATGATAAATATATCTATCGTCGTTGCATTCGTAAGGACACTCATACAAATAAGAGACTTATGTGCCTTTACAGCTAAACGTCCTTACTCACATATCTGCAATTGATTATGCTTGTACGCATGTGGTATGTTGACGTGTATATTACGTAGGCATGAGCTAAGATTAGAAAATAAATAAATTATATGGCTGTATCCATTTGGCTCGACTGAACTTTTGTGAAAATATTACATTATTACTGCAATTTTTTGTGTTGAATTTCAAGTGAACTTCACTAGATTTCTTGAAGAAAGTAATGTTACCTTTTCTTTTTTCCATTTTCCAGATTTTTATTAAGTTTCCTAGAACTCTACCCTTTTTTATGTGAGTGCGCATGATTTGTGCTTAAAGCTCTCTCTTTTATAATTTGATTTCTAATCGATTTCATGATTGTTCAATACATTTGCTCGGCTTGACCTTCAAGGAAATTTTATTTCATTTTCGCGAAGAAAAGTTATTACCTTTTCTTTTCTGATTTCACTTTTTTTTTTAATTGTGGAACTCTGCCGTAATTTTAGCAGGAATATATGGTTTTTTGCTTGAAACCTTTTGTTTATAAATGTTACTGTGATAGCATAATTGTTCAATACTATCATTTGTCTTGATCTTTGAGTAAAAATTATTACAACATCCATTAAGTGTTCTTTCTATCTTTTCTAATCTAAATATTTTTTGTTAGTGTTTCTAGAACACTATTTAATGTCAGCAAGAATAGATGATTTCTGCCTAAAGCTTTCTGGTTTAAAAAATCTGAATACTAATGTGATAGAAAGATTGTCAAACAGTGTATGAAAGACTATAATTTTCCAGTTAATGCAGATGTTTCCATATCATCTGTTAATTTACTTATGATTTGGGGTTGTGGTTGCTATTTTATTACATTTGTAGTTGAATTCCTTTATTTACCTTTCCGTTTTGGTTAATATAGATAAATGGTCATGTGTTCATCTCTTCCGTTTCTTATTGCTGCAGATCTTCCAACATTTTTTTGTTTCCATTCAATTGAGGTCCGATGTGTCTATCAGTGCAGCCCCCTCATTTGGAAATCAATGATGAGCAGATAATCTCTCTTCTGGCTGAGTACACACCAGGATCCCCTCTCCCTGATTACGTGCTTGCAGATTTGAGCCCTTACCAGCATCCACTCTCCAATTTACCAGGTTAGTCTTCATGTTTGCCGTTTTGAAGACCTAGGTATCCTGACTGATGATATTCCTCATTCTCCTGATGCGATTTGGAATTGTAATTCTAAAGTGATTCTCAACTTTTATATCCGAAACCGATGATTATGGTAGGTTTTAAATTTTTGGCTATATATTAACTGATTCAATGTAATCTGGGAATTTAGATGGCGTTGATATGGTCATTAGCATTCATAATTTGCGTTTACTTTGATGACAAGTTGTTCTGTGTTTACCTCAATCTACAAATATAAATTAATACAAATATAGTTTGTGTTTACTTTGATGTCAAGTTGTTCTGTGTAAATTAATTTTTTGCTGCACACGGGAAAAATTGTTCCCCTTTTATGACTGAAACGACCTTATCATGCTGTGTTTCCTTAGTATATTGTAAGGATGATATGGTGTGATTAGTGTTGAATCATGAATGATTACTGCTCCTGTTTACAGTATATACTTCTAAAAGCAATCCTTTTTATCAATGCTCAAGCATGTAAATATGTAGATTGTGTATGGACTATCGAACAATGTGATTTAAAAGTTAATAGTTAAATGTTAGTTAAACTTGATATTCCAAGTATTAATATAAAATGATAGAAAACATGGGGAATGTTTGGTATTGCCTTTTGGTGTTTAATAGAAACATGTGGAAATATAACCAAACATGATCATAGAATTTTACACAATGTTATAGTTCCTAAAAATTAATAACCTCAAGAATTTCAATGACTATGGTTTTCTTGCAGAAGGTATTTGGTACCTAGTTGACTCAAATGAGGAAAAAGAATCTGCTCATGGATTCTGGAAAGCCAGAGGGGAAGCTTGTTGCTAGGATTTAAGCAGCAATTATGGAGAAAATAATGGAACCAAGAATTAAGGAACAAACAATTTGGTTACCCAGTTCGTCAGGAATGACTACGTCTGGGGGCACTACCAAACCAGGAGATCTACTATTTTCGTGTGTTATGAGTGATACAATGATACAAACAAGTTAAAGAGTATTTAACCGAAACCCTAGTCAGGCCCATCGGGGCGCTCGACCGAGCTCCTTGGTCGAGCGCCTAGCCTACCCTGGATCAGCCGCTGCTCGAGCACCTTTGGTCGAGCAGATGTGCTCGACCAAACTCCCTGGTCGAGCACCTTTGGTCGAGCAGATGTGCTCGACCAAACCCCCTGTTCGAGCACCTTGAGCGCGCTGCATACCCTTTCCGACTCAGGCTCCATAACCCAACAATCTCCCACCTGGAGACTGACTCCAACTGTAACTTGTCTCTTCCGTTTCAACGGTTTCTCTCACTGGTAGTAGTGCCGGGCCTTATCCTCAGTTTCCAAGGCCAGTTGAAGTCTTGCATAACTTCAACTTCTCTAAGGTCACAACCTTAGTCAACATGTCAGCAGAATTCTCACTTCGTGTAGCCTCTGCATAACATTCGGGTTCACCAACATCAGTCAACAATAAATAATGAAGAGAAGGTGAATACCTATCAGGAGATCTATGCACTCTCATGGATCTCCGCAGCGGAATTGTTGGTGGTGGTGTACTCGGTTCTCCCTCATCAATCACCTGATCATCTAGAACCCCCTTGCTCCCACCTGAGTTCGAAATGTCTAACTCCACAACCTGAGTCTCAAAAACACCTTCTTTGGATATCCCCGATCAGTCTTTGTACAACACCTGCTCATTGAATACGACATCTCGACTACGAATTATCTTTCGATTCTGCTCATCCCAAAATCGGTAGCCAAATTCATCACCGTCATATCTAATAAACGTACACTTAACAGACTTATCATCCAACTTACTTCTACTAGTAGCATCAACATGAACATATGAAACACACCCAAATACTCGAAGAAACGACAGATTTACCTCCTTACCCGACCAGGCCTCTTCTGGTATGCCATTTTTCAAGGGAGTTGAGGGTCCCATTTTATCAAGTAAGTCTAGCTTTGTGTTAATCGCCCTCGCCCAAAAACATCTTTGGCAGCCCACACTTCAATCTCATGCTTCTAGCACGTTCACATAGGGTCCTGTTCATATGTTCTGCCACACCGTTCTGCTGGGGGGTTCCTCTCACGATTTTCTCCATTCGAATTTCATTCGTCTCACAGAATTCTTTGAACTCACGGAGCTCGTACTCTCCACCATTATCAGATCTCAAACACTTCACCTTGAGACCCGTCTCAGTTTCTACAACGGTCTTCCACTTCCTGAAAGCATTAAAGGCATCAGACATATTTTTCAAGAAATAAAACCCATATCTTCCTCGTAGAGTCGTCAATGAAAGTCATGTAATATGATGCTCCACCAAGGGATGTCACTGGTGCTGGACCCCACAAGTCACTGTGGACTAACTCCAACTTCTGCTTCTTCAAAGTTCTGCCTCCCTTCGAAAAACTCACCCTTTTCTGTTTTTCGAATACACACTCCTCACACAACTCGATGTCAACTGTCTTGAGGTCTGACAGTTTACCCTTTGAGCAAATAACTTTCATTCCTTTCTCACTCATGTGGCAAAGACGACAATGCCACAAATCTGCATTCCTTTTTTCATTTGCAAGAGCAATGTTGTCCCGGGTGTTGCCTGTCATATACAACGTTCTCTCTTTATTGTCTCGAGCCACTACCATGACACCTTTGGATATCTTCCACGTGTTACACCCAAAAGTCACCTTGTAGCCCTTATCATCAAGCTGCCCAACTGAAATCAATTTCCTTTTCAATCCAGGAATATGTCTCACATCTTTCAACCGTAAAACAGTCTCATTTGGTGTCTTGATCTGAACATTCCCCTTCCCTTTGATTTCCAGAGGCTCATCATCAGCTAGATAAACCTTCCCAAAGTTCCCGGAAGTGTACTTCTCCATTACGTCAGCACTGCTGCACGAATGAAATGATGCTCCAGAATCTAACACCCACGATTCCAATGGACTGCTTACACTCAGAATCAATGCATCCGAGTCCTCATCAGTGGTGGCGTTTGCTGAGTTGTCATTCTTCTTTGGTTCATTCCCTTGTGCCTTGCACTCCCTTTTGTAATGACCAAGTTAATGACAATTGTAACACTCAACTTGACTCTTATCCTTCTTGGGCTTATCTTTGCCCCTTGACTTTGATCTACCCCGATTTGGCTTTCCTTTGGATTCAGATCTGCCTCTGTTTCCCGCAGTCAAGGCTGATCCTGTGGCCACACCCAATTCTTTCCTGCGAATTTCTTCGCTCATGATCAAATCTCTAACCTCATCAAATTTTAGTTTCATTTTTACCCATTTGAATTACTAACGGTGAATTCTTATTCCCTCCAACTTTCTGGTAAAGAAGACAACAAAATTAGGGCTTGAACTTCATCATCAAAATCAATCTCAACCGAACTCAATTGGGCTATGATATTATTGAACTCGTTTAGATGATTGGCTACCACAATATCCTCTGCCATCCTCAGGTTGAATAACCTCCGCATCAGATGAACCTTGTTCGCTGCAGACGATTTTTCACACATCTCAGTCAAAATCTCCAGCATCTCCTTTGTGGTTTTTACTTTCACCGTATGTAGGGCGACGTTCCTGGATAACGACAGATGAACCACACTCATCGCCTTCCTATCCAGCAACTTCCACTCGTCGTCCTTCATATCTTTTTGTGAACCAAGCGGTTGATCTGAGATCTTTTACCGCTGGTAATCCTCGATCTGCAATTTCCAGAATCCAAAATCCGTTCCATCAAACTTCTCAACAGGCGATTTCCCTTCAGCCATCATAATTGCTCTCACCAGATCCCTTGAACCCGATGTTCTTGATACCAGTTGTTAGGATTTAAGCAACAATTATGGAGAAAATAATGGAACCAAGAATTAAGGAACAAACAATTTGGTTACCCAGTTCGTCAGGAATGACTACGTCTGGGGGCACTACTAAGCCAGGAGATCTACTATTTTCGTGTGTTATGAGTGATACAATGATACAAACAAATTAAAGAGTATTTAATCGAAATCCTAGTCAGGCCCATCGGGGCGCTCGACCGAGCCCCGTGGTCGAGCAGATGTGCTCGACCGAGCTCCTTGGTCGACATTATTAGCCTAGCCTACCTCGATCTAGAAGCCGCCGAGCACCTTTGGTCGATGTGCAAACCAAACTCCCTGGTCGAGCACCTTTGGTCGAGCACCTTGGTCGAGCAGATGTGCTCGACCAAACCCCCTGGTCGAGCACCTTGAGCGTTCTGCATCCCCTTTCCGACTCAGGCTCCATAACCCAACACTTGTATGGTTTATTCTGATGATACGATAAGTGGTTGGAGAACAACTCTAGAATACTTCGAAGGAAGGGCCCCTGATGGACAAATAACAGATTGGCATATGCAAGAGTATGGTATAACAAAAAAGGAATTCAGTGCTAAAGATATGCCAAAGGTAATTGAGATACCGATTTAGCAATATCTATGTTCTCGTTTATGTATTAATATTTACATCATACCGAATCGCTCAGAATTTTTTCGATTTGATTGGAGATTTGTACAGAATCTAGGCGGCCAGGCAGAGTCTTCCTTTGTTGTGATAAAAAAAATAAAAATGAGTCGATCTCTCCAAACCGCAAAAACCGATGTTGCCTCTCCGAACTCGATTCGAACTCAGATTTAAGGTGAGTTGAGTTTCGTTCTTGGTGTTGTGGCTTTGCTTTTTAGAATTTATACATTTCTATCTTGTTTACCCTTTCGGTAACTGATTGTGCTTTTCTTTCTGAGTACACCATTCTGAATTTAGAGAGCTATAAAAATACTATGTCTCAATTATTGTTCACTATGAACCAATTTCATTGGATTTTCCTGTTCCTTTTTCATTTTATATGTTCATTTGTTCATCTAAGCCTCCTGTATGCACAGTTCATTTAACCATGGCTGCTTATTTTACTATCTGGGGTATGTTTATTCCAAGCTTTTCTCACGTGCTACTGAAAGATATATTAGCAATACGCCAATACCGTAACCTTGTTTGTTGGGATATTTTAGTTTTGATGAATTATGCCAAAACATTATCAACTTGTGTTTTTGAAGCTAATCTACAGATAACAAGTTGAGGGGGAACGAGAGAACAAATTAAGGGGGAACTCACGAAATCAGACATAGATGATCGAGATCGATTGAAAATTGACGAGGTCGCCGAGATTTAGACCGATCGAGATCGGATGAGTTAGATGAGTTCAATTAATCGATGAGTAATGCAAAAAGAAGAAGAAAAGTTCTAAAAGCCGTTGAATCAAGATTATCGCGAACCGATCGTAAGATCGGATGAAAGACTCGAAATGACTCCGAGAATCAATGATTCAAGAGAATGATCGGATGATCGGAAGAATTGAACAAGAATGAGTGATATGGTGATCAAGATGCGTGATTGGTGATTATAAAGACAGTGCATTCCCACCCCTGTAACACAAGTGCAGAGATATACAAATATGTTCAAGAAAAGAAACAACCCATGATCTATCCTAGCTTAGAGAGATTTTCCCCGTAAGATCAACCTAAGAGAAGGTTACCCAAAGATCGGAAAAGGAGAAAGTGAATGTAAAGATCCGATCGAGATCGAGGGTGATCGAGATGATATGAAGATGAGCAGATGATCAAGATCAAACGTGATTGAGATCGAGATATGCATTCGATTAAACAAAAAACGATATGCTAAACCTAATGTATGGGTTTTTGACCATCAATTGGTATCCTGATGTTATCAAAAGTGAACACGAGATTTTGATCTCGAAGATGGGTTGATCCGATATTTTAGTTTTCCAAAACATTATCAACTTGTGTTTTTGAAGCTAATCGGATAACAAAAGAAGAAATCGATAGACGTAGATCGAAGTTAAAAGTGACGGATGAAGGTTAGGATGTGCAAAATCGTAAGAGAAGAAATTGCAGAGAATCGAACTGATGGATGAGAAGAACACGAGCCGATATGGTGTCAAGATGCGCGATCGACAAGGTCCATTTGAAGAGAAGTCCGGATCAATCAAGTGTCCCGAGGCTCAGATGAGAAATCAAGATGAGAGATCGGATAAACTCAAGACTCGATAGAATCAAGACTTCAAGATGTCTTCGAAAAAGAAGACACCGAGACTCAAAGAATCTGAATGATTCCAAGGCGAGGAATCGAGGAATATAGCCGATTAGAATCGGTGGCGTGGACTCGGGACTAATGAGAGGAAGACAACCAACCTGAAGAAGTTGTTGTACTTACAAGAATAGTATGGATTTGAATGTGATTCTCTCCAACGGTAACATTCAAATCCACACTATAAATACAAGGTCTTTCATCATTCTAATGTGTGGATGCGTGAAGATTATAGCACGAGATGCTACAGAGCCAAAGAGAGTTATACCCAAAGCATTCCCACCCTAGAACACAAGTCTGTAGATATACAAATATGTTCAAGAGTGTTCTAGAACCCAATCTAAGCAACCCACGATCTATCCTAAGCTTAGAGAGATTTTCCCAACCTTAGCATTGAGGCTAAACAAATGTAAGGGAAAATCTCAACCTAGTTGGAAACCAAACAAACCTTACCCAAATCAGTCGGTTAAGTTTGTAGGTGAGTGTGAACACGGTAAACATCTAGCAATCCCGAAAGGGAGGGTAGGCAATCCCGAGTGAGGGTGATAAGTCCCGTTGGAGTGTGAACTCGGTAAATATCTGTAGGCAATCCCGTGGAGGGTGATAAGTCCCGAGGCGATTCCGAGAGGGTGATAAGTCCAGTTGGAAGGAATTTCCCTAGGAATAGGGAGAGTGGATGTAGGAGCTTGAGTCTTCGAACCACTATACTTTGTTGTGTTCTTTATTGCTTTATGTTCTTATATTGTCATATGCATTCGATTATAAGCAAAACACAACACATGAGCTTAAAACACAAAAATCTGAAATCACCATTCCTTCACCCCTGTTTTTATATGCATTTCATGATTATTCCGCATTTCATGGGTTTTTCACCGGGACCATCATTGTTAAATATGGTTAGCTAAAAATAATGAATTGCATAGAATCACTGACGTATTGCTATTGTCACTGGGTAGATACTTATAACTATCAAATATAGGACGAATTAATACCTTTTTTTAGGGTGGTGGGGTGGGGGATTTGGTTCTTTGTGGTAGAAGCTATTCTGTTTGTTTGGATGGAAATATGGTATATGTCAAACTTTGCTACTGATTAACATATAATATCAGACATAAAATTATGTTCGTTTTTTACACATGTTTAAATAATGAGTTCATAGCAAAATCAATCATCACCTTTGTACATTTTTTCTTTTACAATATATGTTTCTAAATTTTGCAATTTGATACACAACCTTTAAAATAGTTTCAATCCTATCACATGACTATTTTTTGGCAATACTTGCTGACATGACAATGTATGAAAAAAAAAAAAAAAAAAAAAAAAAAAAAAAAGAAGGCTGTGATTAAATTGAAATTATAACAAATTGTCGTGAATTTATTTGTAAACTTTGCAAAGATTTTCCAGCTGCCACTTCAACATAAGTTGCTGGAAAGTTATCATATGATATAATTGCAACAACTTGAAGGTCGGGTATGGAATTGCAATTTTGTAAATCATATGTTGTAATTGAAAAAACGTGAAAAAATCATGAATTTTATGCAAATTAATCCTTAAATAATTTGTAGGTGGAGGGGCATGAAGTGGGAGAAGTTCCTGTAATAGCAAACTCTCCTCCACTAGAGTTATGGGAATTAGAATGTATCGCCAGGGGCGACTTCCTTGAGGTTGCTGATCTACCAGATCCTCTATCACATTCTTCCAGTTCTCAGAACTCAAGCTGTACAAGCAAGTTATCAGATGAATATTCTCTCGTCAGCTTTTCTCCGGGATATTGAAGCAGCGGGGATATTTCAAGGGCAATCGAGTTTCAAATACGATTTTCTCACATCACCTGAGCCAAGTATTGTCACTTTGCAGCCTCCCGTTTTTGGTACGCCAAACTCTCCTACTTGCTCCTACTTCATGATTAGTATTCCAGTTAAAATCATTTTGGTCCCATAACTTTTGCCTTTTGGCAAAAGGTCTAAAATAATTAAGTTTTTATATTTAATCCTATAACACTCCTTAATTGGTTCGATTTTGGTCCTAAAATCTCTGGAATTTGAAGTTTGACATATTTTTGGGGCATGTTTATGGCAAGTGAGGTGTAAAATTGATCCCATAACTTTTTTCTTTTCTTAAAGTGGTCCAAATAACTTGCCCAAAAATGAAATCATTCGTACTTCAAATTCCAGTGACTTATGGACCAAAATCAGACCAAATATTACGAGATTAAATTGAAAAACACAACTTTTTTGGGATCTTTTGCCGAAAAGGCAAAAGTTATGGGACTAAATTTCAACTCATTAGTATTCTTGTCCTTCGGAATTGATCTATTGTCGACTCTAATACAATAGTAGATGCAAGTCCTTTGTTTTCACCTGTGCAAGAAAATAATATCCGTTTTAGCCACAAAACTTCATTCTTTTCAAGCCAAGAGATATTTTTAGCCATTTTGTGCATGTTTATTGGGTTGAAAAGAAGTTTATTCTTTCTTAAGTGGCTACTTTTGGGGTTCCCAACTTTGTAATTTCCAGTTAGTAGGTACACATAATACTTTGTGTGTTGTCTTAGGATCTTTAATGAACAATTGTGCAACAGCTGATGTGATTGAGATCCCAACAGCCAGCGGGCTAATATCACGAGAGCACTCTTCAAAAAGGCAAAATCCAGAGAGCAGAAATGAAGGTGAAACAGCTGATGTGATTGAGATCCCAACAGCCAGTGGTAAAAAATCACAAGAGCACTCTTCAAAAAGGCAAAATCCCGAGAGCAGAAATGAAGGTGAAAGCACTTCAAGTCCCAATAGCATAAATGAAGTTGAAAGCACTTCAAATCCCGATAGCAAAAATGAAGATGACAAGAATACTGTGCCAGACGGAGAAAAGAAGGCTGGTTCGAGCAGATTGAAAAAGCTCAAAACCTATTTCTGTTTTGCTGCAGTCTGAATCACCGTTCCTTGGGGTGTGTTTGCAAACAATATAAAGCGGGTGATAATCACTTATTTCGAAAAGCTCCTTCTCGCAGCTTTTTGAAAATAAGTGATTCTCAAAGCTGTTAGTTGTGTTTGCAAACACACCTTTAATCCGATTCTCATGACTACACAACATCCACCATGCATGCTGGGGTCGAAGCAGAAGCACTTAAACTGTAGTTTATAATACCGTTGAAGGTTTTTTATCCTATGTGGAAAAGCAGTCGTCTGATTTTGTCAATCTGAATAGAGAGAAATGGTTGTTTCAATGTTATCCAAAGCTGAGCTGCTCAATGGAGATGAAAGTGGAAGGAAAGCTAAGGTCAATGATGGTGTTAGAAGCAAGAAACTCCTTGAGTTATGCTATGCGAGCTTGTAGTATAATTGTCTTATTGTCATTTATTAATAGGCTTTATTTAGTGTTCAGAAGTGTCATTTGAGTTTTGGTACCAAGGCATTTATCATTTGTTTTATAGACTTTGAATATATTTTATGGTTATTGGTGTATTGATTTCTTTCTAAGGTCCCTAAAAAATTTGAGTTTTGAGCCCGTGATTTTTTAAATTTATCTTGATGTCTTGATCATAAAATTTGTCATTGCTCGTGCGTATACTGTTGGTATTTTTTGCATTTTTATGTACCAGATTCGTGGATATTTTCAATTATGATTTCTTTATTAGGTTTCTTATTACTCCCTCCGTCCTATAAAGATAGATTTGATTTCTATTTTAGTATGTCTCACGAAGATAGACCAAACCTATATTTAAGGTATCATTAATTTTTAAATTTCATTTGCATCCCTATTTAATATATCTTTTTTTTTCCAAATTAAATTTTTAAATGCAATATAAGGGCAAAATGGGAAAATAAAGTAAAGTTTAATATTTAAATTATAATAATTTTTATTTCTTAATCTATGTGAAAATAACTATAAACTTATTTTTATGTAACGAAAGGAGCAACTGAATTGAACTATTAGGTATGGTCAATTTCTATGAGGGTGCCAAATATTACTTTTTCCTATTAAAAGAAAAAGGTAAAAAGAGATGGATATTTTTTTATCGGTAAAAATATTAAATTTATAAATTAGAGTGCAAAGGTCAGAAAAGTAGCAATTACATAGACTCCAAATCAACCATATTCTCCAATCGTACAGAACATCTACTATGGATTACAACAAAGTTTAGGCTCCTTAACCCACTTTTAATAAGAGTGCTGCCTAATTTCTGATTTTTTAAACACAACCATGACCAAAGACTTCCTTTAATAGATTCCACTAGACTCTAGACATTTGGTTCAATGTTTCTAAAAATTAAATCATTCCCTGCTTTTCAAATGGACCAAATTTATTACTATTGGCTTCGTAGGCTTCTGCATCGCATCTTCAATCTCCGCTGCAGGTGGTGGTGTTCTTGATTGTGTTGGTGGGGGAGTGGGTTTGGTGCAAGGCTTTCGAGAGAGAGAGAGAGGGGGAATTTGGTTTGGGGTCGTGGGTTTAATGGGCTTTATGTGAGAGAATGATATTTTGGGTTTTTAAAATAATATTTTACACCTATAACTATGAGTGATACTTTTATTTTCTTGCACCTAAAGCAATATGGAGGGAATTCTTGCGCCACTTAGCAATCAATTCTATTTTATATATGGGGATGATTAGGGAGGGTCTGGCCTATTCCAAAATCCGCCCCCAAGTTGTACCAGGATTTGCACCGATTTGTCATTCAATAATTATTTTATGATTAAGGAGCATTATTCAATTTAGATTCTATTATATTTTTTTGGACTTTAAAAAGTTTGTGAATTTAAAAAATTCATAAACTCCATACAGAGTTTGAATGATTTTTTTTTATTGATTTACATGAATTTTAATAGACTTGATAAAATTGTGGAATACGCTTTTTTTATTGATTTACATGAATTTCTATAGACTCGATCCTGAAACTATTGATGTAAATGTATATGGAATACACTTGTATATAAAAAAGAGGTTATACATATTGTTTAGAAAAAATACCAAAAATACATTAGTTCCAAAAAAAATATATTATTATTCACCATAATTATTCTCATATTTATTCACATCATCTTCATTTCCATCACCGTTATACCTCGACCTCATTTCCCACATAGCATTAGCAATACTCGTTCTATATGCATTAACTTCCGTTCTTTGTTGTAGTTGACTTTGAGAAAACAATTCCGTTCTTAGTTGTAGTTAGCTTCCTTACTTGTTTAAATAGAAAAATATTACTTGTTTAAATAGAAAAACATTACTTGTTTAAATAGAAAAATATTACTTGTTTAAATGAAAAGTATTACTTATTTAAATAGAAAAATATTACTACTTGTTATAATAGAAAAACATTACTTGTTTAAATAGAAATGTATTACTTGTTTTAAAAAAAAAGTATTCATTGTTTAAAAGAAAAGTATAACTTATTTAGATGAAAAATATAACTTGTTTAAATAGAAAAGTATTACTTGTTTAAATAGAAAAATATTATTTGTTTAAATAGAAAATTATTATTTGTTTAAAAGAAAAATATTACTTGTTTAAAAAAAAATATATAACTTGTTTAGATGAAAAATATAACTTGTTTAAATAGAAAATTATTACTTGTTTAAATGAAAAGTGTTGGGATATTTTAGTTTTGATGAATTATGCCAAAACATTATCAACTTGTGTTATTGAAGCTAATTTACAGATAACAAGTTGAGGGAGAACGAAAGAACAAATTGAGGGGGAACTCACGAAATCTGACGTAGATGATCGAGATCAGACGAGGCTGCAGATGAGAACTGATCGAGATCAGATGAGTTAGATGAGTTCAGGAGTTAATCGATGAATGCGGCAAAATCGGAAGAGAAGAAAAAGCTAAGTCGGTGATCGAGAAGATCGGATGACCGGAATGAACGATCGGATGATCGGAAGAAAATCAGTGATATGGTGATCGGAAGAGCGGACATGTTCGATCAAAAAGAAAACCGACGTAAGATCAAGAGAAGGTTGCGGATCGTAAGAGGAGCAGATGAGACCGACGAGATCGACGTGATCGAGATCGATATGAAGATGAGCAAATGATCAAGATCGACGTGATTGAGATCGACGTTCTAAACCGATATGTTAAACCTAATGTAATCGAACCGATGCTATCCCGAGATATTGATCTGAAGATGTGTTGATCCGATCACGAGCCGATCGATCGAGTAAAGAAGAAATCGATACTGAGTCAAAGTGACTCAAGGTCGATGTCTCGATTCAGAGAACTGAACTCACCACCGAAAGTGTCAGCAGTTCGACGATAAGGTCCGGCCAAGAGAAGTTCTGGCTGATCAAGAAATCGAGACTCAGATAAACTCAAGACTCGGGATAGAATCAAGACTCAAGATGTCTCTCAAGACACCGAGACTCGAGAGAATCTCAATGATTCCAAGGCGAGGAATCTGGGAGGAATATAAATTGCTAGAATCACCAAGTGGACCAATGAGAGGAAGACAACCAACCACCTGAAGAAGAAGTTCACTGTATTTTACAAGAATAGTATGGATTTGAATGTGATTCTCTCCAACGGTAACATTCAAATCCACACTATAAATACAAGGTCTTTCATCATTCTAATGTGTGGATGCGTGGAGATTATAAGACGAGATGCTTCTGAGCCAAAGAGAGTTATACCCAAAGCATTCCCACCCTAGAACACAAGTCTGTAGATATACAAATATGTTCAAGAGTGTTCTAGAACCCAATCTAAGCAACCCACGATGTATCCTAAGCTTAGAGAGATTTTTCCAACCTTAGCATTGAGGCTAAACAAATGTAAGGGAAAATCTCAACCTAGTTGGAAACCAAACAAACCTTACCCAAATCAGTCGGTTAAGTTTGTAGGTGAGTGTGAACTCGGTAAACATCTAGCAATCCCGAAAGGGAGGGTAGGCAATCCCGAGTGAGGGTGATAAGTCCCGTTGGAGTGTGAACTCGGTAAACATCTATAGGCAATCCCGTGGAGGGTGATAAGTCCCGTTTGAGTGAGAGCTCGTTAAATATCTAGAGGCGAACCAGAGAGGGTGATAAGTCCAGTTGAAGGAATTTCCCTAGGAACAGGGAGAGTGGATGTAGGAGCTTGAGCCTCCGAACCACTATACATTGTTGTGTTGTTTACTGCTTTATGTTCTTATATTGTCATATGCATTCGATTATAAGCAAAACACAACACATGAGCTTAAAACGCAAAAATCTGTAATCACTCTGCCCTCACCCCTGTTTTATATGCATTACAACATGTTTTCGCTTCCGCAAGCGCAAAATGGGTTTTCAAAATGGGACCAACAAAAAGTATTACTTGTTTAAATAGAAAAATATTACTTATTTAAATAAAAAAATATTACTTATTTAAATAGAAAAATATTACTTATTTAAAAGAAAAGTATAACTTGTTTAGATGAAAAGTATTAATTTTTAAGTAGAAAAGTATTACTCCCTCCGTCCCCAATAAATATGCTCATTGAACTTGTTTAAATGAAAAGTATTACGAAGGTTTTTCCTTCTGACCTTTCGTCTTCAGAGTTCTCTGAGAGAATACGTAGAAATCTCTGGTTGTTAGAAGAGATTTTGGAGAGTGAAATCTGTTTATATTTTTGAAAGAGAATCCATAGAGTATTAAAATTCATAGACTGTTAAATACCTAAAGACTTTTTAAGACTTTTTAAAATATGTATTGAATACCTCAGGATTTTTAAAGACTTTTGAAAATCCGGATTGAATACCCCCAGACTTTGAAAGTCTAAAAAAATCATACAGACTCCACAACGAATACACCCCTAAGCCTTGTATGCATAAATTTCACTCTCACAATATTCATAATATTATACAAAATATTATTCCCACCGTCCACTAATTTTATGCACAATTAATTTTTACACGTCTTTTTGCTAGCGAGTTTTGTATTAGTAATTGAAATGATAAAATGACTTTTAAGGAGGGGTATGATAGAAAATCACTTTATTATTTTAATTACTAATATAAATATTTCTCGCAAAAACTCGTGTAAAAGTCAACTGTGCCTAAGTTGTACTATGATTCTGCCAGATACGTGGGTTATACACTAAAAAATACTCTCTCCGTTCCATAGTTGATTTTCTATTTTCTGTGTGCTCGGAATTTAAGAAAAAAATGATAAAATGATAAAGTGTTGAGGTAGAAAGAGTTGTTTATTAGTATTTTATGTGATAAAATGATAAAGTGATAGGTAGTTGGGGTTAAAAAGAGTTATCTATTAATATTTTATGTGATAAAGTAGAAATTTCCATTTAAGAAAATAAAAATCGACTATTAAACGCCCAAAACGGAAAACATGAAATCAAGTTTGAGACGGAAGTATAGCGTACGTAAGACTAGTAAATAATTAAATATATTTTCTCGTTATTTTGTCTAAAAAACCTTCTTCTAATGCCCATAGCATCATAAAGCCCATTTGCGCATCTTCCATCTCGTGAATACACAAAATCGCTACCAAAGTACCAATGCCCTGATTCGAATTAGGGCAAGAATCGAAAGCGAGCTGTGCGATGTGAACTTGAATGTAAGTTTTAGTGTTTCTTTCTTTGTCAGTATTTATTCTTTTCAATTTCTGGCCGCTAAAAGCTAGATTTCCGGCGAGTGCTCCGGAAACCGACACATATGGGTTTTGATTATCTGTGATGTGATAGTATTTTTCACAGTTCAATTTAAATTTATTTATTTTTTCATTGAAAAAATTAAGATAGTAATGACTAAATGTTAAAATGAATTCCATAGTTAATTGAAGGATAGTTGATTTATTCAGTACAGACATTAAGAAGTTTCAAATTCAACTGAGCCCATGGTTTTGGAGGTTTATTATGAGTCGATATTTATCATTTAATCGATGAGACACACTTGCGTAGATGGAGACTGTGTATAATTTGGGCATTGGGGCTTTAATACTTTGGAAGGGGTGGTTGTTAATTTGTGCTAGTTTATACTTCGTCTCATGTATGAGACCGTCTCATGCGAGTTTTTATCTTCATCGTTGTTAATCATTAGAAAATGATCAACACTTATTTTGTTTTTGCCCCTCTTGATTATGCCATGGTATAATGATTAATTGCGTCTTTCCCTCCCTCCTTTAGTCACAGTATTGATATTTATGTAATCAATTCAGGCAAGATGAGACTCATTGGAGGCGTACGTCCACCTTCTAATACCATCTTGCTTCGTCAGTTTCAACAGTGTCAAGTAAACAAGTCTTCAAGTACTCGTCTCCATCCAGGTAGCTTATTGTTTTGTATGATTATGCTTCTTCCTTTTATCATTTTTTGTAAGGTAGAGGATTTCTTTTTTATTAATTGCATGAATACGATGGTATTTCACATCTGTTTACAGTACATAATGGAATAATTGTGGATTATATATATCTTTTCATTGTTATTTGTTCAATTAATATGATAAAGATTTCAATTCTATATAGTTTTAGGTTACACAGAGTTTATGCTTCCACAATTTGATCTATTGATATTTTGGTCCTGGTCCTGTTCTATCAGTTATTTGTATTGAGGGTTCTAATACCTCTTTTCTGTTCCCATTGAATTGAGTTTCTTTTTCCAAAATTTGAAAGTTAACACAGAATGTGTGGAGTAGATCCTCGAAATTTTGAGAATTAATCAAAACCTTGGAGAAAAATCTGCATTTCATTCTTCGCATAATATGAACCAGACTATATGTTAAGAATTGAAAGATAGGAAAAAGAATATCAATAAAGTATATACACAAACACTCCTGTGAAAGTTGTTCATACTATGAAATCGATATCATTACACTTATAAACTGATATCATTACTCTAATAAACTAATACCCATAGAATTTAATACTATGATATCAGTTTATAAGTGTAATGATATCAGTTTATAAGTGTTGTGGTATTACTTTATAAGAGTAAATGTATAAATTTTGTGAACAAGTTTCACCAGAGACCTACTCAAGTATAAATGCAAAGCTTCAGATAAAACATCAGTGCATTGCTGAATCTCTGAGATGATATTTGATTTGAATGTAGAGTTGTAGACTCTACAGTGGTTTTAAATGGTAATGGTGTGTGCTTGTTGTGGGATTTTAAATAAGGTAATATCTAACTTTAAATCAAATAAATGTGTAAGAGTGAATTATGTTGTTTTATTATATTGTTGTTAGGTGTAAGTGTAATGATTGGATGCCATTGTTATGGCATCCCAAGTAAGTCTAACTTGTTACTTTTTCAGTGTTATGGTATTGTTGTAAGCGATCATAATCTTCATAAATTACATTTTGAGATCATTGTAGTTACATTTGTTTTTTATGTATTAATTTGATAAGAATAAAATCATATTTACACTATTTGAAGTATTTGTAGTTACACTTCTTGATGATCCCTTGCAGTGTTAATTGAGGCATCAAGTTTTGTTAATGATGGAAGGTCATATGCTACTTCTGCTCCATCTGATGCGATCCAAGCCAGAAAGCCAAAGAGAAGGGTCACAAAGAATGAACGCAAATCTATGGTTGAAAACTATGTTAAAAAGTATATAATCTTCAATTTTCCTCTATTTCAGTTGATATAGAATTTTTCATCATTTTTGAAAATGATATGTGAACTGCTGGTCTTCAACTTGGGCAAATGGTCACACTCTTTGTCCATCAAAATGATTCCCTTACATTCTACATCCCTCTGCTCCCAACAATGTTGAGCAATGGAATTTCACCCTCATTCCAATTGTTCATAGACAAGGAATTTCTTGCATAAAGAAAGTTTATAATTTACTCCTTTAAGTAGCTCTTTGTCGGATAGATAAAGAAGATGAAACTTCATAAAAAAACCATAAAAATCTCGTGTTTACCCATAGATAACATCATATTGCATATCATACGTAATTGGAAATGTGCATTCTTTGGTAAGATGCAAGTGAAATTGATAAAAACATGTTTGGTAACAGTTACAGGGAAACAAATGCTGGGAAGTTCCCAACTACTACGAATGCTATGAAAGATACTGGTGGATCATACTATACTGTTAGACAGATCTTACAGGAACTGATACACAATTCCAAAAAGCCAATGGGGGATACTAAAGAAACTTCCTTGAAGAAAAGCGCCACGAAAAATGATGAGATATCTGCTAATATAGAAGAAAGATATGAGGATTCTACTTTCAAGAGCAATGGAAAGCAAGGGAAAAAGTCTTCAGTTTTAAAAGAGGCGAGTATAAATGAAAAAGCCAGCATTTTTCAGCAGGTGATTCTCTATAAATCAGAAGTCTGATACTTTTGTATGCATGATGCTGTGATCCAAGCTCTAAGATTGATTCTACTTCAGTTTTCTGCTCAAACTTTCTATGTAGTTTTCCGGGGTTTAATGCATGAAAGCCCCCTCGTGGTTTGTAAATTGGACAATATCTCTCTGTGGTTTATTAAAGATAAAGCTAACTCTCCCCTTTTTCCAAAACGAGTTAATGATGTTATCTATTTCCTCTATTTTCCCGTATCTTGTTTTCCAAAAATTGAAGCCTTGAAACTATACTATGAAGGACGTAACAGGAAATAGAGAAATTAGATAACACCGTAACTTGTTTCTGAAAAAAGGGAGAATTAGCTTTATGTAATAAACCACAAGAGAATTTTGTGCAATTTTCAAACCACGAGAGGATTTCGCACAACGTTTCCAAACAATGAGGGGGTTTCGTGCAATTAACCCTAGTTTTACAAGGTAATAATGACCTTGTGCAGTGCGCTTTTTGCACTGCAATGTGCATATATATATCTAGTATCAGCTTCATGGTATTGGGCTGGAAATATCTTATAACTGTTCTTCTCTTTGCTAGACTGATAAATCTGAAGATTTTGGAACTCAATTTCACCCCTCGATCGGCAAACCTGAAAGCAGCCAACTCCCTGATCCTGAAAATAACATAAACCGGGAGAATCATAAAAACAAGTTTCAACAAGAATCGACTGAAGTATTGGGCCGGTATTTCTCTTTTCTTTATAGTAAATTCAAAATCTGAGTTTGCATCTCCGCATTGGACTTGATTCAAATGATTATCTCTCTCTTTCATACCTCCATGTGTGAGAAGGGTACCATATTGATATTAACACTCTATAAAGAAAGTGACAGTTCTGGTTTCCACATTTCACGCAAAGTATTCATCACTATTTTAAAGTAAATAAATTAATATCTGAACTCAACTGGAAAGCTGTTCATTACCCAATCAAGTTCCAGATAGAAACTAACCTGAATTTCCAAAATCTCAGAAAACCTAACCTGTGTGCTACTTTGTGAAATTGCAAGTTTACTTTTTTAATGCATATAATGTTGGTTACAATAGAAAAGCCCAACGTTTATGTCTTTAAGACTGAGTGATCTTTAATATCTGTTAGATCTATCTCTAAATGCAAATATATATATGCCATATTATTTAGCATCATCATACGCTTTGTATCTCCCTTGAAAATGCTTAAATTGTCTATAATAATGCAGGGAGTCACAAAAAGTTCCTACTGGAGATGCAGAACCTCAAACGAGCCTCTCGGTCTGGAATAATTTGAAATCATTTGCAAATGGAATTATAAATTTATGGAAGAGATCTTAAATCTATGTCGGGGTTTATTAGAGTTATTAAGTTCTTGTCTCCAATGAAACTTGGGAAGTACATAGTTTCCGGTTGAGGTGATTATCAGAAATTGAAGTTCATATTATCTTTGATTGAACAAGCAGATGAAATCCAACTTGTTCGCCATGCTACTACTTGTTGATTTGGACCTCTACAACTGATACAGTACATTCATGGGTGAGTTTATTCCAATTTGATCGAATCATTTTGTTCTTTTACAGTGTAAGGTGATCTTTGCAGTATTGGAAAGTTTTAGTTTCAGAATTTACAGAGATAAGTTGATATTCTAGGTTATATTAAGTTTTAGAAAAAGGTTTATGAAGAGCTACTTTTTGTAAAATTCCCAGGGTGAATCCCTTTTCTGCACCAACATTTTTGGGGCATTTGCAGCTGCTCATGAAAATGGATCACACTGGTGTTTTGTTGTAGGCTCACTGACGATTTTCATTGTGGAGATATATGTTACAACTTGATATTATTTTTTTCAATTTTTTCTATGTTGGGCACTACCCAATAGAGCATCAGCATGTTGTATTTCATGCTTAATGTGTTGTACAATATTAACATGTTAATGCATGTGGTACAACATGTTAAAACACTGTTGGGTACTGTTGGAATGTAGCATGGAAATAACCATTATTTTCCCATCTTATCAAAGGCAAACTCTAGGGTGAACAAGTTTTATGTTATGAAATTGGTTTTTAATTCATGGACATGTTAATCTATTATCTATTTAGGGTATGATATGTGTTAATTTTAATGGGTTAGAAAAAAAAATGCTGGAATGGATGAAATGGGTTAGATAATCCAATTGTTCATGGAGATCAATTCCTTATCAAATTGAATAAGCTCCTCGGTTTGTGAGGATTTTGAATTAGGTACTACTCTTAAGGTGTGACTAAAATAAATGATTTACCTAAATTGAATTTTTGGAATCGTCAAGAATCAGATTTAAGTTATGATCAATTTTAGTTTATTTTTTATTTTTTAACTTTTAACAAATCTAATACATTTATACTTTCACCTTGTATTTTAAAACTATTTCTCATTCAAAATTTCTGTGAAATTGCAAGCACCGTTTACTAGCGGGGTCCAACTTCAAGAGTAATGCCCTGTATTTATCCATTTCAAAATTTAATTGCACCTGGCCAACACATTTTAGAATTTAGCACATTTTCTCTTTCAAAATTAATAAACAATCAAATTAGTTAAAAGAAATATAATATTCCCTCCGTCCCAAATAACCTTGCACAGTTACTGTTTCGTTCGTGTTTTAGCGAGCAAATTTTTATTTTCTATTTAAAATAATAAAGTAATTTTAAGAAAGACGTATGATAGAGGAGTGATAAGACTAGAGATGTTAAGCAGACCCGGGCCAACGGGGGCGGGCAGCTAAAATACGGCTAAATAAAGGAATTTTTAAGGGGTTAGGGCTTAGGTATCTCGCCCGTTTAAAAATCAAGACCTTTTCGCCCGAACCGAGCAAAATTTGTTTATCGGCGGGCTTATCGGTTTGTCCAATCGCGAACTATTTTTTTTTTTTTTTTTTTTTTAAATTAAGTTTTAAAAAAGGTTTAACATCTCTCTAAGAAAAAAAAGAATGATAAATGGAAATTTCTTTTTGAAATTTGAAAAAATAAAAAAGAATGATAAATGGGTCTTTGAAATTTGAAAAAGAAAGAAAGAATGATAAATGGGGTTTTGCTGTGGAAAAAAAAATATAAAGAGGTCCAACTCCAAGAATGATAAATGGGTTATTTGGGTCTTTGAGAGAATTTTCTTATTGAGAAAAAAAAAAAAAAAAAAAATGAAATTTTTTCTTTGGAGGAGATGTATTCATTCATTTAATAAAAAAAATAAAAATGGGCTTAAAAGAGGTCCAAGAATATATTCATTCACGAATCACGTGACCTTCACCGATTTCTTCACCGGATGATGATGAGTTGGAAGTTGGAAGGTCGAATGATGAGTCTTTTGTTTTTTTACATGTGGAAGTTCATTTAAAAAAAAACGCATCCTTTATGCAACTTTAAACTTTTAATTTGTTTGTTAGACTTTCAATTTGTATGATTTTATGCTTTTGACTTATTTTGTTCTATAATATCATTGGACTTATTTATGGTTAGAGTTAAGATCTTAAGTTGTTGTGAACTTGTGATAGTTGTAATATATTTAATATGCATTTGGATTGTATTTTTAAATAAAAAAACGGTGAAAAAAATACCCATTTGCTTAGCCCGAGGTATTAGGGTTAGGGTTAGGTTCTGACTCTTAATGGCCCGCTTAAAAGTGAACCGCTAAGGCCCTAAAAGTTTAGGGGCGGGCCTCATTTTTTAGGGGTTGGCCCTAATGGGTTAGTGACGGATTTAACATCTCTAGATAAGACTATAATACCAGATTTTAATAGTCACATTATTATTTCAAATATTAATAAACAATTCACTCGCTAAAATATGAGCAAAAAGATAAGTATGCAAAGTCTTCTGGACGGAGGGAGTATAATTTTATAAAGGAATAATTACTGGAAGGTACGACGCACTGTTCACTTTGTGCATAGAGATCACTTTACTGTTTTGGTTTTACTGTTTGTCCCATTCTTACCAATAATGTCCTTTATTTGATTTTACAATTAAATTTAATAAACCCACCCACCCACCCAACTCCCTTTTACATCACATCTAAGAAAAGATGTGCATTTATTCCCACACCCTCACTCTCTATCTATCTATTTCTCTCTAAACTCAAATTCAAAAACCGATCCAAATGAAGGCCACCTTAAAACCGGATGAAAAAAAACGATGCTCCACCGTTGAAGCCCTTGAGTCACGGTGTGAGGTATCTGAGTCGGCGAATCTTGCGGTCGAGGTGGTTTTTTGCGTTGTGGATCTGCTCCGAATATAGCTTGTGGGCTCTTGTTAGAGGTTCTGTTCGGCCTTTTGTTAAGCTTGCTTATTTGGGTTTTTGTGAGAGAATTTGATATATTGAGAAAGCCCTTTGAACAAATTGGTACGTTTGTTCTCTCCGGTTTACTGGGTTTGTGAAATTTTTTAGTTTTTGATTTGAGGATGAGGTTTTGGGGCTTTTCTTGTGGTGGGTTTTAAAGATTTGGACTTCTTGTTTTCTCTCTCTGTTACAAAATAAAGTAATATTCCGATAATTTGTCCTATATAATATTTAATCACTTTTATTTTTTACAAATTGCACGAAATCATTTCAGTCCACTTCTTTTCAAATTTAAACATTTATTAGGTCTTGATAACGAATTAACTTTAAAATTAATTATTCTAAATAATAATTTTTTGTCTTGTATGTTGTTTCTATTATGCTTACTTACTGGTAGTAATAGGACTCCGACTATACCAATAGGTTCATCCAATTACTAACAATACAAAACAGAGCAATTTTTTGTACATAGCAAAAAGAAGAACTCATTACACTAAAAAAAAATCAGCACATAAAAGCGAAGTTCATAATCCCAAAAGAATAAACTTAAATAAACTCTATTAATTCCATATATTTCCCTTGCAAATAAATATACCTTCAATCATATTCTTTGCTAACAAATAAGTTGTTTGAACTTTATTTAGATTCCTTTGCTTGCACCATAATTTCTTTGCCTGCAAATTAATTTTACTGAAAGAGAGGCAGAGAGCTAACCTCAACCATGTTGCTCAAACGGGCTTTATTCAAGTCTTTCCTGTAATTTGGGGATTCAATTTAAAGATGGTAATTTCTTCAATCCAATAGCCTATAGAAAAAAATACACCATATTGGAAAGAATTCCCACATGAAATATTCCCTAGATTTTCTTCTTTTCTCCTTTACTTGTGGCAATTCTGTAACTGTAAACGCAAAAACTTGTATGCAATATTGCATACAAGTGATATGTGCAATTGATTTTTTTTTTTTCATTTTTTCACGGGTCAGGCGGATTAGGGCAGATTGCTGGCGGGCTAATGGGCTTTCTTCTTCTTCTCCGCGTCGCGCAGCAACAGAGGCGGCCAAATTTCTTCTTCGTTGTTTGTAGTTGGAGAATATGTCCGTCGTTCGTGCCCTAATTTCTTATCCAATTTAATTTTCTTCGATTCGCTCAAATCATTTGATGAAATCAGGTTTGTTCAATTTGGATTTCGGTGTGGATTCTGCGAGAAAAAGAGAGAATATGTGTGTGGTGTTGGATTACACGTCAACACAAAGTGTGTGCTGAAATTCAGATCCTTCTGCACTCTTCTCACGCTAATCTTTAAATCTATAATTTTGGACTGAAGATTTTTTGCCCAAAGGCTAACACTCTAGACTTATCTCCCTTACGGGATCGTCTCTCAACTACCTCACTTAACTACTAATTCTCTCTCAAGAATAAGGTTCGGATTTGGTGTTGTTTCCAACCGTTGGAGTTATACTGGAAAATATGCTTTTACTTTGTATAACCAAACTGAATTTCTGTCTTATTTGCTGAAATAAATTATTTATCACTGTTGCTTTAAATATGATTGAATGTTACATATATTTACTGCATACCTGTTCAATATATAGTACGTGTTACATTGTAGTTAATTTAGTGCTACCAGATAACAGAAGATTAAATTAATAGTTCCTCGTAACAAAGTACAAGAATTCACAACCCAGATGGAAAAGAAATCCATCGTGAAAGGTTGAAGTGCAAGACTCAGATTGACTTGTCTTGATCAAGAGATTGCACTAGTGCATTATGATGCGCTGAATAGGACCTACATGAGGATAAATTCTTCATGCTGAATATAGAAGAATTAGACATCAGTTATTCGTTATTTCTTAATCCCCATCCCTTAAATAGGATCGTGTGAAATTAATAATTATTTCTTTAACTTATGACGAGTAGAGAATCAATGTGATTCAATATTTTATATC
The DNA here is from genome assembly GCA_037126765.1 of Stenogyne calaminthoides. Lineage (NCBI taxonomy): Eukaryota > Viridiplantae > Streptophyta > Magnoliopsida > Lamiales > Lamiaceae > Stenogyne > Stenogyne calaminthoides. Next base: position 13,117,359 of record JBBCBC010000033.1, read on the forward strand.
TTGGACAATATTATTAGTTACATGACGATTGTTAAGATTTAATACGAAGAATCGTGTACAAGTACGTCTTGCGTGATTTGTCCCCTTGGGAGGCTCAGAAGTTTTATCATACTAAATCTTGCAAGTGGAATTAGTTTCCGGTATGGATAATAATGTTGAGCCGTTCCTAATCCAAGGAAAAAGATATTAATTAAAATAAAGCTTTTCAGTGGCTTGAATTAATTAATAGACTGGATAATCTTAAACACGGGAAATAATAATCGGGAGCCATATTAACAGTAATATGGGTTAAGATGGATAATGCAATATTAATTATGTAGTGAGATTAATTAATATTTATGAGCTTGAATAATATTGTGGCTCAATATTGATAATTCAAGGTCCATTGGAAGGTCCAATCTTAATTCTCCTAAAGGCCCCTCAAGTAGCCCAAAGATAAAGTTCAATAACTGAAAAATGTGATTAAAATAAAATAAATTAATGTTGCCTATTTTTCCCATTAATTTTGAAAATAATTAAAGGAAGAAAGATAAAAGATTTTCTTGGAAAGATTTTATGGAATATGTATTCTTGGAATACAAGATTATCCCATAAATTCAAGAAAAGTCAAAGATCCTATTTCTTCCATATTTATTGAATTTTTCGAAAATTCAATTGTAATAAGGAGGAGAATATTTTGTTGGGAGATATTTTGGGAAATAGAATATATTGAATATATTCAAGATTGTATCTTGAGAAAGAAGCAATGAAATTTCCCAATGACCCAATTGACCTAAAATTTTCGTCCCCCTTATTATAAATAGGGGATGAATTTTTCATCTCCAGTACAATTCCATGTGTTGGAAAAATTAGAAATTCACAAAGGTGGTGCAACATAATTTTATTTTTCCTTTTGTTAATTGTTCGTGAGCATCCTACCACCGGATTATTGAACAAGGACAAGGGAATACTTGAGAAGGCTCTTTGGGTTTGTTCGTGTGAATGAGTATCCATCTTCTCAACGGTTGTCACTCCAAGAGGTTAGTTCACGTAAACTTCTAGCAATTCTGCATGCGTAGGATTTATGTGGTTTGTTTATATGCATGATTTGTTATTGAATTATTATTTGAATTAGTATAGGATTAATTCATGCTAGTAATAATTATTAGAATTAAATTTGTATTTAAATATTCACCCCAAATAGATCTGGGCAATAAATTCCCAAAGAACTGGTATCAGAGCCTCGGTTTCGAGCTCTGAAATTTTGAATTGTAAATTAATTCATTTTCATTAAATTTGAAATTGGATAGTAGAATTGTTAGATCTTTTTTGCATGTATCCAACTGTCATGATATTTGATGAATGTTTAATTATGCATGCATATAATTGTGGTTTTAATTCGATTCGTTCGAATTCGTTTTGTCTCGTGAGAAAATCCACGAGTAGATTATGATTTATTTGATTCGTTCAATGTAATAGACTAGTCTAGATCTAGGTTTATTCATTTTGTAAATAAATTGTAACCGGATCGAAAACGAAGATGAAAACAAAGAATTAAAGACGGACGACCAAGCGCTCGGACGTATGCGAGCCAAAGCACGAGGTGCTAGGCGGTTGCGTACAGGGTAGGCCAATCGCGCTCGGTGCACGCAGGCTCAAGCCTAGGCGTGGCCGAGCACCTGGTGGAGCTTGGCGTCGGGCGAGGCAGCTGTTGGACGCGCACAAGCGAGCGCATGGGCGTGCACAGGCACGGGGCGCGGGCAAGTACTGCCGAGGGCGAGCGAGCAGCGGCTGGGCAGCGCACAGGCACACGCTGCAGCGCGCGGGAGCTCGAGCATGCACACACATAAGCATGCGCGGATTTGTCCGAGCGATGCACTCGCTACCGAGAGCTTGCGGGCGATAGGCGATGCGGGTTGGCCGGTCTGAACTCGGGCGTGTTCTTGGGCTCAAGCGGGTGAACGTTCTGGGCCGTGAGCTACCCGTTGCCGGACGTCGCCTCGAACCTTGACAGAGGACGTTTTAAAGAATTAGTTGCGGTCGAGTGGGAGCTTTCGAGACGAACAATGAAGGCTATGAAGACGATTTCTCAAGATCAAGACATGACAAATATTAACCGTGACAATTAGATATATGTGCCCAATCTGTTTAATTTTTTGTTTTGATGTTTGCTTTATTTTTCATGCTTATTTAATATGTTTGAATATGCGTTGCATGAGAAATTGTATTGAAAAATCTCACTTTCGAAAATTGATAAGTATGCTTAAATAATTAATTGAAAATTTAATTCCGGATAATAAAATTGAATTAATTTTGACCTCCATGATTTATTTATTTGTGAATTATTTCGGAGAAATTCCCCCTCACGGGACGGCCAAAAGATAGCTTTCACATGAATAAATACCATATGGTGATTGTGAATTATTATTAGTGGTGACGATGACTCTCCCCACGAGACTCATTCAAAATGAAATAATAATTCTGTATTTAATCATGGTTATTACTTAGGTATAAAATATGCATATATTTCCCGAAGTCCCTGTCAATTTTATATTGGTCAAGTGGGAGCCAACTATTAATTTGGACATTAAAGGTTTGTAACTGTTCTTGTTTGTAACTTGCTTGAATGTGTTTAAATAATGACCCACCCCACGTGACTTATTTAAGTTGTTTTGAGATGTTGGCTGATGCATGTTCATATTTTTTTGAGATTTTAATATGATTCATGTGATCAAATTATGTGATAAATTTTGTGTTTAATCCGGATATTAACACAAAAATGTATGTTTATTTTCAGTTCAGCATGTCTTTTTCCTTTTACCCACTATTTAGCATACTTAAAGTTAAAGTAGGAAACTATATTGACTGGAATAGTAAATTAACAATTGTCATAACTGCACAACAACACAAGTGAGTTCTTGATCTACCTAAACCCGAAAAGCCTACTGATGACTCTAGTAAAATGGATGAGAAAGAGTATAACGACTGGGAGCGTTCCAATGAAATGGCTAAGTGCATCATCTTGGCTTCTATGTCAGATGTGTCGCAGCACCAACACCAGAACTTTGGAATAGCTGCGGAAATTATGCAAAGTCTTAAAGCGATGTTTCAACATCAGAACCGTACAGCTGGACAGATCACCATGCGAGTTATGTTGTCTCGAAAAGTGGTGGAGGAAACGTCCGTAAGGGATCACGTTCCTCAGATGATGGCTCACCTTATCAAGCTTGAGGTTTTTAACGTAAAAATCAAACCTTGGTGGCAACCGGTCCTTCAACTTCTTCTAGGCCAAATGGTAGTAAGAAGAAGAAGAAGAAGAAGAAGACAAAAAGGCCAGAACCAAGTCAACTCAAGCGTTGCCAAGGGCAAATCAAAGGTGAACCAAGGGGATGGTGTCAAGAAGACTGTTAAGGGAAGTGTTTAAAATGCAGTATGAAAGGACATTCGGAGGTCAGCCTGTACTAAGCCTAAAAAGGCTGGTAAGTAAGGTAATTATCACACACCAATTATTGAAACTTATTTAGCGGCGCATGCTTCCCTTTCGTGGGAAATGGATGCAAGAACCACTAGACATTTTTGTTTCAATATTTCAAGGATTCATGATAATCCGACAGTTAATTGGGAGTGAGATCACTACCACCGTGGGCTATGCTACGAAAGTAGCGGTTGAAGTAGTGGGAGAAGTGCACCTATCTTTTAGTGATAGAATTTTAGTTTTGAGAGATGTTCTTTACGTTCCAAGTTTTTAGAAAGAATTCGTTTTTAGTTTCTAAACTCTTTAATGATGGATATTCGATTACTTTTAATAAAGTTGTTACCATTGCTCTAAGTAATGAGTTTATCTGTCATGGAACATTGTCGAACAATCTCTATACTATTAACTGTGCACACCACTTGCAAAATGCATCCTATAACACATCGACTATTTTATGTAATAAAAGGAAACGTTCAGAAAACGTGAACGAAACACTTCTATGGTTTTTAACACTAGGTCATATTAATCCAAAGAGGATCCAAAGGTTGGTTCAAGATGGTTCATTGGAATCTCTCCGGGTTGAACCATTTTCAACTTGCGAATCATGTTTGGAGGGTAAAATGACCAAGAGGGGCATTTGGAGCCAAGGGGGATCTAGAGCCAAACAAGTCGTTCACACTGACATATGTAGTCAAATGAAAATCAAAGCAAGAGGAGGTTATGAGTATTTCGTTACTTTTATCGATGATTACTCAAAACATGGGTACATTTTCCTTATGAAGTATAAATCTGAGACCCTTTGATAAATTCAAAGATTTTAAGGATCAAGTAGAGAATCATACGAAAAAGAGTATCAATTTTCCACGATCTGATCGTGGAGGCGAATACCTCAATGATGAATTTTGAACTACTTGTCAGACGAAGGGATTGTATCCCAGTTGACTGCACCCGGAACCCCTCAACAAAACGGAGTTGCAGAACGAAGAAACAGAACTCTTTTAGAAATGGTCAGATCAATGATGAGTTATGCGGATCTACCCAAATCGTTTTGGGGTCACGCCTTGGAAAACAACGGCTTACATTCTAAACTTGGTGCCATCCAAATCGGTTCCCAAAACCCTTAAAGAGTTGTGGACCGAGCGCAAGCCCAGTTTAAGACACATGAAGATCTAGTGGTGTCCGACATACGTGTTGTACAAGAAAGCCAGAAAATTGGACCCACGATCAGAATTAAGGCTGTTTATAGAGTACCCCGAAGGAACGAAAGGGTGCATGTTCTATGGTCCCGAAGATCAAAAGGTGGTAATTAGTACACACTTTAGATTTTTAGAAGAAGACTGTATGAACGATAGAAATCCCAGAAGTAGGATTGCCTTAGACGAGCTAAGAGGGCTTACCTCAATGCCAATTGTACAAGTTGACATACCAAGCGACACACTTACACAATCGGAACCTCGTCGTAGTGGGAGGGTTGTTAGACAGCCCGAGAGATTCACGGGGATGGGAGAGTCATCTGACTCGATCCCCGGTGAAGATGAATCGGATCCATGGACATACAATGAGGCAATCCAAGACAAGGATGCAGATTCTTGGCAAACAACAATGGAAGCTGAGATGGGTTATATGGATCACAATAAGGTGTGGGAGCTAGTCGAACCACTTAAATAGGATCAGACGGGAAGGTAGAGATCTTCAAGGCTAGACTTGTGGCAAAAGGGTACACTCAGAAAGAAGGGATCAATTATAAGGAAAACTTTTCGCCTGTAGCCATGCTTAAGTCCATCCATATTCTCTTGTCGATAGCTGCACATCTCGATTTTGAGATCTGGCAAATGGATGTCAAGACAACTTTCCTCAACGGAGGTCTTGAAGAAGAAATCTATATGCAACAACCTGAAGGCTTTGTTGAATAAGGCCAAAAACATCTAGTTTGCAAGCTCAAGAAGTCCATCTACGGACTGAAGCAAGCATCTCGTGCTTGGAACCAATGTTTTGATCAAGTTATAAAGTCTTACGGGTTTGATCAAAACGAATTCGAGAGTTGTGTGTATAGAAAATGTTGGGAAATTTATAGTTTCGATGGAAGTTCCAAAACAGATTGTAATAGGACTAGTCAGACCTGTTAGCTGACTGATGACTTAGATATCAGATAGGATGACCAGCTGAGTTGTATAGACAGCTGATGTAACATATATGTCACATATTGAGGGGAACTCAATATGTATAGGTTAAGTCTTGATGATCAGATAAGCTGAAGATCAGAAGATCAGATAAGATGAAGATCAGAAGATCAGAAAAGCTAAAGATCAGAAGATCAGAAGAGCCGAAGATCAGAACACATCAAGACCAAAAGACCTACATCAGATAACACGAAGAAAAATCAGTAAGTTGTGCTAAGATAACCTACATCAGAAGATTCAAACCAGGTAGACAGATCAGTCTTAACAGATCTGGTCAGATCCATCAGGTGACTACATCAAGTTACCTAGTACGAGCCAAGTCAATCAGACAAGAAGAATGTCAATCTTGTTAGTAAATCAAGTACCGAATTTGTGTACTTGTGAACCAACAAGAAGAAGACATGAACGTACGGAACTGACACTTGCAGGACTAGCGCTTCAGAGTCCAACAGCTACAAAGGACAAGCTTACATGCTTTCGGCCATGCCGCCTCTGAGCACGTCAAATCAAGCCTGCAACCCTACCTTAAATAGACCAAAATTCGAATTGCAATGGCTAGTTCGATTTCGTGTCTATAAATATAGGATCGACCTTCATAGTAAGGTTACAGAAATTATACAAGCTCAAGCTCAAGCAAGATTTTCGCACGAAGAACACAACTCAAGATTTAATCTAAGTGTTCATGCCACTTTGAATATCATCGATTCTTGAGGAAGAATCTTTGTGGTCACTTGAACTGATCTTGAAAAATTCGTTTTTAATTATCTTCAAACTCATGTAAGCATGGATAATACGTCTGGAATGAATCATGATCTGCCCAAGTTCTCTGTCGACGAGTACACCGACAGGTCTCTCGACATGAGTGACCATCTGGGAGTCATCAACAACAGAAAGAGGGAGATTCTTGAGATAGGACCAATCATTATCTATCATTATAATCCAGCTGAAGGAGGAGATCCTACGCAACCAGTTGGAGCAAGAATCAGAAAGAGTCCTTCGCTGATGGATGCAGAAGAGAGAAAATTATCCAACCTGGATACGGTGGCCAGACATCTGATCATGAAGACCGTGGACTCTACCACACGTGAGAAGGTCAAGTATTTGAAGACTGCTAAGGAAGTTTGGGATACCCTTGCTGAAATTTGCAAAGATAATGATCTGATTAAGGATAGCAAATTACAAGATGAACTGGTAAACTTCGAGAAATTGAAGATGTTACCAAATGAGATGATTGATCAGCTTGATGGAAGAATTACTCGAGGAGTTAACAGACTGCGTGATTTAGGTTGAGTAATGTCAGATAAGGATATCAACTACAAGATTCTGAGATCACTGACAAAGAAATGGGATACTAAAGTAACAGTGATCAAAGATTGTCAAGATATTGGAACCATGAAGCCAAACGATTTGTTTTTCAATTTGAAAGCGCATGAATTTGATCTGATTGAAAGAAGCAGAGAATCAGATGATGTTCCTTCTGAAGCTACCAAAAACTCTACAAAAAATGTTGTATTTCAGGCAACCAGTAGCAGTTCACGATCTGTTGAACTAATGGGAAGCATCATCAGCAAAGATGAACAGATTGATCTGCTTACCAGAAAGCTTGAACGATCAAACGTTCAAATGGGAAAGTACAAAAAGTTCTATAACGACTATAGACAAAGCAGATGAAGAGATAGGAGATCTACTGACAGATCACCAGAGCGAGATTATTCTGATGACAGAAGAGACGATCGAAGAGAGGATCAGAGAGATGACCGTGTTGGGGTTATACTGGAAAGTATGCTTTTACTTTGTATAACCAAAGAGAGGATCAGAGAGATGACCGTGTTGGGGTTATACTGGAAAGTATGCTTTTACTTTGTATAACCAAACTGAATTTCTTATTTATTTACTGAAATAAATTATTAATCACTATTGCATTAAATATGATTGAATGTTATATATATTTGTTATAAACCTGTTCAATAAGTAAGATACGTGTTACATTGTAGTTAATTTGGTGATACTAGATCACAGAAGATCAAATTAACAAATCCTTGTAATTAAGTACAAATTCACAACCCAGATGGAAATGAACAATTCATCATGAAAGGTTGAAGTGTAAGGCTCAGATTGACTTGTCTTGACCAAGAGATTATATTAGTGCATTATGATGCGCTGAATAGGACTTACATGAGGATAAATTCTTCGGTACTGAATATACAAGAATTAGACCTCAGTGGTTCGTTAGTTCTTAATCTCTATCCCTTAAATAGGATCGTGTGAAATTAATAACTATTGCTTTGACTTATGATAGGAAGAGAATCAACGCGATTCGATACCTTATATCTTGGGCAATATTATTAATTACATGACGATTGATAAGATTTAATAAGGAGAATCGTGTGCAAGCACGGCTTGCTTGATTTGTCCCCTTGGTGGGCTCAAAATCTTTATCATACCAAATCTTGCAAGTGAAAATTTATTTTCGGTATGGATAATAATGTTGAGTTGTCTTTACTCCAAGGACAAAGATATTAATTAATATAAAGTCTTTTCAGTGGACTAAGATAATCTTAAACACGGGAAATAATGACCGGGAGCCATATTATTGTGAAGTCGTAATATGAGTTAAGATGGATAGTTCAATATTAATTTTATAGTGGAATAAATTGATATTAATGGGCTTGAATAATATTTGGCTTAATATTAAAGTTTCATAGCTCATTGGAGGTCCAATCTTAATTCTCCTAAAAGCCCCTCAAATAACCCAAATTAAAGTCCAATTAATAAAAAGGAGAAGAAAATATTTTGCCTATTTTTCAATGATTATTTTCAAAAAAATAGGTAGGAGAAAGAAAAATATTTTTTCTTGATTTTCTTGGAAAGATTTTATGGAATAAGTATTCTTGAGATACAAGTTTATCCCATAAATTCAAGAAAAAAAAAGATCTTATTTCTTCCCTACTTGTGTGTATTTTTCGAAAATAAGGAGCAAGAAAGGAGGAGAAGATTTTGTTGGGAGATATTTTGGAAAAAAATATAATATATTGGATATATTCAAAATTGTTTCTTGGAGAAGAAGCAAGAAAATTTCCCAATGCCCCAATTGACCTAAATTTTTGTCCCCCCCTTATTATATATAGGAGATGAATTTTTCATCTCCAAGACAACACATAAATTGATTTTTTCGGAAAAATATCAGCGTCGATAAAATATCAAATAATTTTGAAATGTCGACAGATTGTGTTTTCTTGAAAAACTTCATTTGTGAGTGTGCAATTCCATGTGTTGAAAATATTAGAAATCCACAAAGTTGGTGGCAAAATATTTTATTTTTCTCCTTTATTAAAATCGTTCGTTGAGAATCCTTCCACCGGATTACGTTCGTGGACGTTGAATATATTTGAGAAGACACTTTGGGTTAATCCATCGTCTTAATAATTGTCTCTACAAGAGGTATGTCTCTAGATTCCACATGCTTAGAATTTACGTGAATTACTGTACGCATGTTGCTTATTTGTTTGTTTAATTATTATATTGAATTGATTTAGGATTAATTCATGTTAGTAATTAATTGATTAATTTAAATATGTATTTAAATTTATCTCGAATAGATCCGAGCACCCCTAATTTCCCAACAACTGGTATCAGAGCTTCGGTTTTGAGCTCTGACTTTTAAATTGTTATTTAAATTATGTTGGCCATTAAATTGAAAATTGGATAGTAGAATTGCTATATCTATTTTGCAGGTATCCAATTGTCATGGTATTTAATGTGTTTATTTATTAATGCGTGTGAATGGTTTTTAATTCGACTCGTTCAGATTTGTTTTTCTCGTGAGAAAATCCACGAGTAGATTAGGCTATTTGATTTGTTCAATGTAATAGACTAGTCTAGATCGTATGTTTATTTATTTTTTGTTAAATAAATTATAACCGGATCGAAGACGAAGATGAGGATTAAAGACGGGCGGGATTCGGAAGCGTAAGCGACGCAAAATGCATCAAGGAGTGCCAAGGAATGGACGACTTTTTTACGAGGGATCGAGGGTTATCAGCGTCTAATGCTGGAATCGGATGCAGACGGGTGAGGCCAAGCGACGGATCGGGCGTGGCGGGCGCCTGACCCCGCCGTGGAAATTCCTTCAAACATGATGTCGATGTTGCCGAGAGATGGGGACTGGCTGGCCTGGGTTTACTAACTCAAACCGGAAGACGGGCGCGGACTTATCGCCGCTCGGCCATGGGGTTCACGGCCGGATGATTAGATGTGCTCTTAGATGTGCATCAGTTGCTGTTGCTGGCGTGGCGCTTCGAGAAGAAATTTTTTTTCGAGACAAACGAGTTGGAGAAATTCAAGACGGTGTTTCTTCAAAATCAAGCCAAGGAAAATCAATCCATGACAGTTGGGTAATTTGTGCCCAATATGTTTATTTTCTGCTTTGCTTGATTTTCTTATGACAACTTGTATTTTCTTATGCTTTATTTAATTTGTTTAAATGTGTTTGCGTGATAATTGCCCAACGAAAAATCTCAAGTTCAAAAATTACTAAGTATGTTTTAAACGATTAATTCAGTTTTGAATCGAATTAATCTTGACCTCCATGATTTATTCATTTGTGAATTTTTTTTGGATAAATTCCCCTAAGGGACGGTCAAGAGAAAGCTTTCACATGAATAAATTCTCAAAAAGATGATTGTGAATTATTATTAGTGGCGACGATCACCCTCCCCAGAGGCTCGTTCAAAACGACGTAATAATTCTGTATTTAATCATGGTTATTACTTAGGTGTAAAATTGATATGCATATACTTCACCGAAGTCCCTGTCAATTTTATATTGGTCAAGTGGGAGCCAACTATTAATCTGGATATTAAAGGTTTGTAACTGTTCTTGTTTGTAACCTGCTTAAATGTGATTTAAATGATGACCCACCCACGTGGCCCATTTAAACTGTTTTGAGGTGTTGGCTGATACATGTTCATATTTTTTTGAGATTTCAATATGATTCATGTGATCGAACTAGGTGAATTTCTTTGTGTTGATCCGGATATCGACACAAGATGTGTGTTTATTTCAGTTCAACATGTCGCAACCTTTTAATCCACTATAAATATACTAAAAGTTAATAGAATTATATAGAAAACTATGTTGATTGGAAACGAAAAGTTATGATTGTCCTAACTGCACAAAAGCACAAGTGGATTCTTAACACACCAAAAACCAGATGAGCCAACTGACGAGTCAAAAATGCGGGGCTCATCAGATCACCTTGCGAGAGATGTTTTCGATGAAAATAGGTGGAGGACAACCCCGTAAGGGATTACGTCTTCAAAATTGATGGCCCATCTGAACAAAATTGAGGTTCTGGGTGCAGATTAAGATCTGGAGACCCAGATCGATTTGGTACTCCACTCTCTGCCCAAAATTTTTGAGCATTTTGGCCTCGCTAGCTGTTTTGTTGCAAGCTTTGGTCTCGGCATAGATATTGATGGGGCACTAAACTCAAACTTTGAAGGCAAGAGGTCCGTCTTCATCTTCTAGGCCAAGGGAAGGCAAGAAGAAGAAGAGGACCAAAAGCCATAAGCAATCAAACTCAACTGTTGCCAAGGGTAATGGTAAGATGAGAAATGCTGGTGGTGTCAAGGAAATTATAAAGGGGAAGTGCTTCAACTACGATGCATAAGGACAATGGAGGCCAGCCTGTTCCAATCCCAAGAGGAATGGAAAGAAAGGTAATTCTCACACACTAGTTGTTGAAACTTATTTAGCAGCGTATACTTCTCATCTGTGGGCAGTTGATACGGAATCCAGTAATCATGTTTGCTTCACGGGTTCAAGCTGACCCGACAACTTAGTGGAAGTGAGATCCTCATCACACTGGGCGATGCTACGAGTGTGGCAGCTAAAGCAGTGGGAGACGTGCACCTGTCTTTTGAAGACAACAATTTAATTTTAAAGAGATGTTCTCTATGTTCCTGTTTTTCGGAAAAACCTTATTTCTGTTTCTAAAACCATATGCTGATGGATATTCTGTTCGTTTTAAACATGTTACTATTTTTCGTAATGATGTGTTTATCTGTCATGGAACTTTACGGAACAATCTCTATATTATTGACAGTGCACATCACTCACAAAATGCATCCTATAACACATCTACTATTTCAAGTAATAAAAGAAAACATTCGACTGACATGAACGAGACACTTCTTTGGCACCTAAGATTAGGTCATATTAACCCGAAAAGGCTCCAAAGGTTGGTCCAAGATGGTTCATTGGAGTCCCTCCGGATTAAACCATTTCCAACTTGCGAATCATGCTTGGAGGGTAAAATGACCAAGAGGGCATTTGGAGCCAAGGGGCTTAGAGCTAAAGAAGTGTTGGAGATCGTTCACACCGATGCGTGTGGTCCAATGCAAATCAAAGCTAGAGGTGGCTACGAGTATTTCGTTACGTTTATCGATGATTACTCACGCTATGGGTATATTTTCCTAATGAAGCATAAATCTAAGACCTTTGATAAATTCAAAGAATTTAAGGCTCAAGCAGAGAATCATAAGGAGAAGAGTATCAAGTTTCTACGATTTGATCGTGGAGGCGAATACCTCAGTGATGAATTTTTGAACTACCTATCGGATGAAGGGATTGCATCCCAGTTGACTGCACCGGGTACCCCTCAACAAAACGGGGTTGCAGAACGAAGAAACATAACTCTTTTAGAAATGGTAAGGTCAATGATGAGTTATGCGGATTTACCAAAATCGTTATGGGGTTATGCCTTGCAAACAGCAACTTACATTCTAAACCTAGTGCCATCCAAATCGGTTCCCAAAACCTCTAGAGAATTGTGGACGGGGCGCAAGCCCAGCTTAGGACACATGAGGATCTGGGGGTCTCCGACATACGTGTTGGATAAGGAAGCCGGTAAATTGGACGCACGTTCAGAATTAAGATTGTTTATAGGGTATCCCGAGGGAACGAAGGGATGCGTGTTCTATGGTCCCGAAGATCAAAAGGTGGTAATTAGTACGCACTTTAGATTTTTGGAAGAAGACTATATGAACGAAAAAAGCCTAGAAGTGAGATTACCTTAGAAGAACTTAGGGGGCCGACTCCGTTGCCAACTGTATAAGTCGATATACCAAGCGTCACACCTACACAACCAGAATCTCATCGCAGTGGGAGGGTTTTCCGACAACCCTAGCTATTCTTGGGGATAGGAGAGTCCTCGGACTTGATCCCAGGAGAAGAATCAAACCCATGGTCTTACAACGAGGCGATCCAAGACAAGGATGCAAATTCTTGGCAAACCGCAATGGAAGCCGAGATGGGTTCAATGGATCACAATAAAGTGTGGGAGCTAGTCAAACCACTTAATGGGGTAAAACCCATTGGATGCAAGTGGGTATACAAGAGAAAAAGGGGACTGGACGGAAATGTTGAAACCTTTAAGGCAAGACTCGTGGCGAAAGGGTACACTCAGAAAGAAGGGATCGATTATGAGGAATCCTTTTCGCCCGTAGCCATGCTCAAGTCCATCCACAGTCTCTTGTCGATTGTTGCACACCTAGACTTTGAGATCTGAAAAATGGATGTCAAGACCGCTTTCCTTAATGGAAGACTTGACGAAGAAATCTATATGCAACAACCCGAAGGCTTCAATGAAAAAGGCCAAGAGCATCTGGTTTGCAAGCTTAAGAAGTCCATTTATGGGCTAAAGCAAGCATCCCGAGCTTGGAATCAGTGTTTTGATTAAGTTATAAAATCCTACGGTTTTGATCAAAATAATTTCGAAAGATGTATTTATAAAAAGTGTGACGGAACTGCCTTGGTATTCTTGGTACTATACGTAGACGACATTCTGCTCATCGGGAACGATGGAAAGGTGTTGTCAGACGTAAGGGCATGACTATCAAAATAGTTTGATATGAAGGACTTAGGAGAAGCCGGTCATGTCCTAGGGATCAAGATCACCCGAGACCGCAGGAAAAGAATGATCGGGCTTTCGCAAGCCATATATAGACACCGTTTTGAAGCGATTCAGCATGCAAGATTCCAAGAAAGGCTTTGTGCCTTTCAAACACGGAATCCATCTATCCAAGGAGATGTGTCCCAAGACACAAAAGGAAATAGATGACATGAAAGACATTCCTTATTCTTCGGTTGTAGGAAGCCTTATGTATGCAATACTTTGCACGAGACCGGATATCTGCTTTGCCGTAGGCATGGTGGCAAGATATCAAAGCAACCCTGGGAAAGAGCATTGAACTGCAGTTAAAAATATTATGAAGTATCTGAAGAGGACACGTGACAGAATGTTAGTTTATCAATCAGACAGTCTAATCCCCATCGTTACACGGACTCAGATTTTCAATCAGTCATGGACTCCAGAAAGTCAACCTCGGGTAGTGTGTTCTGCATGGGGGAGGAGCCATGACATGGAGAAGCGTTAAGCAGAAATGCATCGCTGATTCTACCATGGAAGCAGAATATGTAGCTGCTTGTGAAGCAACGAAAGAAGCGGTTTGGCTCAAGAACTTCTTAGTGGACTTGGACGTTGTTCCGGATTTGCCCAACACGATCACTCTTTACTGTGATAATGCCGGAGCAGTTACAAATTCTAGGGAACCGAGAGCCCACAAGGCCAGTAAACACATAGAAAGAAAATACCATCTGACACGAGAAATCGTTAAGAGAGGAGACATAGAGGTGACAAAGATTGCGTCGGAAGACAGCCTAGCAGATTTATTCACAAAGGGTCTGCCTCAGAGTACATTCGAGAGACATGTGGAAGGAATGAGTGTCAAGAGCGTTGCCAATCTGCTTTGAGTATAAGTGGGAGAAATATTATTAGGTTCGTGTAGGTGACATTAGATGTCACATAGAACACGAGACATGTTGTAGTATACTTAAAAGCAGACTTTGAGTATAAGTGGGAGATTGTTGGGGTTATACTGGAAAATATGCTTTTAACTTTGTATAACCAAACTGAATTTCTTATTTATTTACTGAAATAAATTATTAATCACTGTTGCATTAAATATGATTGAATGTTATATATATTTGTTGCAAATCTGTTCAATAAGTAAGTACGTGTTACATTGTAGTTAATTTGGTGATACTAGATCACAGAAGATCAAATTAACAGTTCCTTGTAATTAAGTACAAATTCACAACCCAGATGGAAATGAACAATCCATCATGAAAGGTTGAAGTGTAAGGCTCAGATTAGCTTGTCTTGACCAAGAGGTTACACTAGTGCATTATGATGCGCTGAATAGGACCGACATGAGGATAAATTCTTCTATACATAATATACAAGAATTAGACCTCAATGGTTCGTTATTTTTTAATCTTTGTCCCTTAAATAGGATCGTGTGAAATTAATAACTATTGCTTTGACTTATGATAGGAAGAGAATCAACGCGATTCGATACCTTATATCTTGGGCAATATTATTAATTACATGACGATTGCTAAGATTTAATACAGAGAATCGTGTGCAAGCGCGGCTTGCTTGATTTGTCCCCTTGGTGGGCTCAGAATATTTATCATACCAAATCTTGCAAGTGGAAATTTATTTCGGTGTGGATAATATTGTTGAGCTGTCTTTACTCCAAGGACAAAGATATTAATTAATATAAAGCCTGTTCAGTGGCTTAATTAATTAGTGGACTAAGATAATCTTAAACACGGGAAATAATGACTGGGAGCCATATTATTGTGAAGTCGTAATATGGGTTAAGATGGATAGTTCAATATTAATTTTATAGTGGAATAAATTAATATTAATGGGCTTGAATAATATTTGGCTTAATATTAAAGTTTCATAGACCATTGGAGGTCTAATCTTAATTCTCCTAAAGGCCTCTCAAATAGCCCAAATTAAAGTCCAATTAATAAAAAGGGGAAGAAAATATTTTGCCTATTTTTCCATGATTATTTTCGAAAAAATAGGTAGGAGAGAGAAAAAGATTTTTTCTTGATTTTCATGGAAAGACTTTATGGAATAAGTATTTTTGAGATACAAGTTTATCTCATAAATTCAAGAAAAGGAAAAAGATCTTATTTCTTCCCTACTTGTGTGTATTTTTCTAAAATAAGGAGCAAGAAAGGAGGGGAAGATTTTGTTGGGAGATATTTTAGAAAATAGAATATATTGGATATATTCAAGATTGTTTCTTGGAGAAGAAGCAAGGAAATTTCCCAATGCCCCAATTGACCTAAATTTTCGTCCCCCCTTATTATAAATAGGAGATGAATTTTTCATCTCCAAGACAACACATAAATTAATTTTTTCGGAAAAATATCAACGTCGATAAAATATCAAATAATTTTGAAACGTTGACATGATTGTGTTTTCTCGAAAAACTTCAATTGTGAGTGTGCAATTTCATGTTTTGGAAATATTAGAAATCCACAAAGGTGATGGCAAAATATTTTATTTTTCTCCTTTATTAAAATCGTTCTTTGAGAATCCTTCCACCGGATTACGCTCGTGGATGTGGGATATATTTGAGAAGGCACTTTGGGTTGATCCATCGTCTCAATGGTTGTCTCTACAAGAGGTATGTAATCTCGTAACTCCTAAATTCCGCATGCTTAGAATTTACGTGGATTACATGTACGCATGTTGCTTATTTGTTTGTTTAATTATTATGTTGAATTGATTTAGGACTAATTCATGTTAGTAATTAATTGATTAATTTAAATATGTATTTAAATTCATCTCGAATAGATCCGGGCACCCCTAATTTCCCAACAACTGGTATCAGAGCTTCGGTTTCGAGCTCTGACTTTTAAATTGTTATTTAAATTATGTTGGCCATTAAATTAAAAATTGGATAGTAGAATTGCTAGATCTGTTTTGCCGGTATCCAATTATCATGGTATTTAATGTGTTTATTTATTCATGCGTGTGAATGATTTTTAATTCGACTCGTTCGGATTTATTTTTCTCGTGAGAAAATCCACGAGTAGATTAGGCTATTTGATTTGTTCAATGTAATAGACTAGTCTAGATCGTAGGTTTATTTATTTTTTGTTAAATAAATTATAACCGGATCGGAGATGAAGACGAGGATTAAAGACGGGATTCAGAAACCGGTGGGAAAACCCATTTTGCGCGTGCGGAAGCAAAACATGTCGTGCGATGCATATAAAACAGGGGTGAAGGAATGGTGATTCCAGATTTTTACGTTTTAAGCTCATGTGTTGTGTTTTGCTTATAATCGAATGCGTATGACAAGATAAGAACGTAAAGCAGTAAACAACACAACAATGTATAGTGGTTCGGAGACTCAAACTCCTACATCCACTCTCCCTGTTCCTAGGGAAATTCCTTCAAACACTTCCTAAGGCTTTCTGACTACCTCTGTAGTTTACTAACCTTTCTACTTTGAGCTTTCTGACTACCTCTGTAGTTTACTAACTCAAACTGGACTTATCACCCTCTCGGGCTCGCCTCTGGACTTATCACCCTCTCGGGTCGCCTCTTAGATGTTTAACAAGTTCACACTCCTTCGGGAGTTATCACCCTCACTCGGGATTGCCTAACAACTACCTCACTTCACCACTAGTTATCTCTTACGAGAATGGGGTTTGGGTTTGGTGTTGTCTCCAACTATGGTGAGATTTTCCCTTACATTTGTTTAACATCCATGCTAAGGTTGGGAAAATCTCTCTAAGCTTATGATACATCGTGGGTTGCTTAGATTGGGTTCTAGAACACTCTTTGAATATATTTTTATATCTACAGTCTTGTGTTCTAGGGTGGGAATGCTTTGAGTATATGTCCTCTTAGCTCTGTAGCATCGTGTGCTATATTCTCCACTCTTCCACCCTTAATTTGATGGAAGATCTTGTATTCATAGTGTGGATTTGAATGTTACCGTTGGAGAGAATCACATTCAAATCCATACTATTCTTGTATGTTCTGCAGCTTTTTCAGGCTGGTTGTCTTCCTCTCATTGGTCCACGTCAACTGGATTCCAACGGCTATATTCCTCAGTTTCTTCGCTTCGGAACATTCAGGTTTATACTGAGTATTCAGTATATTACTGAGTCTTCAGTAATTACTGTGCCTTCAGGATTCTCTGAGTCTCAGTGTCTTCAGAGACATACTGAGTCTTCATGCTGAGTCTTCAGTTTCTCAGTTTCATACTGAGTCTTCAGATTTTCAGTTTCATACTGAGTCTTCAGATTCTCAGTTTCATACTGAGTCTTCAGAAACTTCAGTTTCATACTGAAACTTCAGTTTCTTCAGAAACTTACTGAGTCTTCAGAATCTAACCTGTTCTATATCTGCCGACTATACACGGTGCAAATATTATCCTGAACACTCTAAAACTAAATCCTGACTCATCTATCAAGATTATCCTGAACATGTCATACTCAGGGGTTTTGGGATCTAATCAAAATCCTCTTTATTAAATTCATTTCCCAACAACATAGATGTCAAAACATTTTGATATGAAGGACTTAGGGAAAGCGGATCATATCCTTGGGATCAAGATCACTCGAGATCGGAAGAAAAGGATGATAGGCTTATCGCAAGCTTCATACATAGATATTGTCTTGAAGCGATTCAACATGCAAGATTCCAAGAAGGGTTTTGTACCCTTCAGGCATGGAATCCATCTATCCAAAGAAATGTGCCCTAAGACACAAGAGGATATATATGACATGAAAGGCGTTCCTTATGCATCGGTTGTCGAAAGTCTTATGTATGCAATGGTGTGCACGAGACCAGATATCTGCTTTGCCGTTGACATGGTAGCGAGATATCAGAGTAACCCAGGGAAAGAACATTGGACTGCAGTTAAAAACATTCTGAAGTATCTGAAGAGAATTTAGGATAGAATGTTGGTTTATTAATCAGACAGTCTGATTCCTATCGGTTACACGGACTCAGATTTCCAATCAGACTTAGATTCCAGAAAATCTACCTCGGATAGTGTGTTTTGCATGGGGGGAGGAGCAGAAATGCATCGTAGATTCTACCATGGAAGCCGAATATGTAGCTGCTTGTGAAACAACGAAAGAAGTGGTTTGGCTCAAGAACTTCCTAATGGACTTGGACGTAGTTCCGCATTTGCCCATCACCATCACTGTTTACTGTGATAATGCCGGAGCAGTTGCAAATTCAAGGGAACCAAGAGCCCACAAGGCCGGCAAACACATTGAAAGGAAATACCATCTTATACAAGAAATCTTTAAGAGAGGAGATATAGAGGTTGCAAAGATCGCGTCGGAAGACAACCTAGCAGATCCATTCACAAAGAGTCTGCCTCAGAATACATTCGAGAGACATGTGGAAGGAATGAGTGTCAAGAGCGTTGTCAATCTGCTTTGAGTATAAGTGGGAGAGATAATATTAGGTTCATGTAGGTGACATTAGATGTCACGTAGAACATGAGATATGTTGTAGTATACTTAAAAGTAGACTTTGAGTATAAGTGGGAGATTGATGGGGTTATACTAGAAATTTATGCTTTTACTTTATATAACCAAACTGAATTTCTGTCTTATTTGCTGAAATAAATTATTTATCACTGTTGCTTTAAATATGATTGAATGTTACATATATTTACTACATATCTGTTCACTAAACAGTACGTGTTACATTGTAGTTAATTTAGTGATACCAGATCACAGAAGATTAAATTAACAGTTCCTCGTAACAAAGTACAAGAATTCACAACCCAGATGGAAATGAATAATCCATCGTAAAAGGTTGAAGCAGTGTTTTCATAACCAAACTGGTGATCGAACCGGACAGATCACCGGTCAGCGGTTCAACCGTTCGGACCGGTTCAACCGACGGTTCAACCTTTTAAATGATTTATCTGTATTTTTTTTATTTTTTTTATATTTAACTATTTTTTTAAATGACTAATTCATTAATGGACTTATAATATAAATATTTAAATTTAATTAATCAAACTTGAAAAGATTTGTCCCACATCGAATAAGTATTAGAAGAAATGTAAAATGAAGTTATATAAAAGGGAGAGGAGGTAGATTTTATGGATCTCCTATCCCACATCCAATAAGTATTAAAAACGATGTGAGATGTAGTAATATAAAAGGTGGATCTCCCATCCCACATTGAATAAGTATTAAGAAAGATGTGAGATGGAGTAATATAAAAGGGTGTGGAGGTGGATATAAATTCCACCTAAACCTCCTATCCCACATTGAATAAGTATAGGTATTAAAAATATGTGAGATAGAGTAATATAAAAGGGGTGGGGGTCTAGATCCTTACTCACAAGAAAGACTAGTTAAAAATGGATTGATATTAAAAATAATAAATTTTTTTACCTAAATAATTATTAGTTTAAAGTTTTAAAAAAGAGTTTAAAAATTAAAAAAATAACCGGTCGAACCGGTTTTGGCCGGTTCTGACCGGTTTAACCTATAAACACGGTTCTTAGGGGTGTCCGGACCGGTTCCGGGTCCGATTCCCGGTTCAACCGGTTGAGCCGGTCGGTCCGGTTTTAAAATTATTGGGTTGAAGTGCAAGGCTCAGATTGACTTGTTTTGACCAAGAGATTGCACTAGTGTATTATGATGAGCTGAATAGGACATACATGAGGATAAATTCTCCAGTGCTGGATATAGAAGAATTAGACATAAGTGGTTCGTTATTTCTTAATCCTCGTCCCTTAAATAGGATCATGTGAACTTAATAATTATTGCTTTGACTTATGACAAGTAGAGAATCAATGTGATTCAATACTTTATATCTTGGGCAATATTATTAGTTACATGACGATTGCTAAGATTTAATACGGAGAATCGTGTGCAAGTACGTCTTGCGTGATTTGTCCCCTTGGGAGGCTCAGGAGTTTTATCATACTAAATATTGCAAGTGGAATTAGTTTCCGGTATGGATAATAATGTTGTGCCGTTCCTAATCCAAGGAAAAATATATTAATTAAAATAAAGCTTTTCAGTGGCTTGAATTAATTAATGGACTGGATAATCTTAAACACGAGAAATAGTAACCGGGAGCCATATTAGCAGTAATATGGGTTAAGATGGATAGTGCAATATTAATTATGTAGTTGGATTAATTAATATTTATGGGCTTGAATAATATTGTGGCTCAATATTGATAATTCAATGTCCATTGGAAGGTCCAATTTTAATTCTCTTAAAGGCCCCTCAAGTAGCCCAAAAATAAAGTCCAATAACTGAAAAAAGTGATTAAAATAAAATAAATTAATGTTGCCTATTTTTCCCATAAATTTCGAAAATAATTAAAGGAAGAAAGAGGAAAGATTTTCTTGATTTTCTTGGAAAATTTTTATGGAATATGTATTCTTGGAATAAAAGATTATCCCATAAATTCAAGAAAAGTTAAAGATCCTATTTCTTCTCTATTTAATTGAATTTTTTGAAAATCCCATTGTAATAAGGAGGAGAAGATTTTGTTGGGAGGTATTTTGGGAAATAGAATATATTGGATATATTCAAGATTGTATCTTGAGGAAGAAGCAAGGAAATTTTCCAATGACCCAATTGACCTAAAATTTTGCCCCCCCCCCCCCCTTATTATAAATAGGGGATGAATTTTTCATCCCCAATGCAATTCCATGTGTAGGAAAAATTAGAAATCCACAAAATGTGGTGCAACATAATTTTATTTTTCCTTTTGTTAATTGTTCGTGAGCTTCCTACCACCGGATTATTGAACAAGGACGAGGGAATACTTGAGAAGGCTCTTTGGGTTTTTTCGTGTGAATGAGTATCCATCTTCTCAACGGTTGTCACTCCAAGAGGTTAGTTCACGTAAACTCCTAGCAATTCTGCATGCGTAGGATTTATGTGGCTTGTTTATATGCATGATTTGTTGTTGGATTATTATTTGAATTAATATAGGATTAATTCATGCTAGTAATAATTGTTAGAATTAAATTTGTATTTAAATATTCACCCTGAATAGATCCGGACAATAAATTCCCCAACACCAACTAGGTTGAGATTTTCTCTTACAATGGTTTAGCCTTTATGCTTAAGTTGGGAAAATCTCTCTAAGATTATGATATGACATTATTTGCTTAGATACAAACTAGAACACTGTTGGATGTATTTGTATATATCTTGCTTTGTGTTCTATTGTAGCAATGCTTGAGGATTTGGCTCTTTGGCTTAATAGCATTTTTCCACAACTTAAAATAAAGGAAGAACTTGTATTTATAGTGTGAGTTTAAATGTTACCGTTGGAGAAAGTCTTTCAAATCCATACTATTCTTGGATTTCTGCAGCTATGTGCTCAATAAGAATTGAACATACGACCAAATATATTAACAACATATCTAAACCACTAAGCTACAACATATATTTGATAAAGATATCCCTCTATAAATATATATGCGCCCGCCCAACCCACAACCCACATCAATAGCTCACTGTGATTTTTAAGTAAATTGCTTTAATTATTGTGTATTACACATATCAATAGGATGCAATATTTCACAAAAGTCCTACTTTTCTGTAAAATTGGACAATTGTAAAACATAGTCAACTAAAACCCCAAGCCCTAGCTCAATTGCTTGGGGGCCTTGATCAATTGGGTTATCAACCTAAAGACAAAACAAAAAATCTAGAAATCAAATATCTAATTAAATTTATATATAAAAAAGGAGAATAGTCTCCAAAAACACCTGTTCCCGCCCACTTGCTTTATTATTTTTCCTACTCACTCTCTCTCCACTTTCCATAATTCAGTCCACGTTAAATAATTGCAACAAGCCCAAAACTAAAATACAAGCCCAGATTTAATACGTTAAATAATTACAACAAGCCCAAAATTAATTTACAAACCCAAATTTAATTATACATCTTTATTAAAAAGCACATTCAGATAAAATCACAACTGCAATCCAGTCCAGATAAAATAAAAGAACTGCAATTCGGTCTCCCCCCTCCCTCTCTCCATTTTCTCGGTTTCTCCACAACTCACTATCACTTTCTCCACAACTCATTAAATAATTAGTTTTTAAATGAGTTTTTTTTTTAAATAGATTTAAAACAAATATATATTTTTTTAATTAAACTTCACTTTTTGTTCCTTCTTCAAATATTCAATGTACTTAATCACAAACACACACACACACACACACACACATATATATATATATATATATATATATATATATATATATATATTAATTTATTATATCATAAAATGTCTTACTACAAGCTAACAACACTATTGATATTGACAACATTACATATAATTTTTTTAAAAATGTAATATATAATTAAAGTTTCAACACACTAAATCTTATTTTATATATAATGAGTTGATAATATAATATTAATATACATAAATAAGAAAAATAAACTATAGATAGAATTATTATATTAAAAAATAATTTTGTATGACATACGTGAGACAAACCTTCATGATTTAGGTTGGAGCTCTACAAATTCATGATTTATTTGGTTCATGAAAGTACTTTTCAGATTAAGTTGGAGCTCTACAAACAAATTCATGATTTATTACATAATATCTTATTCCCTCTGTCCCATTTGAAGTTGCACACTTTTCATTTCGATCCGTCCCATTTCAAGTTGCACACTCCAAATATGGAAAAAAATCTTACAATATCCACCCCACAATCTCCACCCTCACAATCTCCACCCTCTATCCCCTTTAAGAAGTCAACAAAGCCACTTTTCTTAATAAGTGTGCCGGTCAAAATGTGAAGGTTCAAATAGGACGGAGGGAGTAAATGAGATCGAGCATCCAACGGGTGAAATACTAGTTCAAATAAGAGGGTAGAAGTTGAAGAAAATTTGGAGTTGTCGTACTTATACTTATTTCCAAGACATCAAATCTGAAATTTGGACAACTTTAATAATACAGAAACAGAGAATCATGATAGCACAGTAGCTTAGCACGTAGCTAACCAACGATGATTAGATGAATGTACACTTCATATTAACCATCGAAAAGTAGAAAATGAATGACCAAAAATTGAACTTACCATATATACGTTGGAGAGTTGATGCGAAAACAAAAGGCGAGCGGCGATGGGAGACGGGGCGAACGTCGAGCAACGAGAATTCTGGCGATATATGAACCACAAAAAAGACGGGATTTAACGATGGATTTAGCGACGGTTCAAACCGTCGCTAAGAGCTTTAGCGGCGGTTAAAAAGCCATCGTGGAATTGAGCGTCGCTAAGTTTAACGACGGTTTTTTGACTTCCGTCGCTAAGTAGCGACGATTATAAACCGTCGCTGATTACCGACGGTTTTGTCGACGGCCAATTTGGTCCGGATCCGGGTCAGAAAAACCATCGCTAAGCCGTGGTTGATTTTACAACGGTTATGACGTCATCAATCGTCGCTAACTGCGATAGTTGTTCACCATCTCTAATAGCGACGGTTGTGTCCGTCGACAAAACCGCCACTAAACGTGACTCACGAAAAAAAATGGCTCATAGTGGTTAGAACCCGCGCCCAGGGGGCGCCTGGGACCACCCGAGCCATGGACCATGTTGAACATAAGCATCTAAAAAATAACTCACCATGCCTTGCAAATAATAAGGCTAATTTTCGCTCCCAAGGGGAACAAAACACAAGACCTCTAGGCGCCTGGACGGGGATCAAACCGCTCGAGCCCTTGCTTTCTTACGGTTACTTAATAGAATTAATTTTATATGTCCTAAAATTAGTTTTTTTTTTTCAATTTTTTTTAAAATCCTTTATTTCAATTATTAAATTTAACAATTTAACAAAATTATAATATAATAATTATATATATTTTTTACTTTATAAATTTTAATTAAATAACATCATACTACTATTCTATTAAAATTGTATTCTTTATTTATTTTTAAATATATTTTTTTTACACTTTTTACTTTTTTATTTCATTTATTTAATTTAATTATCTAATAATCTTTAAATTAATAATTATATGTATTTTTTTCATTTAAAAGTGTTCATTAAAATAAGTAATACTTTTTATTTAAACAAGTACTACTTTTAATTGAACTCAAGTAATACTTTTCATTTAAACAAGTACTACTTTTCATTCAACTCAAATAATATCTTTCATTTAAACAAATACTTTTTTATTCAAACAAGTAATACTACTCATTTAAACAAGTACTACATTTGAGTTGAATGAATACAACTGCTCATTTAAACAAGTACTACATTTTCATTTAAACAAGTAATACTTTTCATTAAACTCAAGTAATATATTTCATTTAAACAAATACTACTTTTCATTAAAACAAGTACTACATTTTCATTTAAACAAGTAATATTTTTCATTGAACTCAGGTAATACCTTTCATTTAAACAAATACTACTTTTCATTTAAATAAGTAATGCTTTTCATTGAACTCAAGTAATATGTTTCATTTAAACAAATACTAAGTTTCATTAAAACAAGTACTACATTTTCATTTAAACAAGTCATACTTCTCATTGAACTCAAGTAATACCTTTCATTTAAAAAATACTACTTTTCATTTAAAAAAGTATTACATTTTAATTTAAACAAGTAATATTTTTCATTGAACTCAAGTAATACCTTTCATTTAAGCAATTACTACTTTTCATTTAAACAAATAATACTTTTCATTGAACTCAAGTAATGCCTTTCATTTAAACAAATACTACTTTTCATTTAAACAAATACTAATTTAATTGAACTCAAGTAATACTTTTCATTTAAACAAGTAATACATTTTCATTTAAACAAGTACTACTTTTCAATTAAACAAGTAATACTTTTCATTGAATTCAAGTAATACCTTTCATTTAAACAAATACTACATTTTCATTTAAACAAGTAATACTTTTAATTTAAACAAGTTCTACATTTTCATTTAAACAAGTACTACTTATCATTGAACTCAAGTAATACCTTTCATTTAACAAATACTATTTTTCATTTAAACAAGTAATACTTTTAATTGAACTCAAGTAATATCTTTCATTAAAACAAATACTACTTTTCATTTAAACAAGTACTATATTTTCATTTAAACAAGTAATTCTTTTCATTGAACTCAAGTAATACCTTTCTTTTAAAGAAATACTACTTTTCATTCAAACAAGTAATACTTTTCATTGAACTCAAGTAATACCTTCATTTAAAAAATATTATTTTTCATTTAAACAAATACTACATTTTCATTTAAACAAGTAATACTTTTCATTGAACTCAAGTAACACCTCTCATTTAAACACATACTACTTTTCATTTAAACAAGTAATACTTTTCATTGAACTCAAGTAATACCTTTAATTTAAACAAATACTACTTTTCATTTAAACAAATACTACTTTTCATTTAAACAAATACTATTGTTGTAAGTTGTGTTGCGTGGAAAATATGATGTGGCGATATATGTGACAACTTAACAAACAAAATGATGATGTGTTGAACACATGGTGTGTGTGTGACGAGCACAACATAATGTAGGATGGCAATAGGGATTTGATGACCCAGTTCGTCAAAGTTGACTACTTTTGGGGGCGTACCAAGCCAGGATTGTATTATTTGTAATTTGGGGGTGTGTCGAGCACAATGTACTTGTAAAGAGCATAATTTATATGTGGGATGATGAGGTGATATATGAGTTATACCAGGGATTTTTCTGACCTTTATTTATGACCTCTGAAGATCTATTTATAGAGTTTTGTCAAGCATGTGCTGCCTTGGCAAGTACGAGCTGGCGGTTTCTTATCATGCAAGAATGTACGTGGTGTTGCCACGTTTCCTACCATGCCTCCCTGGTCGACATCTGTCTTTGCCTGTTTGTGAAGTCTCTGACTTGTCATCCATGTGGTATGGGTTTAGCAGGTGGCCTGGTCTTGGTGTTCGTTAGTATGTGTTTGTTTCTGAGAGGTTATTCTTGTTCGCCCGGAAGGCGCGGCCGTAGGCCAAGCGGCTTGGTCCTTGCTCTCTGCTTGCCCTCAGGGGTGAGCATATCTTCCCTTTCTTATTCGTCAGGTGTTCTGTTTGATCGTTTCTTGTGCTTGCCCATCTTGGTGAATTGTCAGAGTTGCCGGGCGAGCATAATTCCTTTGGTTTGGTGGCCTTGATGAGCTAGGTAACCTCCTGACGAGCATAGGAGGACGACCAAGGTAGCCAGCCAGGTTGGCGAGCACCTGTCTGATGAGCTGGCACACACTTTTTGGTTTATTGATCCATGTGGTCGTCTGGAGAACACGTGACAGGAAAGTTCTTAACCGTGTATAACAATATCCCCCAGTCGGGCCACTTTGCGTTCGTCATGGGGGCCCAGCTGTTTGGCTTTGTTAGAGAGGGGAGAACTGAGGCGCCACCTCAATTTCTGTGGAGTGATTTTCGAGGCACATACCCTGTATATGCAGTGTGAAACCGGCGCACGGGGGCTAAGGTTCAAGAAATGAGGAGTTTTCTAAATTTTAAAATTAAAAAAACCCTCTAGATCTAGAAACTATACAAACTCCTTTCCTTCCTCATTCCTTGTTTCTTTTTCTTTCATATTCTTTGCTTTCTCCCTCTCTAGAAACTCCGGCGACTTCGTCTTCCCCGACGATTTACTTTTCCCAGGTATTTTAGCTTTTTATCTCTTCTTTCCTTTAGTCCTTAGTATGTCTTCCCGATCGGTTTCCCTTGATTCTTTGTTCGACTCCGAGGGGTCGGAGAACTGCCAAAGGTCGTCTTCTTTGCCTCGCCACCCAATTCGTCGCGGTGGAGCTGGTCCGTCGAGGTCGGATATCTCAGAGTTCAAAGAAATAGCGGAGAGTTTGATAACCATTCTCCATTCTTTCCTTCGATTCCGAGGAGGTAATAAAGGAGTTGGACCGGGAATTAACTCGGCCCAATTTTTTGGATGTTTCTGATGAGGGAAACACTTTCTCGAGGGACGGTGCTGGGGTTATGGGTGACCACGATGTTGGTGAGGCCAACGCCGAGGGGATTGGCGAGCACAATGTCGAGGCCGAGGACAGTGTGGATGTTGTGGGCAAGCGATTTGTAGGAGCTGGTGGCGAGCAGAGTGTTGAACTCGGGGCTGAGCAGAACGTCGAGCCCGGGGGCGAGCAAATTCGTGAACCCTCGGTTGGTCGGCCTCATAGTCCGACTTATGCAGAGTACAGTGCTCGCTATGATTTTGAATGGCCAGAACAACCCCATCAGGTAGCCGCCAAAAATGAGTATCCAACGAGCAAAATCTCGAGTGTGATTGAAACCGACTGGTTGAGCCAGTTGTATCGGAATTACGAGACTCCAAAAGATGTATTTTTTAGGGTGTCCGAATCAGATGAGCGAGCCGACCAGCCTCCTGAAGGGTGTGTGGTCATGAATGTGGAAACTATGGAGGCTTACCTCCGATTCTCCCTACATTCGGCGATCACCCGTTTGCTCGTTGAGTGGAATATCACAATCACTCAATTGATGCCAAATGGGTGGCATGTGATAATGAGCCTTCTGACCTTGTTTGGTAAAACAAAACCTCCGTATTATCCTTCTGTTGCCAAACTTTCTTGTCTGGTACACGTATTCCGACCTAGGGGTGAACATGAGTGGTTGTTTATGCAAGTGAACACATATTGCAAGGTCGTTGAGGATGTACCGAACAAAATCCGGGATTGGAAGGAGAAATTTTGGTTTGTTGGGGATGATTGGAGAAATCCTGCTTTTGGCAGCGAGCCGAGCGCACGTTTGGACATCCCAACTGACTTCGGAGTTTTTCGGAGTAATTGTCTTTATTTCTGTATTTATTCTACGGACTGATATTAACTTGTTTATTCCTTTTCAGGACTTGAGCCGACAACGGATAAAGAGGCCAAAGACGGGTATTTCAGCAGTAGCTGGCAGATTGATCTCGAATCTTACTCAATGCGATTGATGAAGACATTAAATAATGTGGACGAGCGGAAGAAAGGAGGGTTGTACGTGCCTCCGCATCATTTGGTTGCCCTCGACCCTACGGGTATAAGTACTTATGTTGTATCTTTTTCCACATTATTACCCCTTAATCTGCTTCTGAATCATTCCCTCTTCCAGTCGTACCTGCTGTTACCATTGCTGTGAGTACCGCCGAACATACTGAGATGGCCTATAGGAGGAAACCGAGCAAGATGGCACAAATTCAGGCTGAACGGCAAGCACAGAGAGCCTCCCACAGAGAGACAAGCAAGCCTAAAAGAGCTTCAACCCATTTGGCCGATCAAGGGACGAGCGAGCAGGCCCCTTCACCGAAAAGGACCCATCGGCAAACTCAGGAAACGGTGGGCCCGGTGCTCGAGGTGAGCACGCCTCCCATCGTGTTGGAGAACCCACCTGCAGGAACAAACATAATCACATCCCCACCGGTTGTTTCCAATCCTCATGCCCCGTCCAGTTCCCGGACTCGCACCTCAGATGATAAGTCTTTCCTTAGATGGGACACCGCACGGACGAGCAGGTAATTTTGTTTGCTTCTCTACTTTTCATTTTTATGCTTGTCTTTACTATTCTATTCGCTTAACTAGCATATTTTCCTAGGTTTTGGAGAAAAGGCCGCCCCTAATGCCGAACCTGATGAACTATTTTTGCTCTCCTACGGTGTGTAACATCCCGGAGCTACTGAACATGTCCAGGGAGCCTGTGAGACCCCAATCCGATCATGGACGACTGATCTCGAGGAGGCACTTGACGGTCCATCGATCTTTAGCGGCTGCGCTTATGCCTAGTTCATCAAGGCCGGTCAATGGTGATTTTGGAGAATGCCTTTTCGACCGTGACCAGTTTCAATGCTAAATTCTGTTTGCTTACTGCAAGCTTCAAAGATAAGATGGAGGAGCTCAAGAAAGCCCGCGAGAAGATAGACTCGGCTTGGGAAGAGTTGCATTGGGGTCGAGAAGAATTGTAGCAGATCCGGGAGGAGATGAATAAGATCTAGGGGGATCAGGCTTCCCAGATCAATGAGCTTCAGCAACTTAGGTCCGAAAATGAGATCTTGGCTCGTGAGAAGGTCCTGCTCACCCAACAACTTTTTACGGCCAAGGAAACCAACACCCGGTTGGGCCTACAAAATTCAAAGATGCATACGGAGGAGTATGTAGATTCGATGTCCTTTGTACGGTGAGGTGAACACTTTTGGCCGACTAGCTGAGGCCATTTATTGAAGACCTTGAGATGTATCTGGCCGACTACCCACCACCGGTGACCGAGAGCTGCCTCTGGCCGACCTGCAGGACTTATGTGATTCTCCAAACTCCCCGAAGGGGTTGAGATTGGGGAACCCCTGTCTGATGAAGAAGATGGCGATCAGCCGAATGCTCAGAAGGTTGGCGAACAGGGATATCAGACTGGTGGCGAGTAGGGGGATCGGACTGGTGGCGAGCAAGGGGCTCAGGATGTTGGCGAGCAGGGTGCTCAAGATGGAAGCGAGCAAGGTGACCAGGGTAGAATGGGCCCGCTCAGTACTTCTCTCCCGGTGACTCCAGATAATCAGCCTTTTCCTTGAATCTGTGTGATCTTTTTGTGCTTGATTTGGTTTATCTTTTTTATGTTCGGCAGGATGGCCTTGTTCGTACTCGGCCACTTGTGGCTTCTTTTTGTTGTTTCGGCTGTTGTGCCTAGTGTTTGTTTTTGAATGAATCTAACTTATTTCTTATGTGCTCGTGTTCAGTCTGACTTCATTTTTTATTGTCTTATTTAGTTGCAATCAGGGTGGTTGTCTTATTTAGTTGCAACCTTTATTCGTCGTGATTGTCTTATTTTGTTTCGATCACTATTCGTCTTTGATCGTCTTATTTTGGTGTGACCATGTACCCAATGCCCGCTTTGTTGCGGAGATTGTAAGCACATATTCTTTTCGCCAGGTGAACACAAGGCTCAGCTCGTTCGATCTTTCGGGTTCTGGTCATCTTATTGCGGTGCGACCAGACTAGGCATGGCCAAACAAACTTAAATGAATAAACCAACATCACACAGGATGTTTTAATCTATTACCCTTGATTACACTTGTCAAGAATTTTTACAAATGAGATTGTTTACAATTTACAAGATATCTATTGCTATATGTCGATAGATGATTGACGAGCATCTGGTCTGATTTCCAGTTTTCGTCTGAACTAGAGCGAGCATGAGCTTCTGACTTCTCATCCGGTTTCGTTGTGTGGAAATGCTCGGAAGAAGCCTTAATCTCTTTGTCTCGCCCTTCAACTCTTACACCATGCTCCGGAGCAGCAACAACAACAGTGGGCATTTCTAATGCAAGCTGCAATTATGCGGCCAACAACTGCCCTGAGCATGTGGCGAGAAATCTTACTTTCCTTAGTATGGTGCGAGCATGGGCATCTGTTCGTCATCCTTGTAAAATTTGCTCGCACCAACTTCTCCCCTAGCACACACATCCGACTATCTGCTTGTGCGTACTGCGGATGCCCGAGCATTAGCGTCCGCACGCTGCCTTGTGAGCGTGTGTCCGCACTCAATATCCCGGGAGGAGATTTTTGGGGATGCGAGGGGACGTATGATCAATTTCTGCGTAAGCAGCCAAGGATGTGAGGTTGTGACCATGACTCCTGTAGGTCCCGAACGGGTTTTGTGAGGGTAGATGTTTAGAGGGGAGGGGTGAATAGACTTCTAAATTTTTTGTGAGATCAGGTGTGAATATGTAAGTATGCCTGATCAGAGTGCAAGTGAAGCAATACAGACTGATATTTGACTTACTGACAGCTTGGAAGCAGATCAGTTCGGCGTCTATCAATTCAACTGTTGGTGCAGAAGATAAGGTATCCAGTGTGAAAAACCAGTTTGCTCAAACCAGATTCTGAGTAATCTATTTTAGATCAGATGACAAAGGGGCCAAACTGATCAGATCGGTTGCTTGGTGCAAATCCGATCCAGACTCAGAACATGCATGGAATATAAAGCAGGTAGTGTGCTAAGAGTGTAAAGCAGATAAATCACACAAGATTTATAGTGGTTCAGACAACTCGTCCTATGTCCACTCTTCCCTATCAGTAGGGGCACTCACTTAACCAATCTAGACTTAGATTAATGTGTTAGTCCAACACAATACAATAGATGTTTCAAGAGTTCTCACTCAACAATCTCAGAGATCAGAAACTAGAAACCCTAGTCTAAAATCTTGTTAAACAAACTTAACCTAACTTTGTGGGTTTGGGTATAAGATTTGTATGTTCGATTTGGAATTCTATCCTAGTATTTGAGTAGCCTAAAGCTAGAGAATAAGAATTTCTATGCTAAGAACTTTATGGGATGAACACTTAGAATAAGTTTTGAGTTGTGTTCTTCGTGCGGAAATCTTGCTTGAGATTGAGCTTGTATAATTTCCGTTACCTTACTATGAAGGTTGATCCCATATTTATAAGCATGAAATCGAATTAGCCATTGGAAATCAATTTGAATTTCGGTCTATTTAAGGTAGGTTTGAAGACCTGATTTGACGTGCTCAGAGGCGGCATGGACGAAAGCATGTAAGCTTGTCCTTTGTAGCCGTTGGACTCTGAAGCACTAGTCCTGCAAGTGTCAGTTCCGTAAGTGCGTGTCTTCTTATCATTGATTCACAAGTACACAAATTCGGCACTTGATTTATTAACAAGATTGACATTCTTCTTGTCTGATTGACTTGGCTCGTACTAGGCAACTTGATGTAGTCACCTGATGGATCTGACCAGATCAGTTAAGACTGACCTGTCTACCTGGTTTGAATCTTCTGATGTAGGTTTTATTAGCACAACTTACTGATTCTTCTTCGTGTTATCTGATGTAGGTCTTCTGGTCTTGATGTCTTCTGATCTTTAGCTCTTCTGATCTCCTGATCCTCAGCTTATCTGATCTTCTGATTATCTGATCATCAAGACTTAGCCTATACATATTTAGTTCCCCTCAATATGTGACCTATCTGTTACATCAGCTGTCTATACAACTCAGCTGGTCATCCTATCTGATATCTAAGTCATCAATCAGCTAACAGATCTGACTGGTTCTATTACAATCTGTTTTGGAACTTCCATTGAAACTACAAATTTTCCAACAACTCCGTCGAGCAGATTGTGCCCGGGGCAAGCACAGGTTGTGCTCGGGGTGAGCACCTGCAGTCCGGATGAAAATACTTCATTTGACTTGGATTGGTTCTTCTAAATCGAAACTAAAATATCTTGCTTCGCAATTGAGATGTGGGATGTGGAGCTCGAACAAGAGCGAAGGCTAAAGGACATGACTGAGTCAGCGAGGTAAACGCTAAGACCGGCGTAAAAAATTACATCTGGAGGCATACCAAACCGGCCTATCCACTGATGGATGTGAAGCGTGGCGAGCATAGATGTAGGGTTAGGGACATGTGTTTCTTTGGTGTCTGATGGGAATTTTTCCTCTCGTCTCTTCTGACTACTGACAGGTCTATTTATAGTGCTTTGTTAAGCATGAGCTGGCTCCTCATGTCTAGATCTCTTAAGAGTTGTGTGACACGTGTTGTTGTTTGTTGACATCTGTCCCCATCCCTGCTGCATGTGATTAGGAATATGAACACGTATCCCAACTAGCCACCATTTGTTGTTTTTTGGAGGAGATGTTGACACTCGTCTTATGGCCTCAGTGATGCATCAATAGTATTTTTGCCTTCCGCAAGATTCTGTGCCTTGTGTTCAACCCTTTATGCTCGGCCTTTCTGGTCCCTTTGCTCGTCATAGGCGAGCGGTCGTTCTATCTATGTACTCGCTTGGGGGTGAACACAAACTTGTGTTCGACCTCAGATTCTCGCCGTTACTGATAATATTTTTTCAAATTTGATGCATTCCATGAATAGGAAAGCGGAGTTCCATCCAAGTCTTCTAGATCATATGCCCCATTTAGTAAGCCCTCCGATAATCAAAATAAACCCTCCCAAGCTCGGCCGAAAACACCGCTTGGTACCCCTGTTGCTCGTCTCAGGACGAGCTCACCAATGTTGAATCTATGAACCCGGACTCTGGAGTTATAAGAATTTTCCAACCTTTGCTTGTACATAACATTTTTTAAATCGGCCTCAAATCGTTTTTCTTCCAATAGATCTATGTTGAGGGCGAGCGCTTGTTCGTTGGTGTGCTCGCCAAAACACATAGTCCGGTTGCTCTGAATTTCAACTTCTGTTGGAATGACAGCTTCCGCACCAAATGCCAAGGCGAAAGGGGTTTCCGCAATTGATGTTCTGAATGTAGTGCGGTATGCCCACTAGATTTCTAGTAGTTCTTCAGCCCATCCACCCCCCTTAGAATTATCAATTTTAGCCTTGAGGGTATGCTTGATGATTTTATTGACTGCTTCAACCTGTTCGCTCGATTGGGGATTATACGGGGTGGAGTAATGCTTTTTTATCCCCCAGCGAGCACAATTTTGTCAAAATTCACTTCCATCGAACTGTTTGCCGTTATCCGTTACTAACGATTGGGGAAGCCCGTAGCGATAAATGATGTGTTTCCAGACGAAATTCTACATTCTTTACTCGGTGGCTTTCACAATAGCTTCGGCTTCAGCCCACTTGGTGTAATAGTCGACGGTGACCACATCGTACTTAACCCGATGTGCCAGTGGGGAAAGGACCGATCAGGTCGATTCTCCACTTTACAAATGGCCACGGGATGTAGACGGAGACAAGTTCTTCTTGGGGAGTATGGGTAAGTGGGGCATGTACCTGGCAATCATGACACGCGCGAGCATAGGCGAGCGAATCTTTTTTGAGCGTGGGCCAGTAATACCCTTGTCTGATTGTCTTATATGCCAAAACATGTCCACTGTATGGTTGCCGCATACCCCGACATGCATTTTCACAAGGATCGTATGACCCTCTTCCGGAGTGACACATTTCAACAACATAAGAGAGAAACTTCGCTTGTACAAGTGCCCGTCTAGAACGGTGTAGCGAGCAACTTGTAGCCGGAGGCGAGCATCTTGTTCTTTACTTTTGGGAAGGAGACCATTCTGCAGGTAGTTTAGAATTGGGGTCATCCATGTTTCTTGTCCAATTGCCACCTGGGCGACCATAGCCCTCGGAACCAAAGGCGAGCAGGTAGTGATGACCACAACGTCAGTTGTGTTAGTCACACCCTCTGCCGTCACCAATCTGGCTAAGGCATCAGTGACTGAGTTGCCTATCCGAGAGAGTTGTTCGATGTACACTTGCTCAAACTGTTCAGCAGTTCCTTTGCTAGTAGCTGGTATTGAGCCATCTACTCTCCATGTGCCTCATATTCGCCCAGGACCTGGTATACGATCAGCTGGGAGTCACTGTATATCATCAACTTTCGAATTCCCATTGTCATCGCCATATGTAAGCCGCCGATCAAGGCCTCATATTCGGCCTCATTATTTGTGGCTGGGAAATCGAAACGGATGGCCGTTGTGAAAGTTTGCCGGGTCGGGCTGATAAGAACCACGCCCGCTCTGGCTCTTGTGCTCGTTAATGAACCATCACATACATGTGCCATGGCTGATCGATTCCCTTTTCGGGCAGCTGTGGATATGTTAACTCTATCATAAAATCGGCCATAACTTGACCTTTGATCGCTGTTCGCGAGGCGAACGTGATGCAGAACTGGCCAATTCCACTGCCCACTTGAGTAACCTTCCGGCCGTATCCGGTCGATGCAGGATTTGACGTAGTGAAAAAGTGGTGAGAACATTATGCTTAAGTGGTCGAAGAAATCTGATTATGATATGACATTATTTGCTTAACACTCATTATGAAAGCGTATGCAAGTTTCTCCAAAGGTGGGTATCGAAGTTCTACATCGTTTAGCACCTGGCTAACATAATACACGGGCAAGTGTGCAGTACCTTCTGCCCAGATGAGCATGGGGCTGATTGCATGCTCGGAGGTGGCAAGGTACATATAGAGCTGCTCGCCTGGGACTGGTTTGGACAGAATTTGTGTGTCCGCCAAGTAAAATTTCAAAGACTCAAATGCAATTTGGCAGTGTTCGGTTCATTGAAATTTTCCTTTCTTTAATGCCTCAAATAAAGGCTTACATTTATCCCCAGTTCGTGATATGAAGCGATTTAGGGAGGCCAAAAAACCCGTCAATTTCTGGACCTCCTTAACATTTCTAGGAGCCTGCATGTCGAGCATAGCTTGGATCTTTGATGGGTTCGCCTCAATTCCCCTTTGACTAACCATGTGAGCGAGGAATTTCTTGGAGTGAACCCCGAAATTGCATTTTTCGGGTTCAACTTCATGTTATACGCACGGAGGATATCAAAGGTTTGAGTGAGATGGCTAAGGTGGTGTTCTTTATGCTCGCTCTTGACCACAATATCGTCAATATACACCTCAACTGTTTGCCCAATATGTTCGTCGAACATTTTGTTCACCAGCCTCTGATATGTTGCTCCGATATTTTTCAACCCAAACGACATGCGCTTCCAGCAATAAATATTATTTTCATTGCAGAAAGCTTTGCTCTTTTGATCATCAGGATGCATTGGAATTTGATGATACCCAGCAAATGCATCCATGAACGTCATGAGCTCATGCCCCGCAGTACTGTCGACCAAATAATCAATGTGCGGCATCGGGGAGTTATCTTTAGGGCATGCTTTGTTCAGATCAGTGAAGTCTATGCACAATCTCCATGTACCATTTGGTTTTCGGACGAGCACATGATTGGCTAGCCACTCAGGGCACTTGACTTCCTGAATGAGCTTGTTGTCAGTAACTTTTTAATCTCGGCGTCCAGAGCTGCGTACTTTTTCGGGCTGAATTTTCTTCGCTTTTGGATTATCGGGTTTCGTGTTGGGTCAATGTTGAGGTGGTGACATGCATGCTTAGGATCGATGCCGACCATGTCCTCATGTGACCATGCGAACACGTCCAGATTAACCCGGAGATATGTGATCATTTCAGTCCGGAGCGGTTCTGGGATTTCTGAGCCGATGTACACTTCTAAGTCCAGCCTGGCCGGATCAGCCACGACAGACTCTAATTCCTCAACAGGTGTTGCTCGCTTCCTCTTGTTGGAGAATAAGTTACATAGATCTATTCGGGATGAATATTTAAATACAAATTTAATTCTCATAATTATTACTAGCATGAATTAATCCTATATTAATTCAAATAATAATACAACAACAAATCATGCATATAATTAATTCACGTAAATCATACGCATGCGGAATTCTACGAGTTTACGTGAACGTACCTCTTGGGATGGCAATGGTCTGGC
Organism: Stenogyne calaminthoides; assembly: GCA_037126765.1. Lineage (NCBI taxonomy): Eukaryota > Viridiplantae > Streptophyta > Magnoliopsida > Lamiales > Lamiaceae > Stenogyne > Stenogyne calaminthoides. Next base: position 13,154,160 of record JBBCBC010000033.1, read on the forward strand.
TGATTAGACTCACCAAAAGAACTTCCCAAGTATTCCCTTAATCCTTGCTCGACTATCCGGTGGTAGGACACTTGCGAACAATTAACAAAAGGAAAATAAATTATGTTGCACCACCTTTGTGGATTTACTAATTTTTCCAGCACATGGAATTGTACTTTGGAATGAAAGAGTCATCCCCTATTTATAGAGCATAGGTGGTCGAAAATTTTGGGCAAAAAATAATGTGGGAAAATCTTTTCTTGATCTCCAAGAAATCTTGAATATATCTCCTATATTCTTTTTCTCATAATTATAATATTCCACAAAATCCCACCTACTCTTTGTTATGGGATATTTTCGAAATTATAGGCAAGAATCCAAGATTTGGATCTTCTTGAATTTATGAGATATTCTTGTATTTCAAGAAATACATATCTTCCATAATATATTTTCAAGAAAATCAAGAAAATCTTTCTTGCCCTTTATATTTCAAAAATTTTGAAATTTCCTTCATGAATAACCAAGTGGGAGATTTCTTGAATTTAATGAGATAATCTTGTATTCCAAGAATACATATCTTCATTCCATAACAAAATTCAAAGAAAATCTTTCTCCCATTTTTATCCATAAATTTCGAAAATAATGAAAAAAATAAGCAACAATATTTATTTTATTTTAAACACCTTTTTCAGTTATTGGACTATATGTTGGGATACTTAGGGGGCCTTTAGGAGAATTAAGATTGGACCTTCCAATGGATTTTGAATTATCAATATTGAGCCACAATATTATTCAAGCCCATAAATATTAATTAATCCCACTACATAATTAATATTGCACTGTCCATCTTAACCCATATTACAGTCAATATGTCTCCCGGTTATTATTTCCCGTATTTAAGATTATCTAGCCCATTAATTAATTCAAGCCACTGAAATAGCTTTCCATTAATTAATATCTTTTGTCCTTGATCAAGGAACGGTTCAACATTATTATCCATACCGGAAACTAATTCCACTTGCAAGATTTGGTATGATAAAGCTTATGAACCTCCCAAGGGGGCAAATCGAACAAGCGTACTTGCACACGATTCTCCGTATTAAATCTTAGCAATCACATGTGACCAATAATATTGCCCAAGATAAAAAGTATTGAATCTCGTTGATTCTCTACCCATGATAAGTCAAAGCAATAGTTACCAACCACACGTGATCCTATTTAAGGAACGAAGATTAAGAAATAACGAACCACTGAGGTCTAATTCTTCCTTGTTCAGTTCTGAAGAATTTGTCCTACTGTAGGTCCTATTCAATGCATCAGTCATGCACTAGTGTAATCTCTTGGTCAAGACAAGCCAATCCGAGCCTTACACTTCAACCTTTCACGATGGATTGTTCATTTTCATCTAGGTCGTGAATGGCGTACTTTTAGTTACAAGGGACTGTTAATTTAATCTTCTGTGATCTGGTATCACTAAATTAACTACAATGTAACACGTACGATTTATTGAACAGTTATGCAGTAAATATATGTAACATTCGATAATATTTAAAGCATCAGTGATAAACAATTTATTTCAGTAAATAAGTTCGAAATTCAGTTTTGATTATACAAAGTAAAAGCATACTTTCTAGTATAATCCCAACAATCTCCCACTTAAACTCAAAGTCTGCTTTTAAGTATACTACAACATGTCTCGTGTAGTTCCTAATTCATGACATATAATGTCACCTACACGAACCTAATAATTTCTCCCACTTATACTCAAAGCAGATTGGCAACGGTGTTGACACCCATTCCTTCCACATGTCCGTCGAATGTATTCAGAGGCAGACCCTTTGTGAATGGATCTGCTAGGTTATCTTCAGACGCTATCTTTGCCACATCTATATCTCCTCTCTTAATGATATCTCGTATAAGATGGTATTTCCTTTCAATGTGTTTGTTGGCCTTGTGGGCTCTTGGTTCCCTTGAATTTGCAACTGCTCCGGCATTGTCACAATAAACAGTGATTCTGCTGGGCAAATTCGGAACTACATTCAAGTCCACTAGGAAGTTCTTGAGCCAAACCGCTTCTTTCACTGCCTCGCAAGCAGCTACATATTCGACTTCCATGGTAGAATCTACGACACATTTCTGCTTGACGCTTCTCCATGTCACGGCTCCTCCCCCCATGCAAAACACACTACCGGAGGTAGATTTTCTGGAGTCTATGTCTGATTGGAAATCCGAGTCCGTGTAGCCAATGGGGATTGGACTATCTGACTGATAAATTAACATTCTATCCCGAGTTCTTTTCAGATACTTCAGAATGTTTTTAACTGCCATCCAATGTTCTTTCCCCGAGTTACTTTGATATCTTGCCACCATGCCAACGACAAAGCAGATATCCGGTCTCGTACACAACATTGCATACATAAGGCTTACGACAGCCGAAGCATATGAAATGCCTCTCATGTCATCTATCTCCTTTTGCGTCTTAGGGCACATTTTCTTGGATAGATGGATTCCATGTCTGAAAGGTACGAAGCCTTTCTTGGAATCCTGCATGCTGAATCATTTCAAGACAGTGTCTATATATGAAGCTTGCGATAAACCTATCATCCTTTTCTTGCGATCTCGAGTGATCTTGATCCCAAGGATGTGTGCGGCTTCCCCTAAGTCCTTCATATCAAACTGTTTTGAAAGCCTTGCCCTTACGTCTGATAACACCTTTTTCATCATTCCCGATGATCAGAATGTCATCGTATAGTACTAAGAATACCAATGCAGTTCCGACACACTTTTTGTACACACAACTTTCGAACTCGTTTTGATCGAACCCATAAGACTTTATAACATGATCAAAACATTGGTTCCAAGCTTGAGTCCGTAAATGGACTTCATGAGCTTACAAACTAGGTGTTCTTGGCCTTTTTCAATGAAGCCTTGGGGTTGTTGCATATAGATCTCTTCATCAAGACTTCCGTTAAGGAAAGCTGTCTTGACATCCATTTGCCAGATTTCAAAGTCGAGATGCGCAGCAATCGATAAGAGAATTCGGATGGACTTAAGCATGGCTACGGGTGAAAAAGTTTCCTCATAATCGATCCCTTCTTTCTGAGTATAACCTTTTGCCACGAGTCTTGCCTTGAAGGTTTCCACCTTCCCGTCCGGTCCTCTTTTTCTCTTATACACCCACTTGCAACCAATGAGTTTGACCCCATTAAGTGGTTCGATTAGCTCCCACACTATATTATGAAACATAGAACCCATTTCGGCTTTCATTGCTGTTTGCCAAGAATCTGCATCATTGTCTTCGATTGCCTCGTCATATGTCCATGGGTCTGATTCGTCTTGTCCGGGAATCAAGTCCGAGGACTCTCCTATTCCCATGAATCTCTCGGGTTGTTTCACAACCCTCACACTACGACGAGGCTCCGGTTGCATAAGTCTGTCGTTTGGTATGTCATCTTGTACAGTTAGCATTGAGGTTAAACCCCTTAGCTCATTTAAGGTAATCTCACTTCTGGGTCTTCTTTCGTTCATAGAGTCTTCTTCCAAAAATCTAAAGTGGGTGCTTATTACTACCTTTTTATCTTCGGGACCATAGAACATACACCCTTTTGTTCCCTCGGGGTATCCCACAAACAACCTTAATTCTGATCGAGGATCTAATTTTTCGGCTTCCTTTTCCAACACGTAGGCCGGACACCTCCAAATCCTCATGTGTCTCATACTAGGCTTGCGCCCGGTCCACAATTCTTTGGGAGTTTTGGGAACCGATTTCGATGGCACCAAGTTCAGAATGTAGGCTGCTGTTTCCAAGGCATGACCCCAGAACGACTTGGGAAGATCCGCATAACTCATCATAGATCTAACCATTTCCAAAAGAGTTCTGTTTCTTCGCTCTGCAACCCCGTTTTGTTGAGGGGTTCCGGGTGCAGTAAGCTGGGATGCAATCCCTTCATCAGATAAGTAGTTCAAAAACTCATCGCTGAGGTATTCGCCTCCACGATCGGATCGTAGAGACTTGATACGTTTTTCCCTATGATTCTCTGCTTGAACCTTGAATTCTTTGAATTTCTCAAAGGTCTCAGATTTATGCTTCATAAGGAAAATATAACCGTACCTTGAGTAATCATCAATAAAAGTGATAAAACACTCATAACCTCCTCTTGCTTTGGTTGACATTGGACCACATACATCTGTGTGAACGATCTCTAACACTTCTTTAGCTCTATTCCCCTTGGCTCCAAATGCCCTCTTGGTCATTTTACCCTCCAAACATGATTCGCAGGTTGGAATTGGTTCAACTTGGAGAAACTCCAGTGAACCGTCTTTCACCAACCTTTGGATCCTCTTTGGATTTATATGACCCAATCTTAGATGTCATAGAAGCGTCGCGTTCACGTCTGATGAACGTTTTCTTTTATCGGAAATAGTTGATGTGTTATAGGATGCATTTCGTGAGTGGTGTGCACAGTTAATTGTATAGAGATTATTCGGTAACGTTCCATGAACAGATAAATTTATCAAAAAAGAGAAATGGTAACAACTTTTTTAAAAGTAACCGAATATCCATCAAGAAAAAGTTTAGAAACTGAAATTAAATTCTTTCTAAAATTCAGAACGTAAAGAACATCTCTTAAAATTAAAACTATGTCTTCAAAAGACAGGTGTACTTCTCCCACCGCTTCAGCTGCCACTCTCGTAGCATCGTCCAGTGTGATGAGGATCTCACTCCCACTAAGTTGTCGGGTCCGCTTGAACCCCTGTAAAGTGAAACAAACATGATCAGTGGATCCCGTATCCACTACCCATAAATGGGAGGCATACGCCGCTAAACAAGTTTCAACAACTAGTGCGTGAGAATTACCTTTCTTTCCATTCCTTTTGGGATTGGAACAGGCTGCCCTAGAATGTCCTACTCTCCCGCTTTCCAAGACTTTCCTCATGCTTGAGTCTGCTTGGTTCAACTTTCTTCTCTTTTCATCATCCTTATCACCGCTTGACCTAGGATGAAAAGAAGATTTATGTTTTCCCATGTTCTTTTCCTCGCGCTCCCTTTCCCTTTCAACCAAAGTGAGAGCATTTACAAGATTATCCACTGTAAAATCTAGATCTTCCATTAGATACTCAAGATAGTGGTGATTATAGTTCTTTGGTAAGGATTGGAGAATGAAATCAATCTTAGTCTTGAAATCACATTTTTCGCCGAGGATCTCAAGTTCCTCGAATAGCACCATAACCCTAAGGACGTGCTGCGCTGCAGTTGTCCCTTTTTCCATTTTTAATTCGGCAATTTCTTGCTTCACACTTTGGATTGCCATATGGGTCTGATGTGCGAACATCGCTTTGAGATTCTGTAAGATGTCTGCAGCTAACTCATATTCTTGATGAAGGTGTTTCAACGCATCTAACATATGTGCCAGAATTGTATCCTTCATCAATTCATTTGCCAGCTCCCATTCACCATAAATCATCTCATCCCATATGCCGGCATCCTTAGTTGGTTTTTCGGGTTATGGTGTATCAAGTACCCATTTTGAAGGTGATGCGGTTAGGACAGGTTTTAGTTTGTATTTCCAATCAAAATAGTTTTCACCGGTAAGCAAATTGTCTTTAAGTATATTGAATAGTGGATTAAAAGGTTGCAACATGATGAACTGAAATAAACAATAATATGCATAAGCACAAATATATCACAAGGTTCAATCACATGCATCATATTAAAATCTCAAAAAAAATATGAACATGCATCAGCCAACATCTCAAAACAGTTTAAAAAAGCCACGTGGGGTGGGTCATTATTTAAACACATTCAAGCGGGTTACAAACAAGAACAGTTACAAACCTTTAATATCCAGATTAATAGTTGGCTCCCACTTGACCAATATAAAATTGACAGGGACTTCGGGGAAGTATATGCATATCAATTTTATACCTAAGTAATAACCATGATTAAATCTGAGATTATTATTTCGCTTTGATCGAGCCTCGTGGGGAGGGTCATAAATCGCCACTAGTAATAATCCACAATCATCCATTTGGAATTTATTCATGTGAAAGCTAACTTTTGACCGTCCCGTGGGGGGAATTTCTCCAAAAGAATTCACAAATAAATAAATCATGGAGGTCAAAATTAATTCAATTTTATTATCCGGAATAAAATTGCCAACTAATTATTTAAACATACTTAGTAATTTTGATTGTGAGATTTTTCATTGGGTAACTCTCATGCAAACACATTTAAACAAATTAAATAAAGCATAAGATAACACAATAATAAATCAAGCAAAGAAGAAAAATAAACATATTGGGCACAAATTATCCAATTGTCATGGTTTGATTTTCTTGGCCTTATTTTGAAGAAACGCTCGTCTTGAATTTCTCCCACTCGATCGTCTCAAAAAAAAAAATACTTTCGATCTCAAATCGCCACGCCAAGTAGCTTCTTGGCCGGGATGCACGCCCAAGATTCGCCACCCCTTGGCCGAGTGATCGCGACGTCGCGCCTGGGCGCAAGCTTATCAAGACCATTGCCGAAGAAGATGGCCTCGGCAGGCATCGCCCTCGTCGACCTCAGTAGCCTCGGCGGGGCTTCGGCAGGCGACTTCGCCAGCCCTCGCCTCGCCTCGCCTTGCCCGCGGAACTTCGGCGGAGTGCCACCCGTCTGGAAGCGCCCCGCGCCTTCGCCTCCGTCCGCCCGCCCGCTCCACGCCGCGGTGCCGCGTGCATCTTGCGCCCGCCCGTGCGCACGACCTGATCCTCGCGCGCGCTCGGCCCTCGGCCTCACCCTGTGCCCGTGCATACCTGCGTGCGTCCACGTCGCGCGCGTGCCTCCCTTGGCACATTTCGCGCGACGCACGCCGCCTACGCCCGGTTCTGGATTTTATCCTTTAATTCTTCGTCTCCGCCTTCGTTTCTGATCCGGTTACAATTTATTTACAAAAAATAAATAAACCTAGATCTAGACTAGTCTATTACATTGATCAAATCAAACAAATCCTAATCTACTCGTGGATTTTCTCCATTTGGAGCAAAATGAATCCAAGCGAATCGAATTAAAAACCACAATTTATATGCATGCATAAATAAACACATTAAATTCCATGACAATTGGATACCTGCAAAAAAGATCTAGCAATTCTACTATCCAATTTCAAATTTAATGCAAATGAATTAAATTATAATTTAAAAAATTCAGAACCCGAAACCATGGCTCTGATACCAGTTGTTGGGGAATAAGTTGCACATATCTATTTGGGATGAATATTTAAATACAAATTTAATTCTCATAATTATTACTAGCATGAATTAATCCTATATTAATTCAAATAATAATCCAACAACAAATCATGCATATAATTAATTCACGTAAATCCTACGCATGCGGAATTCTATGAGTTTACGTGAACGCACCTCTTGGGATGGCAATGGATGCGGCCGATTAGACTCAAAAAAAAAGAACTTCCCAAGTATTCCCTTAATCCTTGCTCGACTATCCGGTGGTAGGACACTTGTGAACAATTAACAAAAGGAAAATATATTATGTTGCACCACCTTTGTGGATTTGCTAATTTTTCCAGCACATGGAATTGTACTTTGGAATGAAAGAGTCATCCCCTATTTATAGAGCATAGGTGGTCGAAAATTTTGGGCAAAAAATAATGTGGAAAAATCTTTTCTTGATCTCCAAGAAATCTTGAATATATCTCTTATATTCTTTTTCCCATAATTATAATATTCCACAAAATTCCACATACTCTTTGTTATGAGATATTTTCGAAATTATAGGCAAGAATCCAAGATTTGGATCTTCTTGAATTTATGAGATATTCTTGTATTTCAAGAAATACATATCTTCCATAATATCTTTTCAAGAAAATCAAGAAAATCTTTCTTGCCCTTTATATTTCAAAAATTTTGAAATTTCCTTCATGAATAACCAAGTGGGAGATTTCTTGAATTTAATGAGACAATCTTGTATTCCAAGAATACATATCTTCATTTCATAACAAAATTCAAAGAAAATCTTTCTCCCCTTTTTATCCATAAATTTCAAAAATAATGGAAAAAATAAGCAACATTATTTATTTTATTTTAAACACCTTTTTCAGTTATTGGACTATATGTTGGGCTACTTAGGGGGCCTTTAGGAGAATTAAGATTGGACCTTCCAATGGATCTTGAATTATCAATATTGAGCCACAATATTATTCAAGCCCATAAATATTAATTAATCCCACTACATAATTAATATTGCACTATCCATCTTAACCCATATTACAGTCAATATGGCTCCCGGTTATTATTTCATGTGTTTAAGATTATCTAGCCCATTAATTAATTCAAGCCACTGAAATAGCTTTCCATTAATTAATATCTTTTGTCCTTGGTCAAGGAACAGTTCAACATTATTATCCATACCGGAAACTAATTCCACTTGCAAGATTTGGTATGATAAAGCTTATGAACCTCCCAAGGTGGCAAATCGAACAAGCGTACTTGCACACAATTCTCCGTATTAAATCTTATCAATCACATGTGACCTATAATATTGCCCAAGATAAAAAGTATTGAATCTCGTTGATTCTCTATCCATGATAAGTCAAAGCAATAGTTACCAACCACACGTGATCCTATTTAAGGAACGAAGATTAAGAAATAACGAACCACTGAGGTCTAATTCTTCCTTGTTCAGTTCTGAAGAATTTGTCCTCCTGTAGGTCCTATTCAGTGCATCAGTCATGCACTAGTGTAATCTCTTGGTCAAGACAAGTCAATCCGAGCCTTACACTTCAACCTTTCACGATGGATTGTTCATTTCCATCTTGGTCGTGAATGACGTACTTTTAGTTACAAGGGACTGTTAATTTAATCTTCTGTGATCTGGTATCACTAAATTAACTACAATGTAACACGTACGATTTATTGAACAGTTATGCAGTAAATATATGTAACATTCGATAATATTTAAAGCATCAGTGATAAACAATTTATTTAAGTAAATAAGTTCGAAATTCAGTTTTGATTATACAAAGTAAAAGCATACTTTCTAGTATAATCCCAACACCTCTTTTGTCCCCATCGGGGATCTATGATTGACCCTCGATGTTCGTCTTCAACCTCCATAGGATCGAAACCTATGTGACGTTCCAGGTCTGGTAACTCGCGGACAAGTTGTCTGTCGTGCGAATCTACATTCATAGGATCAGGAGCTTGTCTAATCGCCCAGGATTCTGTATTCGCCCGGGGAATTATGCTCGATTGGGGAGTTGTGTTCGCCCATTGACTAGATTCTCCGACTTCTCTCGTTTGCTGTTCTATCATGCTCACCATCTTTTGTTTTTCTGGTGCACATGATGGTAAACAGTCTCGGGCTTTCTTCTGGTCGCCCTTTACGCTGCATGTCCCATCAATAGTTGGAAATTTAACACAATAGTAGTAGGTCGAACAAGCAACCTTGAATTCCTAGATAAATGGGCTACCTAAAAACCCGTTGTAAGTAGACGGAGCATCAACGATTATAAAATCTAGCATTCTATTTTGTCGAATCTCCGGATTCTCAGTTGATTCTAACTCGAATCCTAACCTGATCAGACCATAGGGCCGGGTTACAGATTCCTAGAAACCCATGATGGTATGATCACATGGTTTGACATACATACTTAGATCCCCAACTTGTTTATCCATTTGGTGCAGAGTGTTGACGAACATGATGTTCGCATATGCTCGGGGTGGCGACCAGGAGTCGATGCACCTTCAACCCGAGTAGTCGAGCACTGATGGTTGGAGAGTCGTTGTGGAGGGTGATGATGCCATCAAGGTCATCATCCAAAAACATGATCTGGTGGGATGGTGGTGCGCTAGCTGATGTGCTCGCCACATTTATCTGGTGGATGCTATGCATGGCGCGCACTCCCATCTTTTTTTATCTGTTTGACAAGGTTGGTGTTTAGTAGCATCCTCCCACCGGCCCGTAATCTGGCAGGATCATGTTGATTTCTTGCCCCTCCCGACCTTTGTCAGTGGTTGGGGCTCCTTTCTTTGGTAATTCCAACTGTCGATGGAATTCCTCTTGATCGCTGTCTGACACCTCCTCGACCTTACGCTTTTTCTTTTGATCGCCCGGTTTTTCATCCTGGATTCCACTGTTTGCCGGTTTCTTTATGTACTGGGTAAGGCATTTCTTTATGTACAGTTTCCAGAGTTGTCGCATGAGGTCGCAACACTCATATGTATTATGCCCAATAAACTCATGGAAAGAGCAAAATTTGGAGGCATTGAGCTGGCTTTTATCTCTGAAAATACGCCGAGGTTTTTCCACCATATCCCGATCCTTGATCTGGTTATATATTATTTTGGCTGAGGCACCGAGCAAAATCTGAAGTGCGTGTGCTTCAGTCCCTTCTTCGAATGGTTTGAAAGAACCTGAGGGTTTGTATCCCCCTTCGCCTGCTGGTTTCTTACCGACGACCATTCTTTTGGTCGCTCCTTCCTGGCCTGCCTGCAACTGAGCGAGCAAGTCCTGCATGGTTATGATTTTGGCTGCCCGCACACAGAACTCGGCATACGTGTTCGGCCAGTCCTGGTGCATGGCCTTCCATGAGGATCTTGGCATCCTCTTCTACGCTATTTATAGAGTTTTGTCAAGCATGTGTTGCCTTGGCAAGTACGAGCTGGTGGTTTCTTATCATACAAGAATGTACGTTGTGTTGCCACGTTTCCTACCATGCCTCCCTGGTCGACATCTGTCTTTGCCTGTTTGTGAAGTCTCCGACTTGTCATCCAGGTGGTATGGGTTTAGCAGGTGGTTTGGTGTTGGTGTTCGTTAATATGTCTTTGTTTCTGAGAGGTTATTCTTGTTCGCCCGGAAGGCGTGGCCGTAGGCCAAGCACCTTGGTCCTTGCTCTCCGCTTGCCCTCAAGGGCGAGCATGTCTTCCCTTTCTTATTCATCGGGTGTTCTGTTCGATCGTTTCTTGTGCTCGCCCATCTTGGCGAATTGCCAGAGTTGCCGGGCGAGCATAATTCCTTTGGTGTGGTGGCCTGATGATGAGCTAGGTAACCTCCTGAGGAGCATAGGAGGACGACCAGGGTGCCCGCCAGGTTGGCGAGCACCTGTCTGATGAGCTGGCGCACACTTTTGGGTTATTAGTCCATGTGATCGTCTGGTGAACACGTGGCAGGAAAGTTCTTAACCGTGTACAACAACTACACTTTCATTTAAACAAGTACTACTTTTAATTGAACTCAAGTAATACTTTTCATTTAAACAAGTACTACATTTTCATTTAAACAAGGACTACTTTTCATTTAAACAAATAATACCTTTCATTGAACTCAAGTAATACCTTTCATTTAAACAAATACTACTTTTCATTTAAATAAGTAATACTTTTCATTGAACTCAAGTAATACCTTTCATTTAGACAAATACTACTTTTTATTTAAACATGTAATACTTTTCATTTAAATAAGTACTACTTTTAATTGAACTCAAGTAATATTTTTCATTTAAACAAGTACTATATTTTCATTTAAACAAGTACTACTTTTCATTTAAACAAGTAATACTTTCATTGAACTCAAGTAATATCTTTCATTTAAATAAATACTACATTTTCATTTAAACAAGTACTACTTTTAATTGAACACAAGTAATAATATTCATTTAAGCAAGTACTATATTTTCATTTAAACAAGTACTACTTTTCATTGAACTCAAGTAATACCTTTCATTTAAACAAATGCTATCTTTTTTATTTAAACTAGTAATACTTTTCATTGAACTCAAGTAATACCTTTCATTTAAACAAATACTACTTTTCATTTAAACAAGTACTACATTTTTATTTAAACAAGTAATACTTTTCATTGAACTCAAGTAATATCTTTCATTTAAATAAATACTACTTTTCATTTAAACAAGTAATACTTTTCATTGAACTCAAATAATACCTTTCATTTAAACAAACACTACTTTTCATTTAAACAAGTACTACATTTTCATTTAAACAAGTAATACTTTTCATTAAACTCAAGTAATACTTTTTATTTAAACAAGTAGGAGTACTACTTTTCATTTAAACAAGTAAACTTTTCATTGAACTCAAGCAATACCTTTCATTTAAATAAATACTCCCCCCGTCCACCAAAACTCTGCTCATTTCGTTTTGACATGTTTTACGGAAAGGTAAATTAAGTTCATTTATGAATAACATAATTGACTGTCAGTAAAGTATAATGATAACTTAACTAATTAAGTGATTGTTGGACAATGAAAATAAAAAAAATTGTGTTCATAATCGGACTTAATTTATCTTTTTGTACAACATGTCAAAACAAAATGAGCACAGTTTTGATGGACGGAGGGAGTACTACTATTTATTTAAACAAATACTACATTTTCATTTAAATAAGTACTACTTTTAATTGAACTCAAGCACTACTTTTCATTTAAACAAGTTCTACATTTTCATTTAACAAGTACTACTTTTCATTTGAACAACTAATACTTTTTATTAAACTCAAGTAATACATTTCATTTAAACAAATACTACATTGCATTTAAACACGTAATACTTTTCATTGAACTCAAGTAATACCTTTCATTTAAACAAATACTACTTTTCATTTAAACAAGTAATACATTTCACTTAAACAAGTACTACTTTTAATTGAACTCAAGTAATACTTTTCATTTAAACAAGCACTACATTTTCATTTAAACAAGTACTACTTTTCATTTAAACAAGTAATACCTTTCATTTAAACAAATGCTACATTTTCATTTAAACAAGTACTGCTTTTAATTGAACTTATGTAATACTTTTCGTTTAAACAAGTACTACATTTTTATTTAAACAAGTACTACTTTTCATTTAAATAACTAATACTTTTCATTGAACTCAAGTAATACCTTTCATTTAAACAAATACTACATTTTCATTTAACCAAGTACTACATTTTTATTTAAACAAGTAATACTTTCCATTTAAACAACTAATACTTTTCATTAAACTCAAGTAATACCGTTCATTTAAACAAATACTACTTTTCATTTAAAAAAGTAATACTTTTCATTGAATTCAAGTAATACCTTTCACTTAAACAAATACTACTTTTCATTTAAATAGAAAATATTTTTCATTTAAACAAGTAATACTAGTTACGTGAGTACAAGTAATACAAGTCACGCAGAAATATAAATTATATAAACAATAACATATACGTACGAAAAATTTCAAAACTTGTTCAAAGCAAACACAGCGAACACACAAATTGTTCGGATAAAACAAATATCATCACAAAAAAAAAGAGTTTAAAAAAAACAGTGTCTAATTAGGCGGATGAATACTGTCCGGATAATTATCATAATCACAAGATCAATATTGTAAAGTAGAAAGTCGTCATCATCATCATCATCTCCACCGCAAGAGCCGCCACCACCGCCACCACTGTCATCACGACTGCCAACCCCAATGCCACTGCCACCGCCGCCATGGCCACTGCCACCGCCACCGCCTACTGCGTCGTCCTCCTCCTCAAGGTCAATGAAATAATTATCGGGGAGATTGAGTTGGGAGGCCATACATCACCACTTTAGTTCATTTAATTGTGCAAAGCATTCATTAATCCTGGCCTCCATCTGCTCAGACGTCTCGCCATGCTGCTGCGGCTGCGGAGCTAAAGTAACAGAGGTCTGGGATGAGTCGACTTGTGTCTCCGCAATCACGACACTGGAGTATCTACCCATCCCGATTACCCGTCCTCTATCGGTGTCGGCCTCCTCTACATAGATCTGATTGATATTAATTGGAGGAGTTGAACCCGATGATTCACTCGGCTAGTGTTGGCTGGCAGCGTCTTCGACCCTTTCTCGCACTTTATTCTGTAAAAACTAAAAATTCTTTAGATTCATTAAAAAAATATAATTAATTTTGAAATAAGACACTAATATATTATTAATTTCTTACATGTATGTTGGTCGTGCGGCTGTAGGTGAAGGTCTTTGCAGTTTCATTATATGGATGTGCGCGCGTCAACGTCTCCAGCCAGTCGAGAGGGACCCCAGTCTGTCGTTCCTGTTAACAAATAAAAATATTATTATTAATTATTAAAATATTATATAATTAAATAGATAATTTGATAAAATTTTCATTAAATTACTTACTCGGTACATGCGGTGCTCCATAATAGACCGAGATCCAGTGCAATGCACAACTATGCCGCCACGGCCTCCGGGCTGGGTCATGCGGTTCTAACGGTTCTTCTTGCACATCTCCTGGTACCTGGGATGACTCCAAACCCCCACAATGGATTCCCAGACTCCCGGATCCAAATTCTCCGACAAGTTTGTCCCTTCATCCCTCTACCCAATGTGCCACCTGTGCATTAGGTCTTGTATCGTGCGGCAACAATCTTACAGAATGGCTTATAGAAATTTTCGTCCGAGATATCGTCCCGCCACGTCGTCTGCTTCTGCCTCGACCAGTACTCATCTACATTAATTAATAAAAGTTATATTAATAATCATAATATATATCTAAAACACAATTAAACTTACTACCTACACTAAAACAATTAATTAAAATCAGGCCTAAATTTCGATAGAGTTTCAACTGTATTATTTAAAATTCATCCTAGTCAACCAACAATCTAACAATTCTAACATATATTACATAATATATGTATTTTATATAATTAATAAACAATTTTTACTACGTAATTAACTAAATAAATTACGGCAAAATCTCAACTAAAATAGATCAAATTCATCTCCTAATCAACCAATAATCTAACAATTTTAACAATTCTAAAATAATTACATAAACATAATTAAAATAATATTTAAACATAATTAACGCATACAATTAATTAAATAAATTACATTATTTCTAAACATATATAAGTAATCTAACATATATTACACAATCCCTATCCAATCTAAGATATATTAGATAATGTTGGTCCCGAAAAACCCAATTTAAAACTCGAAAAATCTCAATTGGAGGTAACTTTAAATTTTTTCCGAATGTGTGTTATGCAGATTTGCTAAAGTATGTATGACAGTTAATATGAAAGCAAATAAGAACACATGTATTTTTATAGTGGTTCGGACGAACTTGTCCTACATCCACTCTTCCCTTCATGGGGCACTTCCTTAACCAACAGATATTTATGGAGCTCTCACTCAATGGGACTTATCTCCCTCACGGGATCTCCTATAGATGTTTAATGAGTTCTCACTCTCTCGGGACTTATCTCCCCTGGGATTGCTTCGTAACTACCTCACTTAACCACTAATTTTCTCTCTCAAGAAAGGGTATGGGTTTGGTGTTATTTCCAACTAGGTGAGATTTTCCCTAAGGTTGGGAAAATCTCTCTAAGCTTAGGATATTACATTTATGCTTAGAAATAATGAAGAACACTCTTGGGTAAATTTGGATATTTAATGCTCTGTGTTCTTGAATGGAGATGCTTGAATATTTGGCTTTAATCTTCACTTTGCAGCATCCTCCATTGTCTTCTTTTGAAGATAGTGCAATGTATTTATGGTGTGGATTTAAATATTACTGTTGGAGAGTAATATTCAAATCCATACTAATAAACTTCCAACTTTTTCTTTGTCCACGGCTTTATGTCACATCAATATGTGTGTTGTCATCTTTTCATTGTGACTTTTTGTGTGTATCTACATTAATTAATAAAAGTTATATTAATATCATAATATATGAAAAAAAACACAATTAAACTTACGACATTACCGCGACACTAAAAACAATTAATTAAAATCAGTTTAAATGCCGGGTCGATCTTTGAGAGATTTTCCTTGATCGGTATTATTTAATTGTCTTCTAATCCTCGAAATCATTAGTCTCTTCTTATCTTGATGAGTTCCCCCTCAACTTATTACCTGTAAAATAAAACTAAGTCTAGAACACAAGCTTTCTATACAACTTAGCTTGTCCTATTTCAAAGTGTTTTGGCATAATAATCAAAACCAAAATTATCCCAACAGATAATAAATGTATGCAATTATTTAAATAAATTATATAATTTACCATAAATTACAAAATTCCTAAACATATATATTTCTAAACATTGACTAATCTTACATAACATTGATCAATCTAACATAACATTGACTAATATAACATAACATAATGTACGTATGATATATACACACACACACATGTGATGCAGCGTAAACATATAAACAAGCAATCTATGGATAAATCTATGAAGAGAGCGTTCTTCACATCAATTCCAAAGTCATTAATAAAAAATATCAAAAGTCCCCTAACAAAGATAAACCAACAAGTTTAAGTACTAATAGAAAATAAAATCCCACAACAATTGGGTCCAAATTGTTGTGCCCAGTTTAATATTCCGGCCAACAAGTTACCTAAACGATGAATTATTGAACATAATATTTAATATTTAAATTTAACCCTTTTCGTCTTTAATCATACAATTAATCTTTAAATAAATTACATTATTGACCTATTTATAAAACATATATATAAGAATATGCAATAAAAGTGGCTTCAAGTAATCAAACATATATTAGATGTAATCGCCTATCCAATCTAAGATATATTAGATAATGTTGGTCCCGAAAAACTTCGAAAATCTAAAAATTGCCCCCAAAATTTGAGCGTGTCTACTTTCCACACTTGAGGTTGGATTCTTGGTATTAATTTTGACATATCTTTGCGGGCTTGATTCTCCTCGTGCCCCCCAAGTTTGAAAATTCGGACAGGTTTTCGTACTCTCGAGGTGGATCTCATGCTTTCGCACTTTGAGTTGAAACTCTCATGCGAGTCTTGTATGTGCTTGTACTCCAAGGTAGCGAGCTTCTTTGTACAAGTCTTTTAACAGGTAGCTAAAGCCTCTTTGTACAATGTATGGCGAGCCCCTTAATATGAGACTTGATGTAAATAAGAACACATCGATAATGAAAATCATTTTTTTTTCTCCCTTTATTCGACTTTTAAAATTACAAGTGTTCTTGCCGTCTTATTTGGGACTTATTTATGAACTTATCCCTACTTAGGGTGGTGATCTCATTTGCCAAGATGTATGTAAAGTCGTTACTGAAGGCGTTGTTTTTTCACGCTACCTCCTTTAGTTTAAACACATAGGAATTTTGAAAAGAAAGATGACACTTTATTTGACTTGGCTAAACTAGTACAAAAAGGTGAGAAATTGAGAAACATTTATGTCTTTGGTGCCATGTGAGTGTTCGAGCTAAGAAGCTTTAAAAGGTAGACATCTTGGTGTCTTCGATGATGGAGAGACCTATTGGCTAGATCTCCTCGTTGGATGGGTTGAGTGAAGCGAGTTCGAGGCTCTAGCTCGTTGTCCACTTGAGATCGCTTGACGAACTCATTCAATAAACCTTCCTCATATAGCCTCCAAAGTTATGAGGTCCTTGCATTCACTTGTGAAAGTGGCGAGAACTTGAATGGGTTACGCTTTGTTCCTATTCTTCACTCTTAACAATCTGCGTGTAGACAAGTGGGTGTCATTCAGGACATCCATCAACTTCATACAAATGACTCCTCGAGCAGGTTGAGTCCATTGTTGAGCTTTTGATGGAATGGAACCCTCTTTTGGTGTTATTGCTCCATATAGTGTCAGATTTTGTATTTGGTTGGAGGTTGGGAAAATCTTCTCTAGATTAAGGGATATTTCAGGATTATCAATCCTTTCAATTAAGAAATAATGAAGAACACTTTCATGGAAAGTCCGGGATATTTAATGCGATCGGGCTTGGTGAAATTTGAACCAATATGAGCATGGTCACTCAAAGTCAATGG
Source organism: Stenogyne calaminthoides (assembly GCA_037126765.1). Lineage (NCBI taxonomy): Eukaryota > Viridiplantae > Streptophyta > Magnoliopsida > Lamiales > Lamiaceae > Stenogyne > Stenogyne calaminthoides. The sequence continues at coordinate 13,171,950 of JBBCBC010000033.1, forward strand.
AAAGAATATTCTTAGATGCCATATAGGAGATTTCGATTCTTCCCATTGCCGCAATCTCTCGTTGACTTTCCTCACAGTGAGTGTGTTGGGAAATTTATAAGTTTTGATGAAAGTTCCAAAATCACATGTAATAAGGACCTCCATTTTTCTCGATGATCATTGCTATAGGAGATCGATTGATAATAATTGTATAGAAAAAGCGATGTAATAGATGGATTTGTGGGGGAACTCAATATGTAAAGGTCGAATCTGAAGAATTTGACAAGTACCCATTTAAAGCGTAAGCGGAAGAATATTAATTTCGCCGGAAATGAAGCCAAACCTCTAATAAATCCGAAGATAAAGAAAGACCTACATTTTCGGCCGGTTTTGTCCATTCAAGATTGATTCATAAGATGAACCGATGTTTCATCTTTCATACGTCACGAACAAGATGAATACCAACCTTAGTTCTTTTCATCCAATAAGGAAGAGACACGTATGAGCAGAGTCGATATCATCGGGATTCGATGTTGTTTCTCTCAAACGGCTATAAAACCTTCACCACGTTTCAAGCATGTCACATCAAACTGCAACTCTACCTAACATAACGAGATTCAAATTGCTCTCCAACGGCTCTTTGATCTCAAGGTCTATAAATATGGGATCAGAGTGAACAACGGAAATGCTTGGACAAAATACATAATCAAGACGCTCAAACTATATCGATTTCAAGAAGAACACAAAGAACTACAAGCTTATTTTATATTGATTGTGTTCATCCCATAAGTTCTTAGCAAGAAATCTTTCCATCTAGCTATCGCCGCTTTTTAGGAAAGATTTCATAGTTGGAACTTAACAATCTTACCCAAACCCCAAGTTAGGATAAGTTGTTTAGCAAGATTTCGATCTAGGATTCTAGTCTTGATTTGGAGGATCGGTTGAGTGAGAACTCCTAAAACATCTGTTGGTGTAATGTGTTGGACTAACACACTAATCTAAGATTCGGTTACATCGGTTTAAGTCGGTTAAGTTGGTGCCCCCCCTTGTGAAAGGGAAGACGTGGATTTGGTTTGTCCGAACCACTATAAATCTTGTGTGCCACTTGCCGCTGTTCTCACATTGCACAATATTAAAGCGATACATTCTAAGTTAAGATCAAGACGTTCGATTTTCACATCCGATTAAAAAGATAAAACTTGGGATTTATACAAACCGGTTTTTCACGGGTAAAACTTAAGCTTCCGCGACACAGATAGTTCTGAGGCGACCGGGCGCCGGCGTCAAGAAGTTGGTTATCGAGACGATCGATTCACTTTCCAAGACTGATCGGGGCTATTTGCTCTCTCACACCGACCGCGAAAAAAGTTTTAGAAGTCTATTCACCCCCCCTCTAGACTTCTACCCTCACTTACCCGTTAGGGACCTACAAGTGGTATCGAGCAGGTTGGTTCTTCCGACCAATCGACTCCGTGTCATTGGTCATCCTGAATCGATCTTGAAAAACCGTTTTAAAACTCATTCATTTTCCAAAATCTCAAAGATGGATAACACATCCGGTATGTATCTAAAGTTCTCTATTGATGAGTATCAGATTGGGCCATATATATGTCCAACCATCTAGGCTCGATTGAATGATGGAAGTCATCGAAAGAGGACCCATCATCATTTTACAATCCCGCAATGGAGGAGAATGAAGTCTTGTACGAAAAAGCCCTGGAAGTCATATACCGGACACCATTGCAAGACATATAATCATGAAGACAATGGATAAGGTCAAAGAGAAGATTATATCTCAAATCTGCGAAAAGCAATGTGGGATTCGGGCCGAGATCTCCAGGATAAAAGATACCGAAGTGTTTGGCGGTGAAGTTCAAAAACCAAAAGATCCGCTTCAATAAAACCATCAACGAACTCGATGGAAGAATTACAATGTCTATAAAACCGAGAACTTGGTAGAGATGGTGATAAAGATATCAACTATAAGATCCTAAGGTCTCTCACCAAGAAGTGGGCAATTATTTAAATTTCAAAATGAAATAGTAATTTACTTAAAAAGTTTCGATTGAAAAATTCCTGAAAACTTCAAAACATATACCAAGAGAGAACAAATTTGGAAATATATTAAAACATTGAACTAATCGGATATACAATAACAAGATTTTATGACTATCAACATCTAACAAGAGATCGGAATTATAATCTCCATCGATGACTAATCACAGAGATGAAAGGGAAAGAGATAGTCGGACAAAGGAAGGAAGAGATAACCAATCGATAGAAGAAACGACTACTATCGGAAAGGGAAATAATGTGATTCACCGAAGGAAGTATGATATATACACACACACACATGTGATGCAGCGTAAACATATAAGCAAGCAATCTATGGATAAATCTATGAAGAGAGCGTTCTTCACATCAATTCCAAAGTCATTAATAAAAAAATATCAAAAGTCCCTAACAAAGATAAAACCAACAAGTTTAAGTACTAATAGAAAATAAAATCCCACAACAATTGGGTCAAAATTGTTGTGATCAAAGAGCGATTAATTATTCCGATGATGAATTAAACAAGCAAAATTTGAGCTATTAATGCATGAAATGAAATTCCGAGGACAATTGAGACAAAATCATCTCAATAAAGACATAAACTATTTTCGAGTAAAGATTTGTTGAAACCCTCCACATCCTCAAAAGCCCCTTTAAAAGTAAGACTATGTCGAAAAAAGATACACCAAAAGCTAAACTTGGGGTAAGAACCAAGTTTCAACCGGAAAGGGAATGAAATGGACCCCCAATCGGTGTTTTAGAATCAACGGAAGAATCTTCTCAATGATCAGCAGATCATCGGAATTAAAAGACAACCTAAAAAGGGAAGTCTAATCGAGACCCGATCCAAGGATCTAAAAGTTCCCGCGAAAACCATCTATCACGAAAAGGATATGAATCTTTTGATGGTGGCCTATTTATAGTCGTAAATTTAGGCTATCCGACCAACCAATAATCGGATAAAAAGAAGACAAACCGTAAAAAGCTAAATCATAAGTCTTCCAAGTCATCCAAGGTTCACACAAGTAATCATACAAATCGAAAGCATATGAGGATAAGTATGATTATGTTTTGATTATGGGAGACAAATCGCCTTTCGATCCGACCGATCACCATAGAAGTCTTTTGTTTGTATGGATCCCCAAATCCAAACCTAACCCCTCAGGACCCAATCAAAAGGGGTACCTAAAACGATTCGAGCGAGTTCGCGTGGGTCCGCCAACAAAGGAGGTGTGCAAGCAACTATCCGGTACATCGATAGTGGATGTTCAAGGCACATGATTGAAGCAAACATCTTTGTGTACTCTTCGGTGATGATAACTTTGGTTATACCAAAGGGTTGAACCTTAGAGAATGATGATGTACAAGTAATCGAGTCTCGTTTGTCGAAGGTCTAAAGCACAACCTATTATCGGTTTCACAATTCTCGCGACAACGGATTCGATGTTGAGTTCTCGATCGATCAATGCACTATCAAGAATCGAGTCACTCAATGATTTTGCTAACTCGGTTCAAGAAAAGGGACGATCTACAACGGTGATTGGAGCAGTTGTCCAAGAAATGCATGCCGATTGTTAAGAGTTCCAAAAGTAAGAGTTGGCTCGGCACAAAAAGAATGAGCCATCCGAACTTTAAAACTCTTAATAAGATAGCAAGGATGTCTCTAGTGGAAGGACTCCCGAATGAAGTATTCTCAAAGGATCAGACATGTACTGCGTGTCAGAAGGGAAAACAGGTCAAAGCTTCATTCAAAGGAATTTCCGGACCAAAGATCCCAAAATCTTGCGGTGCTTTCATATGGATCTGTTTGGACCCGATTATACGGTGAGTCTCAATGGACGCAAATACACTCTGGTAATCGTGGATGACTACTCCAAAGTTTACGGGTTATATTCTTACATAAGAAGAATGAGACGACAACCAAGATACCCGAGCTACTAAGAAGATTACAAAATGAGAAGGGTGTCAACGTAGTAAAAATCAGATCAGAATTTCTGAACTCCTTTATTACTGATTTTTGCTCTAAGTTTGGTATCTGACATGAAACATCGGTGCGAGACGTGTAATGGAGTAAATGAACGAGCGAAGAAACAGAACTCTCAAAGAAGTTCGCTTTCGATCAATGTTTGGTGAACATGCGATACCAAACCGTTTTCAAGGAAATAATCAACACCGCGATGCCATACGCAGTGAATGTAAGTCTCCGACTAAGGCTCACTACAAAACACCCTATGAACTGTGGAAGGGCAGAAAACCTCGTGTTTCTTACTTCCATGTTTTTGGGTGCAAGTGTTTCATACACAACAATGGGAAAAGTCAGTTGAAGACCTTTGAGGCCAAGTCGATGAGGGTATATTTCTAGGGTATTCTCATCTAGCAAAGCCTTCAAGGTCTACAACAAACGAACCCCTTGTTGTGGAAGAAACACCCCATGTAACCTTTTGATGAAGCATCTTCGATCAAGAGAAATCGCCTCAAGAACAAGAAGTACCGATCTACCGTAACTCGATATTCGTAAAATGAATTTAACGATCAAGGATAAAGGATCGTAAATCAAATTTACATTCCGGATCTAGGTGATTCACCGGATCAATCAGATCCTAAGGTACGATTAAGCGTCGATTCGATTCGGTGAGAGCAAGAAGAATCGAACCATCCGGTTCGGGGGAACCGAAGTTCTCATCAACGTACATCGCACACATGATGATTCCAACATCACCGAGACTTGTTCTTATCAAGTGGGACTCCCAATCACTAGTAATAAGATTTTATCGTAAACGGACGATGTTCTCAAAACCGACGTATAAATAAGCGAAGGACTCGGATAACCGGTCATCCAACCGATGTCGATAATTGGAGACCCGTCGATAAAAATCAAAACTAGACATCGATTGGTGAAAGTGCCATGTATCTTCTTTATTATCTGTCTATGAAGGAACCTAGGCATCCCTAGGCTTTTTACAAGACGCAAACCGGATTCTAGCCATGCGAGGAGGAGTGAGTCGGAACGATTCGAGAGAAATGAAGTTTGGGAACTAGTAGCAGACCATGCCATCAAGACGAATTGCACGAAATGGATCTTCAAGAACAAGAGAGATGAGAAAAATGTTATCACCGTAAATAAAGCAAGACTTGTTGCTAAGGGGTATTCACAATCGTAGGAATTGATTATGATGAGACCTTTGCGTCGTTTTGAAGCCATTAATTTGTTTTCGCTTATGCTTCCCACGTAGAGGGTTCACGTGGTATCGGATGGACGAAAGAGTGCTTTCTTTAAACGGGTACTAGCGGAGGAAGTTTATGTCGAACAACCTCCGTGCTTTGAAAAGGGCAACCAAGTGTATCGTTTAAGAAAAGCTCTTTATGGTTCAAACACTCCATGAGCCCGGTATGATACACTCTCTCGGTTCTTGATCGAAAGTGGGTTCACTAAAGGAATGGGACGTAACCTTATTCGAGAATAGAAGATGGGAAGATATTACGATGGTTTGATTTACGTGGGCTACATCATCTTCGGATCTCCAAACAAGAACCTATGTGAAAGATTCAAAGAAATTGATGCAAGGGAAATTGAGATGTCCATGATGGGTCGATGAATTACTTTTTGGTCTTCAAGTTAAACAAAGTTCGGAAGGGATATTCATCGCCAAGCAAAGTACACTAGGAATATTTTGGCTAAGTTTGGAATTCAAAATAGCAAGGAAGCCAAAATTCCTATGATGACTTGGATTCAAGATGGATCCAGATGAAACGGTCGTAAAAACAAATCGGAAGGAATATAGGGCTCTCATTGGATCTTTATTATACCGACCGCTTTCTATTGAACTGGATATCACTTTATGAGGTGTATGTGCATTTTTGCAAATCCAATGGTCACCACCAGAAGCAAGACTAAGCGGATTCTTAAGTATCTGAAGGAACAATAAACCTTGGTTTATTCTACCCATCGGATGATAATCTAGAGCTTAGTGGGTATTCTCGATTACGATTATGGAGGTTGCAAGATGTACTTAAAATCAACCTCGGGAACTTGTACGGTTCTTAGGAAGTAAACCGATCTCGTGGTTTTCAAAAAAGCGGACATGATTGCGACATCAACTCAAGCCATTATATGGGTAGGAAACTTTTGTTGTTCCTAATCGCTTTCGGAAAATTGAGGATTACAACATTGTAGCTAAGAACGCATACTATATTTCAAGATAATAGTCTTATTGCAATCACTCAAAATCGATTCTACATACAAGATGCAAGCATGTAGATAGACACCACTTCATAAGAGATCACGTTGAAAAGAAGAATTCGAATGGAAAAAGATTCACACCGATAAAGATGATATTCTAACCAAGCCACTAGCCTAAATCGATTTGAGATTTATGCAATGAAGACTTCTAGATCTTGGAGAAATGGCACCAAAAATGTTTGATGGAATGCTCTCGAAAAGAGTTAACGGATCGAGAGGAATCGGTTGAGTTTGGTATCTTAATCGATCTCAAGAGACCGATAAGCAAAAATCGGGACATACACGCTCCGGATCAAAGGAATCGATCGATTTTAGTTTATCAGATTGAAAGTCTATCAGTTTAAAGGAACTGATCAGATTCAAGGTTTATCAGATTTAAGGAAAATGCTCTGTTTTAATGGATTATCTGATTAAATCAAGTTGGTTATAGTATTTCTTTGTGATTCGCTTTTCATTTGATATTCAACAAGCAAGATTCGGAGATTAAGATGGATAAGAAAGAGAATTACACAACAAAATGAAATAATGTAACTTTTCATTGATAAACACCCAAAGGTGAGGTTACATTACGAGTTACAAGTATAAAGAAGACCCAGAGAGGTCATACATAAATGTTAACCAAAATCCTAAACCTATAACCCCGAACCCTCATCCTATGTTAAGTGAAGGAAAGAGAGAGATTTTAAACTCTCATTTTCCCCCACTTAACAAGGGGGTGAGAGAGGCTTTAAAGAATGTAATCCCAAGGCAGTCGCAGAGGTCAAGATCTAGAAAAACTGGAGCGCACAGAGGCCTTGATCGGATTCTTTAGAGCCCTAAAAGGAGGAGTAGTAGGGCTCTCCGGTATTAAATGAAGCACGTGTGCCAAAGAGTTGGTCATCGATCTCATGGGCACATGTCTTTGATATTCTATAAAGACTAAGTTTCGATGGTTTGTTACATCATCCAGATAGACACACAAGGTGCATACGGTTAGGAGAAGTGTCTTCTCATTTTCAGATCATTAAACGGTGGAAGAGAAGCTTTAAAAGAATCGTATGAAATCGAAGATGATGAAGAAAACAACCACAAAGGGATGCAAAGGGTTGATTTGAGAAGATGAAACCATATAAAAAGGGTGTAAAAGTGTTTGGGGGAAGTCTCATCGAAACAAGGGTTCACCAAGATACATATTTCTTTTCAAAAAGGATAAGTATGGTGAATGGGTGATGTTGTGTAAAACATTGGTCCAATTTATAGAGGACAAGGATGCAAATGCAATTGTCGGTTCAAGAAGCCTATCCAGAAATTTGCATCAAAAGGGCGGATGTAGAAACATCGATAATTGATAAATTTACGGTTGATTGACATATCGAGAAGATTCGACGATACGCATGTCAATCACGCCTACTTAGGAATAGAAGCTACTACTCTAGACTAAGTTTTGGCGGTAACACTTATCCCAAGAATTGGCTTTATCTGAAAAGAAATCGACGAGGTCAACCAAAATCGATTACCTACAAGCATGATGGGATGAGAGAGATCTCTTTGAGCTAAAACTCCAATAAATCGGATATATCGGTCTATATGTCGAAATATCGGTTGAAGGGGAAACCGATCAAGGCGATGGAAAAAGGGAAATCGGGCGTCTACAAGGAAAGATCTGCTAAACTCAAGTTTCTTCAAATCGGATCTGTTGGAAAAGATCGGTTAAAAAGGATCGGTTTGGGAAATTTCTTAAGGCTTAAAGAGAATGATTAAGATCAACAAGTGGAATCAACATTGACAAGTAATATTGATCGATAACAACATCACCAACCAGATACGATCTCTACTTCTTGTTCTTTATTTATTTATCGGATCGTATCGATTTTATTTGCTTTCATTGTACCCATTTATCCTTGTAGCGTGTACTCTGCAAATCATTTAATGCGGACCCGGGGTACATGTATTAACCGCTACTTGATCGTGCTTTTAAATCCAAAAGTTTTTGCGACGTCGTATTCCCAACCCCACGATCAAAACCGCTTAACTGAGCGCATACAATCTTTTCAAAACGATTGATCTTCAAAATCTTGTCTTATTGTACCCTCCTCCTCTATATAAGATTCATCAAACCTTGAGTTTTTTACTTTTTTACAAACTTGCATTGCACTCATTGAAGAACTTCAAATTTTACTCTTCGTTTCAAAATCTTCTCTCAAAATTTGTATCCGTAATATTGTCTTTAAAAGCTTAATGATGAATCTTTCCTTCCGTTAAAAACATTGTTTTTCAAAAATTGTTTTCTGATTTCATGCTTCATTGCCTTTTGTTTTCCGGATTATGAGATTGATATTGATTATGCGAATTTAATGTGTCTATCTCACTTTGTAGATGGCCACTCATGGACTTGGAAAGATCATGTGCAATTATCGCGAATCGGCAACGAAGATATTTGAGGATAAGTTCGTTCGGTTTGGAACCACCGAGGATTTGAATCCATGGAAGTGGAACCAAGAAATGGATCGAAACATATTACTTTGCTAAATTGCAATCCGGTGATGCAAGATGAAAGCACTTCAATTCTTCGAAAATTTGAGTGTGGAATGAGAAGCTGGGAGGCGAATCATGTCGTCGATCAACGGAGAAGAAATCGATCGACAAATGCGAGACATCACTCGTCTGTTAAACACCAAAGGGCGAATCTCACCATAAACACTCTGGGGGAGAATGAGGATGAAGAGATCGAAAAAGCTCTTGAGAGAGGCGGAATAAACATCGATGGGTGGATTCATAAAGCCAATGCTCAAAAGAAAGGATCGTTGTTTGACATACTATCAAGAACGATCATGGGGATCTCTTTTAGCCCGGATGCTCTCACATACCAAAAAATGTACAAAGATGATAGCAATAATTGATGGAGCTTTTAACATCAATTGGCACGGCTTCCCGAAAAGCCATCTTGCTCCAAGAACACTTAAAAATTTGGAGTCAATTGTTTTTCGAAAAAGAGAATCAATCTCAACAAGGTTGCGTCATATTGAAAGACAAATCGCCAAGCTACCGAATGGAATCGAGAACAAGTCCTACAATGCCTTCCTTTCATCAACTTTGATTATTTATGGGCCACCAGACGATGACAAGGAGCCCACTCCAACAAAATCAAGAAAGAAAAGAAAAAGTTCGTTCATCCACACGGTTGCTCCTCCACGTAAAAAGAAACGAAAATTTGGTGAAGGCCTAGGAGAAGAGGCCAAAGAAAGCAAAAATTTACTGACCGATCTCTAGAAAGACTAGAAGATGAATGATGCGAATATCTCCAAGGAACAAGGCTTTTCAATGGAAGGTTATAAATCTGCTTTGTCTCGATTCTCCATCATCCCATTCGAAGCAACTAACGCCATCAATGTTGAACTAATCGGGGACATCTTTCACGATTTAAACATCTCATCCAACAGACCTCGATGATCATTCTCAGATTCAGAGGAAAGACCAAGAAGAAAAATGGTCGACTAAGAAGAACAAGAGATTGATGAGAAGTATCACAACTGGTCGCCCATCCTACTATAAGAGAGTCGTGGAGATAACGGAGAGAGGATTCTTCTCGATCTTATCTTACTTTGATTCCGGGCAGATTTTGATTTCGATATGATGAACCGCCAAAGTGGGTTCACCAAATTGAGCTCATATCGAGCATCCAGGAAGTTGGAACCGCCGGAAGAAGACAAAGCAGAGATTTTCAAGAAGCTCTCCGTAAATGCTGAAATGATAAATGCAGTGAGCCGATGAAAGTGGAACCGGTGTCGCAGATTTCACGACCAACCACGGAGGCACAAACAATCGAACTCGATCAAGTGATGGATCAAATTCCTACATCTCAAATCACCATCGATCAACTTCAGGAGATCGAGATTTGTCTCAAAGATCTCCGAAAAGAAGAGATTGAGGAGTGTTAATCGATCGAGAGAAATCGATCTCAAACAAAACGAAGCAATCGAGATCGGTTCTCCCAATCCATGTCCACCATAATCGGCCGAGCTTACAAAAATCGCTTGATGACAGTTTAAACAGTGGATGAAACTCAATCTTCTTTTCGACGCCACCGAGAAAAGGCTCGAAAGTTATCGAAGAGAAATTTGACAAAATGATTTGGACACTCTCTGCAACAATGGAATCGCTAAGAAAGAATCGACAGAATCGCCCGTAATCCGACAAATTCAATCTTCAAAGTTTATCTGCTAATGATCTAAATCGGGCATTGTCATCAACTTTGGGTCTCGACTTCCCACTCAACGCGCTTTTTGATCAAACCAAAAAGGGGAAGGATCTCGAGAAACCAACCGACACATCGGATGACAAGGCCCATGGACAAAGCTCAATTGAAAGAAAGGCGTTCTTGGTCTTTGGAACATCAAAATCCGACCGCTTACTCGCACCTGGAAAGTCACGAAGATAAATTTAGTCGACATCTGGCCGATAAGGGAGCTAGTCAGAAATTGTCCAAAAGAAAGCGGATGATGAAGAAGAAGAAAGAAGGAAAAAAAACCGCACAAGGTAAGGGTTGAAAGAAGTTCAAATCAAGGGCTAAGAAAGGATTAATGGAAAATCGCAGTAACCTCTCCACCGGCAAAGAGTTGACGAGATTATACCAAAAAAGCCGCGACACGCCAAGAGGTTTGAGGAATGGAATAAGATCAAGTGAATGGCTTCTTGATGCTTTTGTCCTTGATCTTGTTCCAAAAGAAGAATCACCGGATGATGAGTTCCTCAACCGGGTTCTGAGAATAAATTTCGGACTTTTCAAGTATTCGGAAAATGAAGCCAAGCTTATAAATGTAAAGATATCTCGCCAAGAGTATGATCCATTAACATACTCAAAAGAAGGCGGATGGCTCATTTGAATGATGGCATTTGAGAGATTCTACTTTGACATCTTGAGCAAATCACGGATAACGATCAAGAGCGGATAACCCGATGTCAAATGGAAACTCTATCGATTTTCAACATTCCACAAGACCAAAGAGAAATGCCGAAGGATACAAGCCCAAGGAGTGAAGATTCGTAAGACGCGTCTAGGGATCACCTTTTTAATTTCAAAACTTTTTCGATGTAACATGTAATCATCATATATAATGAAAAGTTTATTTTTTCGATCCCAAGACAAAATCTCTTTGTCTTGATTACTTGCTCTTTAACTCGTTTCTATACTTATCAACTGTTTGGTTTCTCAAGTGTTTTGGTTTCATCAAAAAGGGGAAATTGTTGGGAAATTTATAAGTTTTGATGAAAGTTCCAAAATCACATGTAATAGGACCGGTCATTTTGTTAGGTTGATGTTTTCATTCTTGCTATAGGAGATCGATTGATAATAATTGTATAGAAAAACCCGATGTAATAGATAGGTCACATATTGAGGGGAACTCAATATGTAAAGGTCGATCTGAAGAATCGGAGAAAAAGCGATATCCGAAATAAGAACAAAACGCTAAAAATAAGATCGACGAATCTTCGGAAGTCATGAAGCCAAACCTCTAATTGATGACTTCGGAAGATAAAGACCGGAAGACCTACATCAATCGGCCGGTTTCTAGAAGAATGATGTTATTCATAAGATGAAACCGATGTTTCATCTTATCATCGTCTTTGAACAAGATGAATACCAACCTTAGTTGGAGGAACAACACAAAGCAAGGCTTTTCATCCAATAAGGAAAAGACACGATGAAAAGCAGTGATACTTATGGATTCGATGTTGCTCTCTCAAACGGCTATAAAACCTTGACCACCATGTTCTCAAGCATGTCACATCAAGCGCCGCAACTCTACCTACCTATAACGAGATTCAAATTGCTCTCCAACGGCTCTTTGATCTCAAGGTCTATAAATATGGGATCACACTTCTTGAGTGAACAACGGAAATGCTTGGACAAACTACATAATCAAGGCGCTCAAACTGTGATTTATACGAAGAACAGCAACTAGAAGCTTATTTTATATTGTATTGTGTTCATCCCATAAGTTCTTAGCAAGAAATCTTTCCATCTAGCTATCGTGCCGCTTTTACGCAAGGAAAGATTTCATAGTTGAACCTTAACAATCTTACCCAAACCCCCAAGTTAGGATAAGTTGTTTAGCAAGATTCGATCTAGGGATTCTAGTATGATTTTCAGGATCGGTTGATGAGAACTCCTAAAACATCTGTTGGTGTAATGTGTTGGACTAACACACTAATCTAAGTCGGTTAAATCGGTTAAATCGGTTAAGTTGGTGCCCTTTGTGAAAGGAAGAGTGGGCGTGGGTGGTTTGTCGAAACCACTATAAATCTTGTGTGCCTTTCTTTGCTTTGATTAAACTTTGTTCTCATTGCCACAATATTAAAGCGCATACATTCTAAGTTAAGATCGATTCTGACACCAAGCTTACGATCGATCGGACGATTCTCACATCGATTAAAAGATAAAACTTGGAATCGATTTATACAAAACGGGTAAAACTTAAGCTTCCGCACACATCAATCAATCGATGAATTACGAACCGTCCTTACGGCGTTCAATAAGTTAGTTATCGCACTGGTGATTCACCACTCTGATCGGCTATTTGCTCTCACTTTTCCATAGCGAAAAAAGTTTTAGAAGTCTATTCACCCATTGCAGACTTCTACCTCCTCACCCGTTCGGGACCTCTGAGTGCTAAAGCAACTAACGTACCAAATGGTGATCTCGGGATGATGAGGTTAGTGTCCGTCTCCATCATCCCATTATGATTTTCAACCCGTTCAAGCAATGCCTGAACCAAAGCATCACGAAGATGTGAGGTTGGGAAGGCGCCTTGCCTGTTGCCGTGATAGATAACCGAGTTTCTTGGCAACTCATCATGGTGCATGTTCAGCGTCATGGCAAGGTCGTGCTCCACCTGCTCTGCATGTCGAGGCTGAGAATGAGCCTCATCCTCGGCTTCTACCGACACTCTTCGTACCACCTGGTTTCCGAGGCGGGTGAACACATTGTTCGAGCCCACGGGTCTTTCCAGGATCCGATAGTTTCGGATGATTGCGTGCTTCACCGGGAGGTAGGACCGTTTGTCGATCGTCCCCCGATCGACAGGCGCCCTTACCCTTGGAAGGTCCGGCATCGTGGGCGGTCTTTTTGACCGGCGGTTGATCTTTCGGGCCACCAAAATTGAGAAGCCTTTTGTTGAGGACGGCCATGACAGCTTTTTCATCCTCCGGTGTCCAAATGAGATCGCCTCGTCTAGAGAAAAGTTTATGAGCGGCCATTTGATGGGTGTGATGGGAACTTCGGGGAGGCTTAACCCCATCACGCGTCGACCAACTTTACGTCGAGCATCTTCGGTCTGGTTGATGGCCATTGTTGATGAACAGAAGGTGGGTCTTCTAAGAATGATGAACAATCAGTAGAAATCTTCCCACATACGGCGCTAATTATTGTGCCCGGTTTAATATTCCGGCCAATAAGTTACCTAAACGATGAATTATTGAACAAAAAATAATAATAACTCGAAAATTAGCCCAATAACTTAACCAAGCCAAGAGTGTTTTTACTATCTTCTATGTTTTTAGCACTAAGGATTAGGATCAAAATTCCAACCTCCTTCTAGTATGGTGTGGTGGCTTATTTTACAAAGGGAATTTACATAAGAAATATGCAATAAAAGTGGCTTCAAGTCGAATTCCACCTAATGGGTCGAGGTCATTGCATTTAAAAGAATTGCCAATCGTGGGGCGATTTCGTGGCTTGTCTAGTGTTCCCAAGATGTATGATTGATTGGTACAATCCTCCGACTTGTGGAGGTCTCCAAAAGATAAATAAGGAACAAGGTCCTTGACATTAAACACGATGCGGCAAAAGATGTGAACTTAATGTGACTCGGGCACTGTGGGCTGATTATTATGGCTACAACACAAATTTTAACTTAAACAAGATTAAACAATGGTATTAATCTTCCCGGGTTGGAAGTGATCACCTCCACGTCTCCAAAAGAATTATCCCTAATAAGGAACTTACGATGCAGATTTAATGTGACTCGTAATTTTATTATGGTATTAATCTTCTCGATCACCTCCACAGGACGAATCTTACGAGCAGACAACTTATTATACGCATGAGCAGGAAAACGATCCTTGTTCAAAATAACCCAAACAAAATTTCCTACTTCAAACTCAAATGAACGATGCTCTTTCTCAAAAATGGCAGGAGAAAGAAAAGGACCTTCGGAGATTCAACGAACATTGGCGTAGATTGGACTGAGGGATAAAGAAGACTTTAGTGGCCCCAAACAGAAAACTGTATACATTCTGATGGCCATCATGAGAAACGTGGCGATCATATTACCACGGGTGACCCAACAGAAGATGGCAAGTATCCATCGGAACAACATCACACCACACAGAATATAAATAAGTAGTACCAATGGAAAACGAAACAAGCATCCGTTTTGCAATAGTAATAATATTTCCACGTTCCAACCACATCAAATCATAAGGATAGGGATGAGCTTCAGGTTTCAAACATAATTTTTCGACAACATTAGAAGTTATAACATTCTCACAGAATCAATAATATAACGACATACCTTCCCCTGGATAGTGCAAGTGGAAGAGAAGAGAGCATGCCGTTAAGTCTTATCGGTGACCTTAGGAGACAAACAGTTGCGGCGCAGAATCAAAGCAGTGCCAGTATCCCCAGTGCAATGCTCCTCCGGAAGAGTATCAGCATCACCGTAATCATAAAAAATTGGAGGGGAGTCAGAAACGAACTTTTGGTCATCGGTAAGAAGATTGCGGCGCACACCCTATTTCGGGCAAGATGCAAAATGGTGGCATGTTTCACCGCAAGAATAATAACGGCGCATGCCGTTAAGTCTTATCGGTGACCTTAGGAGACAAACAGTTGCGGCGCAGAATCAAAGCAGTGCCAGTATCCCCCGTGCAATGCTCCTCCGGAAGAGTATCAGCATCACCGTAATCATAAAAAATTGGAGGGGAGTCAGAAACGAACTTTTGGTCATCGGTAAGAAGATTGCGGCGCACACCCTATTTCGGGCAAGATGCAAAATGGTGGCATGTTTCACCGCAAGAATAATAGCGCGGGAGTTGACCGGAGCGAGGCTCCGTTGCCGGCGGGGTGGAGGCCAGCCGGTCGAAGGATTGGTCAATGGTCTGGCATTAGAAGACGGATTAGCATTGTTCAACGTCGAATTGGGCTTCGCGTTAAGAGGGAAAGAACTCTGACGGGCTAGCTATTTTTCCAACTAGGTTACACGTTGATGGGCCTCAGATAAGGAACTTGGGTCCAACAGATTTAAAGTGTCTTGAAAATTGGGCCGAAGCCTAGCAATATAGCGGGTTGCTAATTGCTCCTGGGTATCGCTCATGTCAACATGAGCGATTAGTTGGTGGAATTCCACTGAGTAATCTGCAACCGTACGCGCACATTGCCGGATAATTGAACGGAAGGAATTCTCGCCGGAGATGTTTTTGAAGTTTAGGTCAAGACGAAATCTTCAACCTACCCTGTCTGTCGCGCGTCGCACGAAGCTGCTACCACCAGGCGGAGCGCGACCGCAAAACCTCATCTCCACCAGGCCGACGCGGCGGCCCTCCGAGACCTGCTTGAAATCCAGAATATCATCGACCGTTTGGAGCTAGTCGAGAAATTCAGCGGGATCGAGTGAGCCTGTGAATTTCGGAATATCAATCCAAAAACCTTGATCCCAACGTGGAACGCCGGTGTTTGCCGGAGGCGCGTCCCAACGACGGTTAGCAAAATGGTTTGTCATAGACACATTATCATCATTTGAGACATCAGAAAACCCCCCATGTTCGAAAGTATGATTGTAGAATTGGTCATTAACACAGTTTTGTCGTCGATCATGGTGATCATTAGCAGCAGCCGCCATGTTTTCTTGTTGAACACGTAGGGCTTCGACAGCTTGGGTAAGTGCAAAAATCTAATCACGTATCTCCTTCATGGGATCGACCGCGGGTCCCTTTCCCTTAGCAACTTTCGGAGCCATTAACAAGAGCGTAGTCAGACTCTGGATACCAACTGACGCAGCGTAAACGTATAAACAATCAATCTATGGATAAATATATGAAGAGAGCGTTCTTCACAGCAATTCCAAAGTCATTAATAAAAAATATCAAAAGTCCCCTAACAAGGATAAATCGACAAGTTTAAGTACTAATAGAAAATAAAAGCCCACAACAATTGGGTCCAAATAATAGCAGTAAATAAAATAAGCCCAATAACTTAAACAAGATCAATCAGCCACGTTTACGATCCCACTTCTCCATGAAGGCTAAATCGATCTCGTCTCCATCATCCTCCCTGGGTTGGAAGCGATTCGCCCTCGAATCTGTACCGGTCTCGTCTCCATCACATGTATGTACATAAAAATAAAAAATAAATGGTAAAAAATTAAAAATATTACCATAGAAGAGAAGAAAGCGATGATACAAAGTTTTTCACGTGCACTGAATGCTCATGACGGCGACGATCGACGGCGGCGGAGCATTCTATTTGTGGAAAAACCACTACAGAATGCTACGATCAAAGTTTATATAATTGGAATTTAGGGACGGGTTTTTAATGACCGTCGCTAATAGCGACAGTTAGGAACCATCATTAAATTAAAAAAAAACCATCGCTAAAGGCGGTCAGGGCAGTGGGCTAAGTGCCGAGACACTTCGTGTTTCGTGCGTGTCTTTAGCGACGGTTTGAACCGTCGCTAAATGACCCGGTTTGACCTGAGTTAAAAAATTGTTGCTAATCCGTCACTAAGTTTGACCCTAACCATCGTTAAATTCATCGCTACTAGCGATGGTAAGGTCAATTGTCGCTAAAAACCGTCGATAAAACGTGTAGTATATGAAGAGCAGCGAGAATCAGTGGAATCGGAGCGACGCATAGCGGGGAAATAGGGCAGTGTTTTCATAACCGAATCGGAGACCAAACTGGACTAAGCACCGGTTGGCGGTTCAATCGGTCAGATCGATTAGACTAGCGGTTCAATCGTTAAAATGATGTCTATCTATTTTTTTTCAATATTTTTTATGTTTTACTATTTTTTAAACATGTTCAATTCATCAATGCACTTAGAATATTAATATTTTCTATTAATTAATCAAACTTGAGGCATAAAAATAACATAAATGTGATAATTTTATTTATTAAAGAAATAACTTGAAAATAGAGAAAAATTAAAATATTTTTCTCCCACATCAAGTAAGTATAGAATAAATATGAAAGAAAATAATATAAAAGGGGGAAGAAGTTTTGTCCCGCATTGAATAATTATTAGAGGAAAAGTGAGAGGAAACAATATAAAAAGAGGAAGAGGTGGACTTGTCCCACATCGAGTAAGTATTAAATGAAATGCATGTAAAGGAAAGTTATATAAAAGGAGAGAGGTCTATCCCATATCAGAGAAGTCATAAAGTAAAGTTACAGAACATGTGAGATGAATTAATATAAAAGAGGGTGGAGGTGCATCTAGATGCGTACTTGCAAGAAGGATTAGTGAAAAATTGATCTGTATTTAGAAGTAATAAATTTTTTTTAAAAAAAAATGGTCAAACCAATATTTGCTATTTTTTGTCGATTTTGATCAGTTAAAACTGGTTCAACCTGAAAAATAGTTTTCAGGGGAGTTTTCGATCGGTTTGTCAACCGGTTGAACAAGCTGGTTCGAACCGGTTATGAAATCACTGGTTTATTGAAAAAATTGTGTTAAGGGAGAATATATTACATGTCATTCTATAAAGAGAAAAACTTAAACTGAAAGACACATGTGTATTCAACTTTTTCTCATAATGACACATAGACGAAATCGTTATATAGTCAACACATCAGTAAAATAAATATAGTCCATTAATAATAGACAAAATTGCTATTAGGTGCAAGATTTTAAGACTGTTGGGAGATGAATTTAATAAAGAAGATTTTGATTAGATCCCAAAACCCCGAGTATGACATGTTCAGGATAATCTTGATAGATGAGTCAGGATTCAATTTTAGAGTGTTCAGGATGTTATCTGCACCATGTATAGTCAGCAGATATAGATCAGGTTAGATTCTAAAGATTCTGAAGACTCGATAAGTTTCAAGTTTCAAAGATGAAATCGAGAAATCAAGACTCAAGATGAGATCGAGAAATCAAGACTCAAGATGAAATCGAGAAATCAAGACTCAAGATGAAGACTCAAGATATATCGTAAGACTCAAGACTCAAACCATCAAGACTCGTAAAACTCAAGACTCAAGAAATCAAGACAAAGAAGACAAAGAAGACACGTGAGTTATCAAGACTCGAAGAATCTAGTGAATGCTCAGTATAACCTGAATGTTCCGAGGCACTGAATAATATCTATCTGAAGGATACAAAACCGAGAAAATGCTAATACACGAAAAAATAGATATTGCCCAAGACATTCAAATGCAGACAAAAAGAACTAAAACTAAGTGTTGTTAAGGTTATATCACTTAGAGATATTGACCAAAAAGAGCCGTTATGTTTGTCTACATTTACTGAAGACAAGAGCCAATCAGAGAAGACAAAGATTGTATTTTCATCGACTTTGAAAGTGACAGTCACTAAAGCATGTCAAGAGTATCTTATGTTCCATCGCAAAAATTGGTGATCGATCGCATGAAAGCATATTGCCTAAAACATGCTAGGGAGTATTCAAACCCTAAAAATAGTCGTTCATCACACACCATAAGAGGAAACTCATGAAGCTATCTCTTCCAACGGATAGTTTTTCAAGAGTGACCTTGGTGTTTGCCTATAAATACTTGTGACCCTCTACATTGATGGTTACGGGAAATTTATAAGCAACTCAAGAGCTCAAACTTATTATTGAAAGTTGAAGCACTCGAAAACCCAAGAATTTCCCAAGTACTTTACATTGAAGAGAGCTCATTCACTAAGCCAAGTTTTGATATGATATATCCAAAGCTTAGTAGAGATATTCTAGCCTTTGCATTGTACTTAATTGTAAAGGATATATCATCCTAGTTGGAAACCAACCAAGAAACCCCAAACCCTTTGTAAGGTAGTTTGAGTGTGATTGTTGGTGAGTTGGAGTTGTAAAGAGTTAGTAAACTACATTAAGGTAGTGAGAAAACTCTAGAGAAGAAGTGAGTAAACTATCTTGGATAGTCAGAAAGCTTGTGTGTGTTTTGAGTAAGTAAACTACAGAGGTAGTCAGAAAGCTCAAAATAGAAAGGTTAGTAAACTACAGTGAGGTAATCAGAAAACCTTAGGAAGTGGTTAAGGAATTTCTCTGAAGGTCAGAGAGAGTGGACATAGGAGCTTGAGTCTCTGAACCACTATAGCTTGCTGTGTTATTTGCTTTCTGTACTGCATTGATTATCTGTTGCATATCTTTAACTGAAAGCATATTTTCACTGATATTCAGTTGGAATCAATCCTCTGAACTTGCATCTAACTGATCAGAGCCTTAATCATTGTTTCATTAAAAGGAAGTTTTTCAGCAAAGCTTAAAACGAGTATAAACTTAGGGCCAACCATTCCGCACATCTGAGTAGCTATCCAAGCAGCTCAGGATCTCTGAAAAACTCAGGCCCAGTTGGGATTATCTGAGGCTTCTGAAAGCAGCTCAGGATAATTGTCTCAGGTAGACTTTGACTCAGGGCGATCTGTGCTTCTCAGGGCCAAATCATCAGGACAACCTGACCCATCTGACCTCAATGAAGAAAAGTTTTAAAAATCACTGAACACGTGTATTCCCCCCCCCATACACGTGTAAGACTCGTTTGCACCGGGACCAACAAGTGGTATCAGAGCAGTGGTTCAATTTGACCACCTGCTTTGTTGACCATAGTCTTATTTGCTAAAAGATTCTTGTGGTCTACTAAACAAATCTTTTTGCTGAAATCTTAAAACGCTCAGACATAATACCTTCTAAGAAACTTCCAATGTTCTCAGTTGAGAGCTATGATTTTTGGAGATTAAGAATGCAGGCTCACCTGTATTCTAAGCATGAACGAATGTGGAGAGTGGTCTCTGAAGGACCATTCCAATTCACTGTTGTGAATCCCAGAGTTACTGAAAATGAGAGAAATGATCCCAGGACTGAATTTCTAAAGTCTGATGATCAACTTACTCCTGAGGAGAGGAAGTTAGTCAATCTAGACTATATTGCCAAAGATACATTATATAGCACTATTGATGATGGTGTGATGGGAATGATTTCTCATTGTAATACTGCCAAAGAAATTTGGGATACACTTGCTGTGATGTACCAAGACACAGATCATATTAAAGAGAACAAACTTTCTGTTGCTATTGGAAAGTTTGATAGTTTTGAAATGGAAGATGGTGAATCTATTGACAAACTGGAAGTCAGATTCACTAGTATAATGCATGATTTGAATGCTCTTGGGAATAGATACCCACAAAGAGAAGTGGCATTGAAAATTCTTAGAGGACTATCTAAGAAATGGGATATTCATGCAGTGGTGATTGAAAACACCAAAAACATTGATTCAATGCCGTACCAACAAGTCTTATCTGAGCTGAAAGCTTATGAGTTTGTTATTGATAAGAAATCAAAGAAAGCTGACAGCAAAGATGATTCTTCATCTAGTAAAAATGTGGCTTTCAAAGCCAAGGAAAAATCCTGTAAAACTAGAGAGTCTGAGAACTCACTTGCTAAAAATCAGGATGAGCTAGAGGATAAGCTAGTACTGATGGCAAGGAGGTTTGAAAGGCTTAATAGTAGATATGAAAAATATAAAAACTATTACAGGAATCACAGGTACCAGAGAGACTCTAAAGCTAAGGACAGATCCACTGAGAAGAGAAAAGACCTGAAAGCTGAAGGATCTTCATCCAAAAAGAAGGACTCCAAGACAAAGGAGGAAAGTGATCAGGATGATGATGCCAACAGATGCTACAACTGCCAAAAGAAAGGTCATTTTCAGTATGACTGTCCAGAGCTAAGTGCTAAGGAGAGAAAAGAAAGGCAAGCAAAGAGAGACAAGAAGTTCTCCAGCAAGAAAGCCATGGTTGCAGAAGAAGAACATTCTGAAGAAGGTTCCAGCTCTTCAGATGAGATGTTCTCAGATAGTGACAGTGATGACATCTGTCTAATGGATGTGGAGGAGGTAAATTCTTCTATCTCTGTT
The DNA here is from genome assembly GCA_037126765.1 of Stenogyne calaminthoides. Lineage (NCBI taxonomy): Eukaryota > Viridiplantae > Streptophyta > Magnoliopsida > Lamiales > Lamiaceae > Stenogyne > Stenogyne calaminthoides. The sequence goes on from JBBCBC010000033.1 coordinate 13,193,354, forward strand.
GTTGCTCCTACACAAGCACATGAGTTATCAAGTTTCACTGTAAACAGTCAATTTGACCTGATGGATTCTTTTGAGAGTCTAATGAAGAACTATGCTGTGTTACAAGAACTGCTCAATGAAACTCAAGATCAGAACAAAGAACTGACTGCTGAGAATCTAATGTGGAAACACTCTAAGAATGCTGAGATCACTTCTCAATTGATGGGAACTACTGATGAACTAGATGTTCTGAAAGTACAACTCTCAGAGAAAGAGAAGTTGATAGAGACCCTAAATGGAAAATTAGAGAAATCCACTGAGGAGATTCAGCTTATCAGAACTGAGTTCAATGACCTCTTTGAGAAGCATGAAACTCTAAAGAAGTGTGAGGATAGTGCGCAGAGAAAGCTAGCTCTATTGAATTCTGCATCTAAGGTGATAGATGAAATTCAGAGTTATCAAAGACCTGCCACTATAAAAGCTGGATTAGGATACATTCCAGGGGGAACCTCACAAGGTCTTCTGAATGTTGCTTCTAGTAGCACTAAGACTGTATTTGTTAAACAAGTGGCACCCAATCTTCGGACTGGAGAATTGCCCAAAGTTTTAGACAAGGGTAAAGGACCTATGGTTCCAGAAAAACTGTATGTTCAGGGAAGAAAGCCCAGACCTCAGAAAAAGGCTAGAAAACCTGACCACTCAGTAGGAAATTTTCAGGCAAGTACTTCAAAGCCTCAGGCTAAGAATACAAACCTGAAGAGATCTGCACTGAACCAGCAGAGGAATTTTCAGAAGAGAAACACTCAGCAGAGACATTCTCAACTGAAAAGACCAAGTCCTCAGATTACTGAAAAACCCCAATTTCAGTACAGGCAACCCAAACCCCACTTGCCTAAGGGTAAAGGTTTCCTGAACCCGAGTCAACAGAGATAAAGACCAGCTGCACAAAAGCCAAAGCACTGGAACAAAAGGAATGTACCCAAGAAAAACTCTAAGGCTCATGTTCATGCTAAGGCTAGCACTCATACACAGGATACTGCTAAGGCACCTAGAGTGGTGAATGTGTATGTAGATGTTTATGGAAGACAGATCAGCCACTCTAAAGTAATTAGAGTTGTCAGGCAGATTTGGATTCCAAAAGGTACAGCTAACCTGGTAGGACCCTACACCAAATGGGTACCTAAGAATTGATCTATTTTTCAGGTGAAAAATAAGGGCACTGAGCTGAATGAAGATCACATAGTACTGATGAGTGGAGATGAACTGGCTCCTGATGTATGGTATCTTGACAGTGGATGTTCAAGACATATGACAGGATATAAGCAAATTCTCACTGACTATGTTGAGCAAAGAGGCCCTCAGATCACACTTGGAGACAACTCCAAAGGACAGACTGAAGGATATGGAACTCTTGAAATTGATTCGGTTCATATCCATGGTGTTTCATATGTATCTGGATTAAAGCATAACTTGCTTTCAATAAGCCAATTCTGTGACAAGGGATTCAATGTTGAGTTCTCAAAGAACTTATGTTATGTGAAAGATGATACCTCACAGAAAATTCTACTGACTAGTACTAGAAAGGGAAATGTGTATCTTGTTGATTGGAGTTCAACTCCTAAAGATACATGTTTGGTTGCAAAAAGTTCCACAGATACCAGTTGGTTGTGGCACAAAAGGATGAATCACCTAAATTTCAAAACCCTGAATAAGCTTGCAAGATTAGCACTTGTGAGGGGGTTATCAAATGAAGTGTTCAGTAAAGAACATGTTTGTGATGCTTGTCAAAAAGGAAAACAAGTTAGAGCATCATTTAAAAGCAAAGTAGATGTTTCTACTGAAAGAATACTTCAATTGTTGCATATGAATCTTTTTGGTCCAGTAACACCAGTGAGCACAAATGACAGGAAATATACACTCGTGGTAGTTGATGACTACTCAAGATATACATGGGTCATATTCTTACTCAGTAAGAAAGAGACTCAGATAAAACTGCCTGAACTACTGAAAAGGCTCAGTACTGAAAAGAACCTGAGTGTGGTCAAAATCAGATCAGATAAAGGAACTGAGTTTATAAACCATATTATATTTGATTATTGTGCAGCAAATGGAATAACTCATGAAACATCAGCTGCAAGGACCCCACAACAAAATGGTATTGCTGAGAGAAGAAACAGGACTTTGAAAGAAGCTGCAAGGACAATGATAGCTGAAGCTGATATTCCTAAAAGATTTTGGGCTGAAGCTGTCAATACTACATGCTATTCTCAAAATAGATCCATGCTGACCAAGAGTCAAGGAAAAACTCCATACGAGCTGTGGAATGAAAGGAAGCCTCTTGTTTCTTTCTTTCGTGTGTTTGGTTGCAAGTGTTTCATACACAATAATGGTAAAGATCAGTTGAAAACATTTGATAGCAAAGCTGATGAAGGGATATTCTTAGGATATTCTGAAGTCAGTAAAGCCTTCAGAGTTTACAACTGTAGGACTCTTATTGTGGAAGAAACACCTCATGTTGTTTTTGATGAATCTACTTGTGTTCAGAAGAAACAGGAACATGATGCAGGAGAACTGACCAAGAGAATCACCAGACTTAGCCTGAAAAAAAATGACAAAACATCCTCTGAACTTGAAAAGAAGAAGTCAGTCACTTTTTATGAATGGAGTGATTCAGACTCAGATAAAGAAGTTCAGGATGAAAATACTCAGGATGGTGAGACTCAGGATGGAAATTCTCCACTAAAGGAAAGTCAACACGCCAAAGCTGACCAATCTGAACAGACACCAGTTCAGACTCAGGTATGTGATGCCAATGAAGATGTGGTCACAACTGAGGTAATTTTTGAATCTATCAACCAATGGGGAACAAATGTCACTGACAATGTTCTGAATGGAATTTCCCCTGAGGAAGATGATTCCCTTTCTCCTTTTCTGTTGTTCCCTGAGTTTAATGAACTGTCTGAACCTAACATTTCTAATGTTGAGGATACTATTGAAGGGGGAACATCCAGAAGAAGATGGTTAGATAGTCATCCTACAAGTCAGATTGTGGGTGATCTAGCGATGGTGTTAAAAACAAGAAGGTTCCATGGTGAAAGTGCACTATTCTCGGACGCTTCCTATCGGAGAAAGAGCTTCCGAGATTGAAGAAGCTCTACAAGATTCATATCGAGATTTGAAGCAAGAAGATTTGAATCAATTCTCAAGGAATGAAGTTTGGGGAGCTAGTGAATAGGCCGAAAGGCACAATGTGATTGGAACCAAGTGGATGTTCAAGAATAAAATAGATGAGAACAACAACATTGTAAGAAACAAAGGCAAATTTAGTTGACAAGGTTATTCCCAAGAAGAAGGCTTGGATTATGATGAAACCTTTGCACTGTTGCAAGACTAGAAGCCATCGATTGTTTCTTTGCATATCTTTGCCCACATGAAATTCACTGATCATCGGATGGATGTGAAAAGTGCATTTCGAATGGTGTGCTTAAGGAAGAGGTTTATGTGGAACAACCTCCGGTTTCGCAGAATGACCAAGTTTACATGCTTTCGAAAAAAGCCTTGTATGGTCTTAAGCAAAGCACCGAGCATAGTATGATACTTTTTCTCAATTTCTTACTGACCATGGTTTTATCAAAGGAACTGTTGATAGGACTTTGTTCAGGATAGAAGAAGGGGAAGATATCTCACTAGTTCAGATTTATGTAGATGACATCATATTTGGATCTCCAAATCATCATTTGTGTGAAAAGTTTTCTACACTGATGAAAGGAAAGTTTGAGATGTCAATGATGGGGGGATGAATTTCTTTCTTGGACTTCAAGTGAAACAATCAAAGGAAGAAATTTTCATCAACCAAGCAAAGTACACCAGACATCTGATTGACAAGTATGGTGTACAGAATTGCAATGCAGTTAGAATTCCCATGAATACTAACTACAAGATGGATCCTGATCCTGAAGGCAAATCAGTAAGTCACACTGATTATAGAGGGATCATTGGATCACTGCTATATCTCACAGCAAGTAGGCCTGATATAACATTTGCTGTTGGGATATGTGCAAGATACCAAGCTAATCCTAAGACTAGTCACATGGAGGCTGCCAAAAAGATACTGAAATATCTTAAGGGCACAGTGAATAGAGGATTGTGGTATCCAGCTGATGATAATCTTTAGTTAACTGGTTATTCAGATGCTGATTATGGAGGGTGTAGAATTGACAGGAAGTCCACCACAGGAACTTGTCAATTTCTTGGAAGTAAGTTGATATCCTGGTTTTCAAAGAAACGGACCTCAGTAGCAACCAGTACTACTGAAGTTGAATACATGGCTGCAGGAAGCTGTTGTGCACAGATTCTTTGGTTAAATCAACAATTAAGGGATTATAAGATTATAGCCAATGAAGTACCAATATTTTGTGATAATAATAGTGTTATTGCTATTTCACAAAATCCGGTATTGCACACCAGATGTAAGCATGTGGATATCAGACATCACTTCATCAGAGATCATGTAGAGAAGAAGGACATCAGGATGGAGAAGATTCATATTGATAAGCAGAGAGCTGATATCTTGACTAAACCTTTAGCTGAATCAAGATTTCAGGAACTATCAGTTGAATTAGGGATGTTGGATCCAGATGTATAGAGCAAATCTGAAAAATTGAAGGTTTTCAGATGCATAAAGTTTTCTTAGGATTCTACTGAGAAACTCAGGATAAAATTAGAAGTACCGAAATCTGAGTCTTGAGAAACTCAGATATACTGAAGGTCAGTACTCAGTATCATACTGAACCCATTCAGTACTCAGTATTATACTGACATATTATCAAGGTCAATACTCAGTAAGACTGATAGAGGAAAATTAGTCTGAAGAAGTAATGACTCATGCAACTCATTTATTGCTTAACTGAATCTCAGTAATCATTGACAATAAATACTAAAACACCTGAAGGGAATGTTTTGGGTGGGACCTTTGAAATGCCGAAGAAGGTCAACAGTCATTAATTACACTGTTCAATTAATCACCAATAAGGTTAAATTGGCGGTGTATTATTCATGAAATCGTCCTTTCATATACCCGATTAGTCGGTGTTTAATCTCAACCGTTGATTTATTCAATCGATACGATTTCCCACGAATCAATTCTATATATTCCTTGAGAATTCATTCAAAGCCCCAATTTCAAAAGCCTTCGTTCTCAAAAATTCTCTGCAACTCAAAAACCTATCTTTGCCCAGAAAATTTTCATCGTCCTCAAAACCCTACACTCAAAATTCTCCAAAATGACTTTCTCCGTCTATGATAAACTCGTTATTTCCAACAAGCCCTGGTACGAGTATGTTGTGTCGCTCGAGAGTTCATCAAATGCAACCCATGAAGAAGAGACGTTGCACATGATACGGGTCGCGAAGCTTACAAACCTGGTTGCGAATCAACCAGAGGCGGAATATTCAGAGGTAATTGAATTTATCTCAAATCTGAAAATAGACGAGGAGGACTGTATTGAGTCCCAAATTATAGTTTCTCACTTAGAACATAGCTCTAAATACATTGATTTTGTGAGGGAGTTGTATATAATCCCTAAGAATTTAAATGATGTATATGAGTTGTGTAATAGAGGAGAAGACCCTACGATGTATATGCTGGGTAGGGAACAGGAATATCTTGATAGGATAACAGAGCATCCTATTAAGTTTGAGGCGACTTTAAATAACAGGCATTTGAAGCATAAATACAAAGTTTTGCTGGATATAGTTAGTAAATGCATAATGAGTCGATCCGGCAGTTTTGAGCAAATCAGCACGCCAAAGCTTAGGTTGATGGCTGCTATAGAAGATTCACCCACCACTGATTTCAATTGGTTGCGGTATTTGATCAGAGTGGTGAGTGACCAAGCGAAGCAGATCAAGAAGGAGGATGGTTACATTTGTGATCAAAGGCAAAATTCTTCATGCAACCAAAATAGCCTTCATTTTGGAGATGTGCAGAGAGGAAGAAGACATTTTTGCCAACTCCTCACCCTTCCCAAAGTCTAAGATCATGTTCAAGCCAACTACAACAAGAAAGACTTTGAAGGAAAGAAAAGAGAAGAAAGTGGAATCAATAACCGCTGCAGAGGAGTCGCTGAAGAAGCCCCATCAAGCCGGGGAAGGCTTTGATGGAGGTGAAGAGGGAGAAGGGAGAAGCCAAGAAGAAGAAAGCTCTGGCTCCTAAGCGCAGAAGAGTTCACATTTCCACTGAGGAGGAGGTGAGTGAACCTGAGGAAGTCCAACCTGAGGGCTAGTAAACTCATAAATCGCCATTGCAAGTACTGGCTCAGGTTGTGACCACCGCAGATGAGCAAACTGAGGAACAAGTGTTCTCTGAGGTTCTTGAGACATCACTGAGCTCAGACAAATTTTCTCAAGAAATATTCAAAGGACCTCAGACCTCAGAACAAGCTCAGGTTTCTACTGAGGAAGTGCCTGCTCAATCCTCAGATCAAGCTGAGCCTCAGGAGCTGTTGAATCTTGACTTGCTCCTGAGTGATCCATTCTTTGATCCTCAAAGACCAAGAACTTCCCATCAACTCCGAGCATTGTCGAAGTGAAGCGCAAAAAAAAAGAGAGCGGGCGCAGCAAGGGGGAACGGTTCGTTTTGGACAGATACCCTGAGCTGAGCTCATATCCTGACCTTCATGATCTCTTCTTCAGATTGAGAACAACAGTCTACATTCTGAACCAGACATTGCCTGAAATGCTCAACATTGCCTCATTCAGAGGAGATGACTGGTGGAATGAGGAGATCGCAAAGGCCGATCGAAGTTCTTCGGGTTGTAAAGACCAAGCTCGGGATGAAAAAGTGTCGATTTTGATGAAATGGGTCGAAGAAGCTTGCTGAAAGGAAAGAAGCTGATGTTGGTGCCCCGAGCTCCAAAGATAAAGATCAAGATGGGGATCAACAAGGGAATGCTGAGAAGCAATCTCAATTGGAGAAGGAAAGTACTGATGCTGGACAGCCTGATATCACACATCCTCAGACTGAAGTTAGTACTCTTCACGTAACTTTTGACACTATTAAACATTATGTCAAGGCTACTGAAGTTTCTATCTTTAATTTCAGAATGTCCGATATGCAGATCGAGGCTCAGGAGACCGAGGCTCGGGTGGAGACTGAAGCGTGATGGAGATCGAGGCTCAAAGGAGCAACCAAATTTCAGAAAAGCAACAAGTCATATATGCTCCAGAGATTGATCTCACTCCCATTGTGGAAAATTTCGACAAGGTTGTGCCAATCGTGGAGAAAGTGGCTCAGATCGAAGAAGCATCGCCATCCGTCGAAGATGGAAAATCTCGAAGTTCTACCAGAGACTTGATGCAATTTCAGACTTCTCCAAATGACAAGATGACCGCCATGGAAGTAAGATAGATGGAGTCAAGATCGAAGTCAAGACGAAGCCGAGTACAGAGTCAAAGATGATCGTGAAAGGATGCATTTCTAGAAGCCAAGCTGGTGGAGAAGAATGATCAACTGATCAAGAATGCTGTTGAGGAAATGGGCTCCATGCTCATGACCAAGATGACAGAGATGCTTAAAGATGTGCTCTCCAACCAGTTTGCACCAATGTCTAAAGAGTTCTCTGTGGCTAAAAACCACTTGATGAGGCTGGAAGAAGAGCAAGACCAGTTGGCTGGAGAGGTGCGAAGTGTCAGCAAAGAACAATACCACATGGACATTGCACTATCCAAACTTCTACCAAGGTATGGTGCCAAGAAGGGGGAAAGGCCAGGAGCCGACCTGAGGGTATTATTGGCACACACCTTGGAAAGAAAGGCAGATAAAGAGGCTGGAAAGAAAAATATTGCTAAAGCCTTGAAGGAAGTTGAAGCCACTGAAAAGCTCAAATCCAAGAAAGTGGAGAAGCCTGTCTACACTCATGTTTCTGAGGAAACCATGCAAGAAGTTTATGCTGAAAAACTGAGTGCTAGAAGAAAGGTAGGGACAAGCCAAGCCGGTGCTGAACAACCTATCAAGAGGAAGGCTGCGGCGTTTGTTGAACCTGAAAGGAAGAGAGCTAAGGCTTCTAAGCCAACTCAGAGAAAGCTGATAATGGATCTGGAAGAGTCTGAAGAGGAAGCACAGAAAGAAGTCTTCAACACCAGGAGAGCTTTGAGATCACTTCAGGTCGAACAAGCCAAGAAAACTACTGCTTCAGTTTCAGGAGTTCCTTTGATAAGGAAAAAGAAAGAAGAAAAGCATAAGCGCAGAAGTGGTTTCAAAAAGTTCCTGAGCAAAAGGAGAGGGACAGCTAAAACTCAGAAGTGGCCGCACATTGATAAGTGGATGTCAATCCAATTCAATGATGCTTGGGAAGAGATAAAAAGAACCTTCTGGTTTTACTATGAAGTGCTGAGAGAATGGAGAGGGGAAAGCTCAGATCCAAATGAAGCCTTCATTGATTATATGTTGACATTTTATCCAAAGTACTTGCAGAGTTGGATAAATCTTGCAGATGAAGGTAATATTCAGATTACTGCCCCTGATCCATACACATACCCTGCTCCTAGGCTAGAGAATGACTTGGTAAATGAAACAGCCATCTCTCAGGAAATTGCTCAATATGCCATCCAGTTAGGCCTGACAGGTAACAACCCAGATATCATCAAGGAAAGAGATGAGCTGAAGAAGAGGTATTATGGGATGTTCAACCTAGAAGTGCCTGTGGATGAGGTTGAAGAAGAGTGAAGAGCTAGAGCTGAAGATCAAAGAAGACTGAAGACTCTTGTAATTCTTTTGTTTTTGTCTTTACCTTTGATAAGTTCATTGTAATTTGTAACTGTTATCATACAATCAATGAAACTTTATCTTTATGCTCAAAGATAATATCTCATTATCTTTTTACATGTCTTTATATTTTGATATGCCTTATGTTGTGTTGTGAAATTGTTGGGAGAATTAGTGTGAAATTGTTGGGAGATTTGTCATTCTTGTATTGTAATAGGAAAAACTGAAACCTGAGTATAGGTTAAGTGTTTTTGTAACAAGATGGTTTTGGCATCAATCAAAAAGGGGGAAATTATTGGGAGATGAATTTAATAAAGAAGATTTTGATTAGATCCCAAAACCCCTGAGTATGACATGTTCAGGATAATCTTGATAGATGAGTCAGGATTCAGTTTTAGAGTGTTCAAGATGTTATCTGCACCATGTATAGTCAGCAGATATAGAGCAGGTTAGATTTTGAAGATTCTGAAGACTCATAAGTTTCTGAAGTTTCTGAAGTTTTAGATGAAACTAAAGAAACGGAAGTTCGAAAGATGAAATCGAGAAATCAAGACTCAAAGATGAGATCGAGAAATCAAGACTAAAAGATGAAGACTCAAAGATATCAATCAAGATATCTCTCAAGACCTTTAAGCTCAAGACTCGAAGACATCAAGACTCAAGATCAAGATCAAGATATCAAGACAAAGAAGATATCAAGACACACCGCGGTAATTATCGAAGACTCAAGTAATCTCATCAATGTTCAATATAACTGAATGTTCCAAGGCATCAATAATATCTATCCGAAGGATACAAAAACCGAGAAAAACGCTAATACGAAAAAATAGATATTGCCCAAGACATTCACATGCGAGACAAAAGGAACTAAAACTAAGTGTTGTTAAGGTTATATCACTCGGAGATATTGACCAAAAGAGCCGTTATGTTTGTCTACATTTATCAAGACAAGAGACATTTGTTGTGTTAAGACAAAGATCGCATTGATTTCATCGATATCGGAAAAGCGAAAGTCATATTTTCATGTCGCCAGATATATATTGGAATCAATCCGCAAAAAGTGGTGATCTCGCATGAAACATCATATTGCCTAAAACATAAAGGAAGGTTTTATTCAAACCCTAAAATAGTATGTTCATCACACACCATAAGAGGAAACTCATGAAGTTATCTCTTCCAACGGGAGTTTTCAAAACTGACCTTGGTGTTTGCCTATAAATACTTGTGACCCTCTATGTTCGATTTTAACTCGGGAAATTTTTGCAACTCAAGAGCTCAAACTTATTATTCAAGTTGAAACACTTTCGAAACCCAAGAATTTCCCAAGTACTTTACATTGAAGAAAAGTTTTCAAAAAATAGTTTTGATAAGATATATCCAACCGTGTAAAGTAGAGATATCCTAGTCAAAGACCCATTGGGTACTTAAAAAAAAATATCATCATTAGGTTCAAAAACCAATAAGAAACCCCAAACCCCATAAGGTAGTTTATGTGATTTATCCCTGAGTTGGATTTACCACACAAATAGTTAGTAAACAAACATTGAGGTAGTCAAAAAAAAACATTCTGAAGAAGTGAGTAAACTATTTCGAAATAATTACTTTGAAAATTTTTATTATAAATTAATTTAGGTATATAAATGTTCAAAATATAATTTTTCGAAAATAAAATAATCGAAGGTAAAGAAAAAGCTAAAATGTGGTGATGTGAAAGCGAAACTTCGAGAAATTTGGAAAGAGGAGCTATTCAGTTAATAACCACTGAAAATACATTGTGTTTGGAATAAATTTAGTTTTGATTATTATGCATAAAACACCTTGTAATATGATATTTTAAGTTGATATAGAAGGAATCAATTTTTTACGAACAAGTTGAGGGGGGATCACATCCTTAATCATTTTTTCATTAAAAAGGAAGGTTTTCAAAGAAAGCTTAAAACGAGGATAAACTTAGGCCAACCATTCAAGGAAGTGTCTGTTGGATCCATATATCTGGATTAGATGGCGAAAAAACTCAAAGCGGATTAGGATTATTTGAGGTTTGATTTGAAATAGCGGGATCATTGTCTCGATTATGTAGACTTTAACTCAGGAATATGTTGATCACATATCCAAATCACAAAAGACAACTGTAATGAGAATATGACTCACGTGATTAAAAAGTTTTTAAAATACTCTGAACAATAGTGTATTAATTCCCCCATACACGTGTAATTATTAGTATGGACCAACAAAGACCCATTACTAATAGGTACCAAACAAAAAAAATATCATTATTAGGTTCAAAATATGTATAATAAGACTCTAATACCCCCCATAAGTCCCATTTATGCCTTTATCCCTCTCACCCAATTTCAGCCACACAAGATGAGAACCAACCTCAAATCCCAAACCCCCCAAAAAAGAAACCATTCTTCCCCAACGCACAATTTCTCTCCCCCAAAATAATTACTTTGAAAATATTTATTATAATATTAATTTAGGTATATAAATGTTACATTGAATATCAATTTTCTCTGAAAATACGAAATAAACGAAATTACCGAGCACAAGCTAAAATGTGATGATGTGAAACGAAACTCAAGGAAATTTGGAAAGAGCCCTATCTCATTAATATTCTTATTGAAAATACATTGTGTTGGAATAAATTTAGTTTTGATTATTATGCCAAAACACCTTGTAATAGGATAAGTTAAGTTGTATAGAAAGCTTGTTTTTCTAGGCATAGTTTTATTTTTACAGGTAACAAGTTGAGGGGGGACTCATCAAGATCAGATGGGGCTCATCAAGGTAAGAAGAGATCGATCAGAAGTCTCGTTTGAACTCGCATTAAAGATGGGACTAAATTAATCAATCGCAATGGAATGATAGAAGGCGAAGATGATAGTGGATCGGAACAGGCAACTAGATGGATTAGACATTGAAATCTGAACTGATTCCGTCTTTGACAATGATGTTATCTACGATCATGCAAATTTCGATCCGATCAAAGCGAGTTGATGCCGATCCAATTTGAGACACACAAAAAAGTCACAATGAGAATATGACAACACACAATATGGATAAAATATAAAGGCGCAGCAATAGTGTAAAAGGACAAAGTCAAAGCATGGAAGATTATTAATATTTATTTGAATTTACTCTCCAGACGGTTTTATTCAAATTCACACTATAAATACATCCTAACTATCTTCAAAGAAGATAATGGAGGATGATCAAAACTTCCATGAAGATTAAATCCAAATATTCAAACATCTCCATTCATTTTTTTAATCATTAGATATCCAAATTTACCCAATCTTGTTATACATTATATCTAAGCAAAGATGTCATATCATAAGTGTTTTTTCCATTTTCCCAACCTTAGCTTAAAGGCTAAAACTAGGTTTCTTGACATTGGCCGGTTTTGGTCCCAACCAAACCAATATATAAAAACCGAACCAAACCAAAATTTTATTATTTGGAATCGAGCAATAGGTTTTTTTTTTGAAACCGACTTGGTGACAAAAAATTTGATTGAGAAACCGAGTTTTTTCTCAATTGTGGTAGTTTTTAAGGTTTTTTTTTGGTGTTTTTAACCGAATTAAAGGAAATAACTTGAAATTTTCAATAAAAAACACAAACTAGAGGTTGAGTTCCACCTAGTAGCACATCTAAACACAAAGAACTCTTACTTTCTGATTTTCCCAAAAAACACAATATGAAGTTCCTTTTTTCCATCTCTTAGTGAATTAACCATGAATGTATCTAATTAATCTCTCATATGCTTCACGAAGGGTTAATGTTAAAAAGCCATCATTAACAACTAAATTAATCACATAAAATAAACCATAGATATGAAGATATTTACAACTAGATATCAAGATTAATAATTCACCATCCTCTCCAGTAAGAACACTAAAAAAGCTATATCTCCTTTTGAACTTGCATTATCTAACGTTATGGTGAACAAATTTTCTCAATCCCCAATCTAGAAGACAAGTTTCTAATTCATCTTCATTTACCAATGTAGTCACCTTTTATGACTAGGAACGAGCACAAAATTCGAATCTTCTTATGCAATTGCCAATCCTCATCAATAAAATGACTAGTAAACGCACATGTAATTAATTTTTTGCAATGAAGTCCAAGTATCAATGGTAATTTATTTTATCACAATTTGACTTCATAAAAGACAAGATCTTTTTTTTTCTTTCATTTTCATACAAATGAAAAAAAACAGATCCAAAACAAATAATTCCATCGAGAAGGAATATGAAACATATAAGGCAAAACTTTATATAACCCATTTCTTAAATCCTCCCTCCACAAACTTGAATGGTAACTCATCCTCAATAATCATTTCAAGAAAAATAAACAAAAAAATTTATATCGAAATATAAAATGAAAAAACTTCCATGTAAAAAGTGTACCCACCCCATCATTGGGACCCCTTTTTTTTTTTGCAAATTTAACAATGCTTGTCGTGTTTCTTGATTATGAGTATTTCCAGGGCAAGCATTCATATGAGCAGTAAGTGTCGAAGTTCCATTTTTTTTAGTATCAGAGCAATAGACTTTAGGACAATGAAGAAGTTTTTTAAAAATGAAAAGGATACTAATCTGCATTTATGATTTTACAAAAAATGATCCCACACTTTAGATCTTCTTGGTGTTTGTTTTCTTTTTTTTGAAGGACTTGGTGGTAGGGCGGCATTTGAAGGTTGAGAAACTTGAGTTGTATTCTCAATCTGTGGTAGTGATTGTGAGATGTCATTGCTTCCATTTCCATCAATGCCTTCAGATTTTCCTAGTGAACTTGACATCTACAATAAACCACCAAATCTTTTAGTTTTAGTTATAAGCCAATAAATTTTGTTACTTACAGAAAATAAGATACTAAGAAACAAAATTAGTAAATAGTAATTGCCAATAAATAACTTTAGTTACAAAAACAGAAATTGGTAAATAGTAATAAATTAATAATGAAGCACAAATGAAATGGTGGTTGAATTGAATCATAAATGTCACTTCCGCCTTCAACTCAAGAAACACCAACTCAGTAACTCAAATGCTAGTTGCAAATAGTAAAAAAAATAAAAATAGGCAACTAACAGTAGCCTTCAACTCAAGAAACACCAACTCATAAGTCATAACTCAAATGGTAGTTGTAAATAGTAAACAGAGCATGAAATTTATAAGTTATAACAGAGTGTCAAACACCTGAAATTTCAACAAAGCCTAACAAACCTTAAGAGCCTAAGTACTAACAGATTTAAACATAGCCTGAAATTTCAAACACCTGAAATTTATAAATATCTCAAAATAAAGTGAAAAACCCATGAATCTCCCTAAGAAATTAATAGCAACATAAACAAACCTTAAGATCCTGATTAGTTCAGCCGGCGTGTGGGGCAGCGTACGGGGCGGCGTGCACAGTGCTCACGGTGGTGGGAGCGCGAGGGTGGTGGGTGCGAGCGGTGTGTGGCCGTGCGGGGCGACGTGCTCGGCGGTGGTGGAGCGGTGGGTGGTGGGAGGCTGGGAGCGGCGCCGTTGGCGCTAGGATTTTAAGGTTTTAGGTTTCAAAGTGAAGAGTGAGGTGTGTTTGAATTTTGATAATCTGATTCTGAATAAAACGCGTACTGTAACTAATATGTGAGTATGAATTAAAAAAAAATATTTATATAATAAATTAATAATTATATATTTAATAAATATATTTCGATTTTCGGTTTTTTATCCGTAAATTAAAAAAAAATTTATAAACAAAACCGAAAACTGAAAATTTATAAATCCCAGGCGATGTGAGAAGCGGTTAATCAAAGCGATAAAGGCACACAAGATTTATAGTGGTTAGGACAAACCCGGTCCTCGTCCACTCTTCCCTTTCTGAGGGCACCAACCTTGAAGCAACCATTTGGACTTAGATTGGTGGTGGTCAACGATACCTGTGAGGATGTTTTAGAGTTCTCGACTCAACCCGATCAGGAAATGTCGATCTTAGAAAACCCTGGCGGAAATCTTGCTAAACAACTTATCTAACTTGGGGTTTTGGGTAAGACATTTGAGGTTCAACTATGAAATCTTTCTTTGCATTAAAGCGACTGATAAATTAGATGAAAGATTTCTTGCTAAAACTTATGGGATGAACCACAATATAAAATAAGCATTTGTTGTGTTCTTCGTCGCGAGAAATCCCGACTATAGTTGAGCTTCTTGATTATGTTGTTTGTCCAAAGCATTTCCGTATTTCCTCTGAAGTGTGATCGTATTTATAGACCTTGAGATCGCGGATTTGGAAGCAATTTGAATCGGGCTATTTTCCCAAATGAGATTTGCGAGGCTTGATGTACGGCGTCTTGAGGCAGCATGGTGAAAAGCGTGAATGTGTGTTATAGCTTGGATTTGAGAGAGCAACAGATCCGAATCATGATGCTCTGTTCATTTCGCCGTGTTTCTTCCTTATTGGATGGAAGCCTTGCTTTGCGGTGTTGTTCCTCCAACTAAAGGTTGGTATTAATCTTATTTGGATGTCGCGCAGTATGATAAGATGAAACATCGGTTTTCATCTTATGAAACGTCGTCGATGCAATGATCGATCCGCTTTTGATGGAGTCTTCTTGCGCTGTTGACTTACTTCCATTTGGTGACTCGGCGATGTGGAATCTTACAGTACGATCTTGGGAAGTCATCGATCTTGAGTATTCTAAGTTTGAGCTTCATGACTTCGGTAGTTATCGAGCAAGATGGAGTTCGATCGATCTTCCGTTCTAGTTTAGCATTACCTTACAGCCGGGATATAGAACTTTCTTGATTCTTGAATCGACTATTACCATATTTAGTTCCCCTCAATATGCTGACCTATCTATTACATCGGTTTTTCTACAATCTTATCAAGCTTTGGTCTCCTATAAGCGATAATGTAAACATCGATTAAAGTGCAGTCTATTTGGTCCTATACATGTGTTTTGGAACTTTCATCAAAACTATAGATTTCAACAATTTCCCCCTTTTGATGAAACCAAAACATGAGAAATAAACATTTGATAAGTATAGAGCGGGTTAAAACGAAAAATGTCGGAAAACGAAAGGAATTTTGTCTTGGGATCAGAAAAATAAACTTTTTCATTAGATAAGTTTGATTACATGTTACAAAAAGTTGAATTTAGCGTTTCTTGCGATCCTAGGCGTCTTACGAATCTTCCTCCTTGAACATATCATACGGCATTTCTCTTTGGTCTTGTGGAGCGTTGAAATCGATAAGTTTCCATTTTGACATCGATTTAATGCCCCTTGATCGATTATCATGATTTACTCAAAAGATGTCAAGTAGAATCTCTCAAATGCGATCTGTCGAATAGGCCATCTGCCTTCTTTGAGTATATTAGCAGATCATACTCTTGGCGAATATCTTTACATTTATAAGCTTGGCTTCATTTTCCGGAATACTTGGAAAATCTGGATATTTATTATGTAGGTTGAGGAACTCATCATCGGTGATTCTTCTATTTTGGAACAAGATCAAGGACAAAGGCATCTGAAAGCCATTCACTTGATCTTATTCCATTCCTCAAACCTCTTAAGCGTGTACGCATTTTTTGGTATGATCTCGTCGACTCTTAACGCGGCAGCCGGGGTTACAGTGCGAATTTTTCAGTCAATCGCTTTCTTAGCCCCCTTGATTTGAACCATTTGTATACCTTACCTTGTGCCGTTTTTTACTTCTTTCTTTAACTTCGATGCATGTTGCTCTTTGGACAATTTCATTCTATTTCATATTATATTACGACTACGTATACGGTGACTTTCACAGTGCGATGGCGGTCGATTTTTGATGTTCCGCACCCTTGTGACCTTTTCTTGCAATTGAGCTTTGTCCATGGGCATGTAATCTTGATGTGTCGGTTGGTTTCTCAGATCCTTCCTTTTTTGGTTTGATCAAAAAGCGCGTTGAAAGTGGGAAATCGAGACCCAAAGTTGATGACAATGCTGATTTAGATCATTAGCGAGATAAACACGAAGTTTGGTTGTCGAGATGAAACGATTTATGTCGTTATTCTTTTCTTAGCGATTTCCATTTGGCAGAAGTTGTCGAATCATTTTTATCAAATTTCTCTTACGTCTTTCGAGCCTTTTCTCGATTAGCGTCGAAAAAGAAGATTGATTTTGATCCACTGTTTCAGCTTGTCATCAAGCCCGGTTTTGTAAGCTCGTGAGATATAGGTGGTCATGGATTGGGAAGCCCGATCTACGATTGCCGATTTTGTTTGAGGCCCTGATTTGTCTACGGTCGATTAGCACTCCCTCAATCTCTTCTTTTGGAGATCTTTGAGACAAGATGCGATCTCCTGAAGTTGATCGATGGTGATTTGAGATGTGAATTGGATCATCACTTGATCGAGGTTTCAATTGTTTTGTGCCTCGGTGGTTGGTACGTGGCTGCGGCTTTTTGGGTTCCACTTTTCATCAGCGACTCGGCCTTCACCATTTGTTGTCATTTACGGAGCTTCTTGTCAAATCCTCGAAGCTTCTCTTCTTGGCAATTCCAACTTCGTAGATCGAATATATAATTAAAAAAAAATCAAAATATCAATAAATCAGATAAGATCGAAAACTAAAGTTATCGGTGAAAATAAACTTCTCGAAAAAGGATGGGGAGGGTTGTGGAAATCAATCGTTCAATTCTTATCAAGAAAATATAAAAAAAAAAGGATAGAGGTCGGATGGTGGTGGAGAAATCAGTTATGGCTGGAGTGAAAAGAGAACAAAAAAAAAAAAAAAAAACTAGACCCTTGATCGATTTTTTTAAAATGAATCTTGGGACCCATCTTCAAGTCTAAAGTGAGTGTGGTACGGCTTTTAGGTTTCTTTTACGTAAATGCCTTTAATAAGGGCGCTTCTTTGCTCTTTCCTTTCTTGAGTTTTGTTGGAGTGGGCTCCTTGTCATCGTCTGGCCCATATATAAGCTGAAAGTTGATGAAGGCATTGTAGGACTTGGTCCGTTCCGATTCCATTCGGTAGCGGTTTGTCCTTCAATATAACCCCAACCTTTATTCTGAGACCGGCTCTCTTTTTCGGAAAAGACTGCTTTTGGATTCATTGACTCCAAATTTTTCGTGTTCTTGGAGGCAAGATGGCTTCATGTAGTCTGCCAATTGATGTTCGAGCCCCATCAATTATTGCTGCCATCTTTGTACATTTTGGTGATGTGAGAGAGCATCAAATTTAAATGATTCATGATCGTTCTTGATAGAATGTCAAACTTCTTGATCATCTTTCTTTTTGAGCATTGGCTTTGATGAATCCTATTTGTCGATGTTTGTCTTGCCCTCTCTTGGAAGCTCCTCTACGATTTCTTCATCCTCATTCTCCTCATGAGTGTGTGCGGTGAGATTAACCGCTTTGCAAATTTGACAGACCAGTGATGCATTTTATCGTCGATTTCTTCTCCGATTGGTAGCGACATCGATTCAAATCTCTGGTTTTTGTATCAGCTCAAAGTGCGCAAATTGAAGTGCTTCATCGCATCCTTTGGATTGCGATGGTGATAAGTATAATATATTTCGATCCGGCCTTCTTGAGAATTTGTTCCCACCTCCATGGATTCGGAATCCTCGGTGGTTCCAAAAGCCCGAACGAACTTATCCTCAAAAAGATCTTGCCGATTCGATTCAATTTGCACATGATCTTTCCTAGTCGAAAGTGGGCTATCTCGGTGAGATAGACTCATTAAATTTGTGCATAATCAATATCAATATCATCTGCTTGGGAAAACAAAAGGCGATGAAGCATAAATTAGAAAAACAACTTTTGAAAACAATGTTTTTAACGGAAAGAAAGATTCATCATTAAGCTTAAAAGAAAATATTACCAGATTCAAATTTTCAGAGAAGATGTTGAACTCTAAAAATCGTTTTGAAGCGTAGAGAGGATTTGAAGTTTTCAAAGGAAAGTAATGCAAGTTTGTGAAGCGGAAAAAACTCGTAAGGTTTGATGAATCTTATATAGAAGGAGGGTACAATAAGACAAGATTTTGAAGATCAATCGTTTTGAAAAGATTATGCGCTCAGTTTAGCGGTTTTGATCGTAGGGTTGGGAAAAGCATACGTATACAAAACTTTTTGGATTTAAAAGCCGCGATCAAGTAGCGAGTTAATACATGTACCCCACGTCGCATTAAATGATTTGCGAGTACCGTCACAAGGATAGTGGATGCAGTATGGGCAAATAATATCGGACACGATCCGATAAATAAGTAAAGAACAAGAGAAGAGAGATCGTGTATCTGGTTGGTGATGTTGTTGTCGGTCAATATTATTTATCAATGTTGATTCCACTTGTTGATCTTAATCATTACGCTTTAAGCCTTAAGAAATTTCCCAGCCGATCCTTTTAACCGGGTCTTCTCCGATTGCATCGATTTGTTGAAACTTGGGCTTAGGCGATCTTTCCTTGATCGTCGATTTCATGAGTTCCCCTCAACTTGTTCTTCCGTTCCCCCTCAACTTTGTTATCGTAAATTAGCTTCAAAAAACACAAGTTGATAATGTTTTGCATAATTAATCAAAACTAAAATATCCCAACAATTTCCTTTTTGATAATAGCGCTAAAACATTAAAATATATGCACTTTTACGGAGATCGGGTTTTGATTTAAAAGATCGATTCGGTGGTCACTTTGAAAAAGTTGTGACGTTTGAACTCCGCTTTCGATACCAATTGATGGTATCGATTTGAAATCCACATTGAAAAACGGTGACCTTTTGAACAACCCGCTTTCGATACCAATTGATGGTCCCGTTTTGAAAACCCATTTGCGTCTGCGGCAAAACGTTTGATTCGGTGCATATAAAAAGCGAAGGGTGAGAAGGGGAGTGATTCAATTTTTTTTGCTTTTTAAGCTCATGTGTGTGTTATGCTTTATAAGCGAATGCATATGACAAGTAATAACATAAAGCGATAAAGAACACACAAATTTTATAGTGGTTCGGACAACTCGTCCTACATCCACTCTTCCCTTCATGGGCACCAACTAAACCAACTTAACCAAGCAGGACTTATCACCCTCACGGGATTGCCGACCCTCCTTTCGGGATTGCTAGATGTTCTGAGAGTTCACACTCAAAGCGGGACTTATCCCCCTTGGGATTGCCGACCCTCCTTTCGGGATTTGCTAGATGTTTCTGGGGTTCACACTCAACCTACAAACTTAACCTACCAACCTGGTTTGGGTATAAGGTTGTTTGGTTTCCAACTAAGGGTGAGATTTTCCCTTACATTTGTTTAGCCTCAATCTTAAGGTTGGGAAAATCTCTCTAAGCTTAGGATATAGCATTTGTGCTTAGATCTAGGGTAGAACACTTTTGAATATATGTGTGTATTTCTTGCTCTGTGTTCTTGAATGGAGTTGCTGTCAGCTCACTGATCGGTCAAAAATATATTTATCGAAACTATAATGTCAAATTAATAATTATATATTTAATAAATATATTTCGATTTTGATTTTTTATCTGTAAATTAAATCCTTCTCTTCGATTAACTCGGAAAACTGAAAATTTATAAATCCCAAAATCTAAATCAACCGAACTGAAAAATCAAATTCTAACCAAACCAAATTATCTTCCGTTCGGTTTTTCGTCGGATATCATTTCTTACGATTCTTGAATCGGCCCTTTACATAAGTTCGGTTTTCAATATGTGACCTATCTATTACATCGGTTTTTCTATACAATCATTATCACATTTGGTCTCCTAGCTAAAACAATGTAATGGAACTTTCATCAAAACTATAAATTTCCCAACAAATAATGGAAAATCCAAGTTGGAAATAACTCAAACCAAACCCTTTCTTGAGAGAGAATGAGTGGTTAAGTAAGGTAGTTAATAGGCGATCCCGTGAGGGAGATAAGTCCCGAGAGTGAGAACTCATTAAACATCTATAGGCGATCTCGTGAGGGAGATAAGTCCCGTTGAGTGAGAGCTCCATAAATATCTATTGGTGGTGTGTCTAACACCGTGAACTAAGGTTTCCTTTGGATTAAGGAAGTACCCCGTGAAGGGAAGAGTGGATGTAGGAGGAGTTCTCCGAACCACTATAAATATAAGTGTATTCTTATTTGCTTTCATATTAATCGTCATACATAATTTAGTAAATCTGCATAACACATTCGCAAAATTTTAAAGTCACCTCCCATTGAGATTTTTTCGAATTTTTAATTCAAGTTTTTCGGGACCAAACAATATCTGAATATGTAGGTTGAAAATTTTGAGTTGAGAGTAAGCACAAGAGCAGTGCATAATTTCCACAGTCTTTACCACAAGAATTGTATTAATTAAAGTACAAGAATTATTCCAACACATAAATCAATAGGGATAGTTACAAGGTTCGTCTAACAATTACGCCATGCACAAAAAATCTACTACAGATTTATCTATATTGAGCATAAATCAACTCCACAACATTTCAATGGATTACTAATTAAGTCAATCCGCAAACGAATAATTTCTAACAGTAGGCAATTCAGTCGACAACTAAGACCACATCCGAGCTTTGAATTGTTAGGACCGTTGATGGACCCAAATCTCCGTATTTTCAATTGAGATATTGTCCTTCCTAGTAAACCCCATGATCCTTCAATATTATTTCGATGTGGGATATTGTTGATACCCCAACAATCCTCCCCTCAAACAAAGACCACCAAACCTCCCTCAAACGACCCGCTCTATCTAGGTCAACGCCGCCTAATCCATAGAGATCCCTCTTTTTTTCACCAAGGTTCACCGCAAACGACTCCATAAAAATTGTCATTCACTGTTTTATTCGTTCAATACAGAGGACTATTCCACATCGTTTCGTCTGGGACCAAGGCTCTGATACCACTATTAGAACCCTGGATGAATCCAAATAATATTGTCCGTTTTGGGTCAAGTCCGTACGAATTTGCTTTTGGGCATCTCCCAAAAAAACCTTTATGATCAATGAAGATATTGTCCATCCCAATAAACCCTATGATTCTCCCATATTATTTTGACATGGGATATTGTTTGATACGCCAGTAGAATTCATCTAATACCTTCACAACATTGGTATCACGTTGTTAAACACTAAATCTCATCCATGATTAATGAATTTAGTTGGAGAGAGAGTGACACCGAAAGCTTGATCCTTCTAATTTTGTTGGCAAAACATCCAATGAGAGAGTCCCAATTATTAAGGGTGGTTAGCGTGTGTCATGTACTTATTTATACTATAAAATTAATACTGTTATATTTATAATTTAATACAATTATTTTTATAAATTAATATAAATAGTATTTAGTATTATGATTTTAATTTAATTTATAATCAAGGGTAATGATATATGTTAATAAGTGTAGTATTAATTTATAAGTGTAATAATATAAATTTCATATTATAAATAAGTTTCATCGAAAACTTGCTCTAATAAAATTTAGTGTGTTTTAGTAATGTGGTCATTCATACAATAATATTTTTTGCTAAATTAAATAAATTACCGCTCTAATTTTTTTTTTGCATACATGTGTTTTCTGAAAGAATTTCATCTTATCTAAAAGTCCGAACTCGTAAAGAAGTGTGACGTTTATCCATTTATATTATTTCCTAACATTCCCTTTTACTCGTGTAATGAATTCTCTTACTCTATTATTTGAATAAGGCTCATCAAACCGACAATTTAATATGAGTGAAGTTGCTTTCAGCGAGAATCAAACTCATGACAAGTGTGAACATTTTGGCTTTGATACCATAAAATAATTTATTCTCATCTAAAAGTCCGAACTTCTAAAGAGCTGTTAAATTAATTTATTTATATTATTTTCCTAACATGTAAGTATGGAGAAAACTTTTTCCAAGGACTAATAATTTCGAAGAAGTCAAAACAAGGACTGTAATTTTAAAAAATGACAATTACAGGCTAGATTAGACTGAATGACTCGATTTCGGGCTCAAATTAGGGTCATCCAAGTTAATTTGGCCCGAAATTACTACTTTTTAATGTTACGGATTTTGTTTTACCACCTTAAAATTACGGTTTAAAAAATAAAAATTAATATTCCCTCATCCCTAAAGTCTGTTTAATTTTTTATTTTATATATGAATCAATATCAAACCCAAAATAATTACACTGTATGCTTATATTGCTTCTTAAAAGAAAACCCGCCGTACGTCTTTATCAAAAGTTAAAACCAATACTAAGAAATAATAAGAGTTTGACTCCCATCAACCATGTCTATGCTATGAATTTAAATTATTTGATCAATTTCACTTATTTTTAATATATTTTTTTTAAACTACTAAACTTGATCCGTATTATACCCTGAGTAGGGTCGAATGTCATGAATTAAAAATAAGATTCCTAATATGAACCAAATCTATACAAATTTTTGTCTAATTTTGCATATCAAATTTAATGATGTAAATCGAACATAGGTTATAACTTATAATGTAATTGAACTTTTTTTTTATAACAATTAACTAAAGTGAAACCAATTATGTTGGTCCCGGTGCAAACGAGTCTTACACGTGTATGGGGGGGAATACACGTGTTAAGTGTTTTTAAAACTTTTTCTTACTGAGGTCAGCTTGGGTCAGATAATCCTAAAGATTAGGTTCTGAGAAGCATAGATCGCTCTGAGTCAAAGTCTAGTGAGACAGTGATCCTGAGCTGCTTTCAGATACCTCAGATAATCTCAACTGAGTCCTGAGTGTTAGAGATCCTGAGTTGCTTGGATCAGATAACTAACTTACTGAATCCTCAGAAGAGAGTTTAGTTTGGTAACTATCTGTTCTAGCTACTCAGTCGTGCGGAATGGTTGGCCCTTTAGTTTATACTCGTTTTAAGCTTTGCTGAAAACCTTCCCTTTATGAAATAGTGATTAAGTTGTGATTCAATTTACATGCAACTTCAAATGGATTGATTCGGTGAATATCGATGAAAAGTATGCTTTCAAAAATCAAGTCAATCTGCAGTTAAGCACGGATAAGGAAAGCGATAAAGAACACAGCAATTATAGAGGTTCAGAGACTCAAGCTCCTACATCCACTCTCTCGATCCTCCGAGAAATTCACTATCAACTTTTGAGCTTTCGACTACCTCGCGTAGTTTACTTACTCAACTCTGCCCTGAGTTTTTTCTGACTACTCCGCGTAGTTTACTTACTCAACCCGACCTTGAGTTTTTACGACTACCTCCGTAGTTTACTTACTCAAACACAAACAAGCTTTCAGACTACCCACAGCAGGTTACTAACTTCTCCTCTAGAGTTTTCTGACTACTCCGCGTAGTTTACTAACTCTTTACAACTCTTCTCACCAACAAACACACTCCAACTACCTTCTCAAGGGTTTGGGGTTTCTCGGTTGGTTTTCAACTAGGATGAGATATCCTTTACAATGAAGCACAATGCAAAGGGTTAGGATATCTCGACTAAGCTTTGGATAATTCTTATCAAGCTAGGCTTAGTATAGTGAGCTCTCTTCAATATAGAAGCACTTGGGAAATTCTAGGTTTTTCGAGTGCTTTAACTTTTTCAAGAATAAGTTTGAGCTCTTGAGTTGCGTATAAATTTCCCGTAACCTTACAATGTAGAGGGTCACCAGTATTTATAGGCATACACCAAGGTCACTTTTGAAAACTATCCGTTGGAGAGATAGCTTCGTGAGTTTCCTCTTATGGTGTGTGAGAAACGGATATATTTAGGGTTTGAAACTCCCTAACATGTTTTAGGCAATAGCCTTTCATGTAGTCGGTCTTCACTTTTTGCGATCTAGAACCCCTATACCGACATCCTTTTCAACGACACATCCTTTGTCGATTGTCGATATGATCTGATGTTGTCTTCCTTTTTTGACTTTTGTCTCGGTTAAAGGTAGACACCTTCAAGCGGCTCTTTTTGGTTTACAAACTCGAGTTTGATATAACCTTAACAACACTTGACTTAGTTCCTTTTATGCGCATTTGAATGTCTTGACAATATCTAACTTTCTAAGGAATCGCGATCTTATCGATATTGCATCGCCGAGATAGATATATTCGATTGCCTCTTAACATTGAGTTCATCGGCGAGCATTTAGTACCTTCTTGAGTCTTGATAATTCTTGTGCCTTGATATTCTTGATCTTCAATCTTCATTCTTAGGTCTTGCGTCTTGAGTCTTGAGTCTTGGGGTCTTACGAGTCTTGAGTCTTCGAGTCTTCTGAGATATTCGGTGATATCTTCGAGTCTTCGTCTTGAGTCTTGATTCCGTAGTATCTCTTGAGTCTTGATATCTCGATTTCTTTGAGTCTTTAGATACTTGATTTCATCTTTGAAACTTGATTTCTTCATAAACATCTTGAGTTCTTGAGTCTTGAGAACCTATCCGAACTATATCACCGGCTATACATTTTTGAGATAACATCACGAATACTCTAAAGGTAAATCGATTTCAACTATCAAGATCATTACGAACATGTCATACTTAGGGGTTTTGGGATCTTAATCAAAATCATATATCTTTTATTAAATTCATCTCCCAATAATTTCCCCCTTTTTGATGATGCCAAAACCTATCTTGTTACAAACATATAACTTATACTCAGGTTTCAGTTTATCCTATTACAAGATTGGTTGTCTCCCAACAATTTCTTAAAATAGAGAAACTCCTAACAGTTTAAATCATTCGCAATTTCTTCAGTAATGAATCTCTTTAAGTAGTTCATTACTAAATACTTAAACAATTTCCCATATTCAGACAATTTCTCCCTTAACAGCATACAATCAGTTCAGAGAATTTCATTCAGGCATATCAAAATAAAAGACATGTAAATAAGATAATGAGATATTATCTTTTGAGCATAATGATAAAGCTTCATTGATGATGAGTATACCATTACAGATTACAATGGGTTTATCAACAAAATCAAAAAGACAAAAATTTAAAGATTACAGAATCTTACGAGTCTTGATCTTGATCTTGATTTGGCTCTTGGTCTTACGCTCTTGATTTGCTTCATTCTCAACTTCATTAGCCGAGCACCTCCGGTCGAACATACGAAAAATCTCTTTTTGACTCATTTCTCTCCTTAATAATATCCGGATTTGTTTTCTGTTAGATCCAATGACCAAAGATCTTTGAGCAATTTCTTGAGTAATGGCCTTCTCATTCACCAAGCCATTACCAAGTCTTGGAGGAGGATAGGAATATGGACCAGGGGCTACTATCTGTACCTCTCCTTCATCCGCAAGGTTAATCCAGCCCTGTAGATACTTTGGATAGAAGGTTAGGAGATATTCAATGAATGCTTCATTACGATCCCGAGCTTCCCTCTCCATTCCCCGAGAACATCATAATTGAACGGAAGGTTCTCTTGACTTCTTCCACATATCGTTGAGTTTGATAGGCATCCATTTATCAACGTGGGGCCACTTGATTTCTTTTGATGTCCCTTTCCTCTTGCTGCATAAACTTCACGAATTCACTCTTCTCTTACGCTCTTCGTCTATCGTCTTTTTCGATCCGCAGGGCGCTCCCGAGACCAAAGCGGCGGCTTTCTTAGCTTGTTCTATTTGGAGTGTCTTGAGCATCTCTCGTGTTGAAGACTTTCTTACGAGGTTGAGACTTCGATTCTTCCGTTTCTTCATCATCCAGAATCAGCTTTCTCTGGATTGGCGTAGAAGCCTTTGCACGCTTGCTTACAGTTTGAACAACGCCCAAGGCTTTCCTCTTCATAGGCAAATCAGCAGCAGCTAGGCTTGTTCCAACCTTTGCTCTGCTTTTCGGTTTCTCTCTTGCAACATCAAGCATGGTTTTGCTCGAAACTTCGAGTGTAGATAAACTTCTCCCACGGCGAACTTCAAACTTCTCGGTGGCCCGACTTCTCTTAAGGCTTTGGCTAGGTTATATATTTCAGCATCTTTCTGAGCCTTCTTCTCCAAAGTACGTGCCATGAACTTCCTGAGGTCTTCACCTTCCTTTTCCCTCTTCTTGGCTCTGTAATTTGGAAGAAGTCTGGAGAGTGCTGTGTCCATGTGATATTGTTCTTTGCTAACACAGCGAACTTCTCCGCTATCGATCTTGTTTCGTCTTCCGGCCTCCTTAGATGGTTCTTTGCCACGAGAAAATTCTTGGGAGATAAGTGGGTAACCTGGCGGAGAGTGCTTCTTTGAACATCTCTGTCATCTTGGTCATGAGCATTGAGCTCATTTCCTCAACGAGATTTTATCATCTTCGTTCCTCTCCGCCAATTTCACCTCTAGAAATGTAGTTGACTCTGTGCTTCATTTCATTTCAACTGCGAGCTCATCCTTGACTCCCTCCACTTTTCATTGACTTATCTTCCATGGAGGTCATCTGTGAGGTCGAGTGTTTTGGATTAGCACGATTTCTCGAAGAGTGACTAAGACTTTCCATCTTTTGAGCTTGATTGGCAATGTTTCTTCCATCGAGCAATCTTGATCATCATTGGCTCAACCTTCTCAAGTTTCTCCATTAAGGGAGTGAGATCAATTTCAGAACCTTACGCACCTCTGTTTGTTTGATCATCCGAGGTTCGGTACAACCTTCGAGGGTCGGCACCTTTTGAAGCTTCAAAACTTCATCGCGAGCTCTAGTCTCCAAGCGAGCCTCGATCTGTTTATCGAGACAATTTAATTAAAGATAGAACTTTTCATTAACTTTGGCATAATTGTTAATAGTGCCAAAAGGTACTGAAAAGTCTTGCTTGATCTGAGGTTGACCAATTCGGAGTTGATGAACAATAGAAGTCTCCTTTTTCCATCAGGCCCGATCCTCAACATCTCCTGTTGGTCCCCATCTCCATCTTGAGATTTGTCTCCATTGCTTGGGGCACCAACCCGGTAGCTTTTTTCTCGGCTAACTTCCTCGAACAGTTCATCAAAATCGGAGTTTTTCATCCTCGGCTTTGTCTTCGAACCGGAGAAGTCGGTCAGAAAAGGATGTCTCCTCATTCCACCAGTCTTAAAGGCAATATAAAGCATCTCGGGAAGAGCGATTGAGGATGAAACAGTTGTCCTTAACCAAGAAAACATCTTGTAGATTAGGGTATGAGTGAGCTCGGGGTAGCGGTCAAGAATGAACTGATTCCCCCTTGCTCCTCCACTCGTATGCGCCCGGCCTCGCCCTTCTTCCATCTCGGGCTCTCTGGTTCGATTGAAACTTGGCGAGGGATCAAGAAGTAGATCACCGGGGAGCTCATCAAGAATATTACGCTCCCGAGTCTCAAGCAACCTCTCGAAGGTTGTGCGCCAGTCCTCCGTTTGCATCACGAGTGGGTTCTGGGTCCCGGTGACACTTCCTCCGGATTGGTTACGAGTTGGCTCTTCAATTTACGCAAGAGCACTTTTTTTCAAAGGAATCTCCCGAGGCCGAGTTCCTTTGAAAATTTTCGAGAAATTTTTATGCGAACTTAGAGATGTCTCAAGCACCTCGAGAAGACACGCTCTCGATCTGTTCTTGTGCCTTTGAGATAACTGAGCCAAACTTGCAATGGCGAACTCGGCGGTTTGGCCCTTAGGTTGAATCTCCCGAGAATCTTTGCCATCTTCATTAGTGAGAACCACCAATCTTCTCGCGCTTTGGGGCAAGGTTCTTACCTTCATTATTTTTGCACCTGCTCCATCTTTGCCTCCAACAAAACCTTCCCCCCGGTTTGTTGAGTTTCTTTTCACCAGAATGGTGATTCTACCTTCTTTTCTCTCTTCCCACGATGGCTCGCTTCTTTGCAAAAGAATGGGTTTAAAGAGAATTTTGGATTTAGGGAATGAGGTCGAATTGGCGAAGATATCCTCCTCCTCTCGCACATCTCCAAAATATAAGCAATTTTGGTGGCATGGTGGATCTTGCCTTTTATTGAGATCGCCCCGTCAACCTTCTTCAAAAACTTTAGTGCCTTTCACTCACCGTCCCGAATCAAAAATTTCACCCGGTTGAAGTCGGTGGTGGGTGAGGCCTCTATTACCGCCATCAATCGAGCTTGAGTCTTGATCCGCTCAAAACTCCCAAAGAAGACTCATGATGCTCTTGCTCACAATATCCATCGGACTGCGATATTGTGGCTTCAAAGTACCTTTTATGCAATGTCGCCTCAAATTTCACAGATTCTCGGCAATCCTATCTAAGTACTCTGCTCTCTGCAAGAACATATACATCGAGGATCTTCTCCTCTATCACGAGCTCAAAAAACATCATTGATTTTTTTGAACTATATCTGAGATCCCTCTCAAAATCGATGTATTTGGATGATTGCTCTAAATGTGATCTGATTATCTTAGAATGCATCTGATCCTCTTCATCTATTTTCAAGTTATAGATGAATTCGATTACCCTCTTTTCAAACTCGGTGCGGTAGGCTTGAGACTAGATGGGTGAGTTTAGCTTGATCGAATCATATCGCAGAGCCTTCTCTTACGGCTTTGAGTTGGTTGTGCTTTCGAGTGAGACAACGAACTCGTACCAAGGATTGTTGGTTTCGGCTAATCTCTCGAACAAGGTTGGGGCCATTTTAGAGAATGATTTGAAGAAATGAAGATTTTAGGGTTTGGGAATTTCTGGGCAAAGGGGATTTATTTGCAGAAGATTTTGGAACGAAGGGTTTGATAAAATTTTGGCTTGAATGGCTTTATTGGGGTATAAATAGCCGAGATCGTGGGGAATCGCGTTGGTTAGGTGAAAAACAACGGTTGAGATTAATCTCCAGATTAATCGGAATTATCTGAACCGACGATCGATCTCCGAAAAAGTAAGCCTTGAAACATCCTCATTGGTCATTAATGTAACGAGCATTAAATGATTGTTGGCCTTCTTTGGAATTTAAAATGATCAAAAAACATTCCTCGGTGTTTTTTGTATTTATTGCGAATGATTCTTGAGTTTCACTTAAGCAATAAATGAGTCGCATGAGCCATTACTTCTTCGGACTAATTTCCTCTATCGGTCTTCTTCGAGTCTTGACCTTGATAAAATGTCAATTATAATCTCGAAATCTTGAATGGGTTCGATTAAAAATCTTTAATCTTGACCTTGAAGAATCTGAGTTTTCGAGACTCGATTCGATATTTCCATTTTATCCCGAGCTTCTCATTAGAATTCGAGAAAACTTCATGCATCCGAAAATCTTCAATTTTTGATTTTACTCTATACACCTGGTTCTAACATCCCTAATTCAATTTGAAAGTTCACGAAATCTTGATTCCGCCAAAGGTTTAGTCAAGATATCAGCTCTTTTGCTTATTAGTATGAATTTTCTCCATCCTTATGTCCTTCTTACCGACATGATCTCCGATGAAGTGATGTCGATATCCACATGCTTGCATCCGGGTGTGCAATACGGATTTTGTGAAATAGCAATGGCACTATTATTGTCACAAAATATTGGTACTTCATTGGCTACAACTTTATAATCCCTTAATTGTTGTGCGAGGCAAAGAATATCGAGCAGCAGCAGCCTTCCTGCAGACCACCATGTATTCAAATTTCGAAGAATCTTGGTTGCATCGAGGTCTATTTCTTCGAAAACCAAGATATCGACTTACTTCCTAGAAATTGACACGTTCACGAAGTGGACTTCTGTCATTCTGCAACCTCCATAATCGACATCGAGTAACCGGTTAATTCAAGGTTATCATCGATTTGGATATCATAATCCTCTATTCCTTTGTGCCCTTTAAGATACTTCAATATCTTTTTGGCGACCTCCATGTGACTAGCCTTAGGATTAGCTTGGTATCTTGCACATATCCCAACAGCAAATGTTATATCCGCCCTACTTGCTGTAAGATAGAGCAATGATCCAATGATTCCTCTATAATCAGTATGGCTTACTAATTTGCCTTGTAATCGGGATCCATCTTGTAGTTAGTATTCATAGGAATCCTAAGCGTATTGCAGTCTGTACACCATATTTGGCAATCGGATCTACGGTGTACTTTATGCGGTTGATGAATATTCCTTCCTTTGATTGTTTCACTTGAAGACCTAGAAAGAAATTCATCTCTCCCATCATTGACATCTCAAACTTGCCTTTCATCAGTGTTGAAAACTTTTCACACAGCTGATGGTTTGGAGATCCAAAAATGATGTCATCAACATATATCACGAACTAGTAAGATATCTTCCCCATCCTCTATCCCTGAGCAGAGTTCTATCAACGATCCTTTGACAAAACCATGGTCAAGAAGGCGAGAAAGAGTATCATACCATGCTCCGGTGCTTGCTTAAGACCATACAAAGCTTTTACGAGCACGTAAACTTGGTCATTCTGTTTGAAACCGGGGAGGTTGTTCCACATAAACCTCTTCTTCACACACCGTTCGAAATGCACTTTTCACATCCATTTGATAGACTGTGAACTTCATGTGGGCAGCATATGCAAGAAACAATCGATGGCTTCTAGTCTTGCAACACACGCAAAAGGTTTCATCATAATCCAAGTCTTCTTCTTGGGAATAACCTTTGCAACTAGCCTAGCCTTGCCTTGTTTCTCACAATGTTGTTGTTTTCATCTCTTTTATTCTTGAAAACCCACTTGGTTCCAATGACATTGTGCCTTTTCGGTCTATCTACTAGCTCCCATACTTCATTCCTTGAGAATTGATTCATTTCATCTTGCATAAAGAAGGTAATCAATGAGAATCTTGTAGAGCTTCACCAATCTCATTAGGTTCTTTTCTCCGATGGAAGCGGTGAGAATAGTGCACTTTCACCATGGAACCTTTTTGTTTTAACACCTTCAGTTAGATCACCCACAATATGACTTGTAGGATGACTATCTAACCATTTCCTTCTTGATGTTCCCCCTTCAATAGTATCCTCAACATTTGAAATGTTAGGTTCAGTTAAATCAAGTAAACTTCAGGGAACAACAGAAAAGGAGAAAGGGAATCATCTTCCTCGGGGAAATTCTATTCAGAACATTGTCAGAGACATTTGTTCCCCTTTGGTTGATAGATTCAGAATTTGCCTCAGTTGTGGCCACATCTTCATTGGCATCACATACATGAGTCTGAACTGGTGTCTGTTCAGATTGGTCACCTTTGAAGTGTTGGTTTTCCTGGGTCTCACCATCCTGAGTTCCATCCTGAACTTCTTTATCTGAGTCTGAGTCACTCCAATCATAGATAGTGAGTGACTTCTTCTTTTCGAGTTCATGGATGATTTATCTTTCGTTTTCAGCTTAATCTGGTGATCCTCTTAGTCGGTTCATCTCGCATCATGTTCTGTTTCTTCTAAACACAAATAGATTCATCAAAAACAACATGAGGTGTTTCTTCCACAATAAGAGTCCTACAGTTGTAAACTATGAAAGCTTTACTGACTTCAGAATATCCTAAGAATATTCCTTCATCACTTTTTATATCAAATGTTTTCAACCCGATCTTTACCATTATTGTGTATGAAACACTTGCAACCAAACACACGAAAAGAAAGAAACAAGAGGCTTCCTTTCATTCCAAAGCTCATAGGGTGTTTTGCCTTGACTCTTGGTCGGCATGGATCCATTACGAGAGTAGCATGCGGTGTTGATGACCAAATTTAAAATCTTTTAGGAATATCGACCCATTTATCATAGTCCTTGCAGATTTTTTCGAGTCATTTCTTCTTTCAAAGAACACCATTTTGTTGAGGGGTCCTTGCGGTGATGTTTCATGTGAAATTCCATTTTCGCGACAAGAATCGGATATGATATGATTCATAAATTCGGTTCCTTTGTCGATCGATTTTGACCACACTCGAATTTTTCTCAATACTGAGCCTTTTCAGTAACTCTGGCAGCTTTATCTGAGTCTCTTTCTTACTGAGTAAGAATATGACACAAGTATATCTTGAGTAGTCATCAACTACTACCAATGTGTATTTCACGCCATTTGTGTTCTTTGGTGTTATAGGTCCAAAAAGATCCATATCACGATGGCGAAGTATTCTCATCGGTAGAAACTTCTACTTTGCTTTTAAATGATGCTTTAACTTGTTTTCCTTTCTAGCACGCATCACAAATATGTTCCTTACTGAACACTTCATTAGGCAACCCTCTCACAAGAGCTAATCTTGCAAACTTGTTCGGGGTTTTTGAAATTTAGGTGATTCATTCTTTTATGCCATAACCAATCGTATATCTGTGGAACTTTTAGCAACTAAACATGTATCTTTAGGAGTTGAACTCCATCGAAGAAGATACACATTCCCTTTTCTTGTACCATCAAGAATACTTTTACGTGATGTATCATCTTTCACAAAACATAAGTTCTTAGAGAACTCAACATTGAAACCCCTTATCACGAATTGGCTAATTGAAAGCAAGTTATGCTTCAATCCGGATACATATGAAACACCATGGATATGAACTCTCGATTTCCAAAGTTCCATATCCTTGATCAATCCTTGGAGTTATCTCCAAAAGTGATTGTGGGCCTCTTTGTTCAACATAGTCCTTTGAGTATCTTCTTGTATCTTGTCATATGTCTTGAACATCCTTTGTCAAGATATATATATCGAGCATTTTCATCTCGCTCATCGATTGCCATGTGATCTTTAGTCGATTCGGTGCCCTTGTTTTCCTCTGAAAAAAAGCAGATCCATTCTTAGGTACCCGGTTTGTGTAGGGTCCTACAAGGTTAGATGTACCTTTCGGAATCCAAATGCGACAACTCTAATCACTTTAGAGTGGCTAATTTGTCTTCCATAAACATCAACATACACATCTACTACTCTAGGTGTCTTAGCGGTTTTACGTGTGTATGTGTGCTAGCTTTAGCATGAACATGGGCTTTTGAATTCTTCTTTGGTTCGGGCCTTCATTCAGGATGCTTAGGCTTTTGTGCTTGACGGTCTAAATCTTTGTTGACTCGGGTTGAGTAACCTTTACCCTTAGGCAAGTGGGGTTCAGGTTGCTGTCTTTGAAATCTGGGTCTTCAAAGATCTTGAGGATCTGGGTCTCTTGATTGAGAATGTCTCTCTTGAGTGTTTCTCATCGAGGATTCCTCGATGGTTCGGTGTGGAGCCTTTCGGGTTTGCATTCTTGGCCCGAGGCTTTGAAGTACTTGCACGAAACTTTCCAACCGGTATTCAGGTTTTCTAGCCTTCACCTGAGGTTTGGGCTTTCTAACCTGATCATTCAGTTTTACTGAGACCATAAGTTCTTTTCCCTTGTCTACAACCTTGGGCATTACTTCAGTTTGAAGTGTAGGTGCCACTGGTTTTACAAAGATTGCCTTCTTGCTACTTGATGCAAACATTTAGATGACCTTGTGAGTTCCCCCTGGAATGTATCCCAATCCAGCATTTTATAGTCACAAATCTCTGGTAACTCTGAATTTCATCTATTACATTAGATGCTTTATTCAATAGAGTTAACTTCTTATGCACTATCCTCACGATTCAGAGAGTTTCATGCTTCTCGAGAGAGGTCATTGAACTTAGTTACGATCATTTGAATCTCTTGATTGGATTTCTCTAGCTTTTCGGTTAGGGACATTATCAACTTCTCTTTCTCGAGAGTTGTACTTTCGAACATCCGGTTCATCAAGTAGCTCCCATTAATTGAGAAGTGATTTGATATTGCTAGAGTCTTTCCATTTTGATTTTTCGACTTTTCGGTTCCTTATTCTCGCTCTTGAGTTCTATTTAGCGATCCTTGCAAAAACAAAGATAGTCCTTCATCAGATTCTCAAAAGAATCCATCAGTCAAAATGATTGTTTTCAGTGGAACTTGAAAACTCTTGTGCTAGTGTAGGAGCAACAACAGAGAAAGAAGAGTTTACCTCCTCAATGGCCATCAGACAGATGTCATCACTTTCACTGTCTGAGAATATCTCATCTGAAGAGCTAGATCCCTCCTCATAATGTTCTTCTTCTGCAACCATGTCCTTTTTGCTAGAGAACTTTTGGTCTCTTTTAGCTTGTCTTTCTCTTCTCTCCTTAGCACTCAAATCTGGACAATCATACTGGAAGTGACCTTTCTTCTAGCAATTATAGCATCTGTTGGTATCATCATCCTGATCATTTTCTTCCTTGGACTTGGAGTCCTTCTTTCTGGATGAAGATCCTTTGAATTTTCGGAGTCCTTCTTCTTCTCGGTTGATCGTCCTCGGGTTTCTTACGGTACTGTGGTTTCTGTAATAGCTTTTGTATTTTCCAAATCTATTTATTAAGTCTGTCAAACCTCCTTGCCATCGTCTTGCTAGCTTTTCCTCAAGCTCATCTCGATGTTTGGCATGGGGGTTCTCGAACTCTCTAGTTTTTCTGAGGTTTTATCTTTGGCTTTTAAAGCCACATTTTTACTCGATGAAGAATCATCTTTCTTTGTCACCTTTTTGGATTTCTTATCAATTACAAATTCATAGGCCTTCAAATTTCGGAGGAGACTTGTTGGTATGGCATTGAATTAATGTTCTTGGTGTTTTCAATCACCCTTTGCATGAATATCCCATTTCTTAGAAAGACCTCTAAGAATTTTCAATGCAACTTCTCTTTGTGGATATTTCTTTCCAAGTGCATTTAGATCATTCATGATCTTTAGTGAATCGACTTCCAATTTGTCTATTGATTCACCATCATCCATTTCAAAACTATCAAACTTTCCAATTGCCCTTTGAAAGTTTGTTTTCTTTTTATATGATCGTGCCTTGGCACATTATGATTTAGTGTATCCCATATCTCTTTAGCAGTATTACAGTAAGAGATCATTCCCATCACACCATCATCAATTGTACTGTATAGTGTGTCTTTTGCAATATAGTCTAGATTGACTAACTTTCTCTCCTCAGGAGTCAGTTGGTCATCAGACTTAGGAAATTCTGCTCTAGGATCAATTCTCTCATCTTCTGTTCCTCTGGGATTCACCACAGTAAATTGGAATGGTCCTTGAGAGACCACTCTCCACATACGCTTATGTTTTGAATACAGATGAGCCTGCATTCTCAGTCTCCATAGGTCATAGTTCTCCACTGAGAACATGGGAAGTTTTTTAGAAGACATTTTATCTGATCTTTTGAAAAGAGAAAAAAAATTCAGCAAATAAGATCAGTTCAGATAGACCACAAGTATTTTTGAAAATAAAACTTTGGTCAACACAGCAGGTGGTCAAGTTGAACCACTGCTATGATACCACTTGTTGGTCCCGGTGCAAACTAGTCTTACACGTGTATGGGGGGGGAATACATGTGTTCAGTGTTTTTAAAACTTTTTCTTACTGAGGTTAGCTTGGGTCAGATAATCCTGAAGATTAGGTTCTGATAAGCATAGATCGCTCTGAGTCAAAGTCTCATTGAGGCGGTGATCCCGAGTCGCTTTCGGATACCTCGAGATAATCTCAACCGAGTCTTGAGTGTCGAGAGATCCTGAGTTGCTTGGATCGAGATAACTAACTTCATGAATCCTCGGAAGAGAGTTGGTTTGGTAACTATCTGTTCTAGCTACTTTCATCGTCTTGGAATGGTTGGCCCTTTAGTTTATACTCGTTTTAAGCTTTGCTGAAAACCTTCCCTTTATGAAATAGTGATTAAGTTGTGATTCAATTTACATGCAACTTCAGTGGATTGATTCCAACTGAATATCAGTGAAAAGTATGCTTTCAAAATCAAGTCAATGCAACAGTTAAGCACAGATAAGGAAAGCAATAAAGAACACAACAATTATAGTGGTTCAGAGACTCAAGCTCCTACATCCACTCTCTCTGATCCTCAGAGAAATTCACTATCAACTTCTGAGCTTTCTGACTACCTCGCGTAGTTTACTTACTCAACTCGGCCCTGAGTTTTCTGACTACTCCGCGTAGTTTACTTACTCAACCCGACCTTGAGTTTTTCGACTACCTCTTTTAGTTTACTTACTCAAACACAAACAAACTTTCGGACTACCCTCAGAGCTTACTAACTTCTCTAGAGTTTTTACGACTACTCGCCGTAGTTTACTAACTCTTTACAACTCTTCTCACCAACAAACACACTCCAACTACCTTCTCAAGGGTTTGGGGTTTCTCGGTTGGTTTCAACTAGATGAGATATCCTTTACAATGAAGCACAATGCAAAGGGTTAGGATATCTCGACTAAGCTTTGAATAATTCTTATCAAGCTAGGCTTAGTATAGTTAGTTCTCTTCAATATAGAAGCACTTGGGAAATTCTTGGTTTTTTTGAGTGCTTTAACTTTTGCAAGAATAAGTTTGAGCTCTTGAGTTGCGTATAAATTTCCGTAACCTTACAATGTAGAGGGTCACCAGTATTTTATAGGCATACACCAAGGTCACTTTTGAAAACTATCCGTTGGAGAGATAAGCCCGTGAGTTTCCTCTTATGGTGTGTGAGAAACGGCTATATTTAGGGTTTGAAACTCCCTAACATGTTTTTTAGGCAATAGTCTTTTTCATGTAGCGGTCTTCACTTTTTTGCGATCTGGAACTTCGTACTTGACATCCTTTTTCAACGACACATCCTTTGTCGATTGTCGATGATGATCTGATGTTGTCTTCCTCTTTTTTACTTTTGTCTCGAGTTAAAGGTAGACACCTTCTTGGCTCTTTTGGTTACAAACTCGAGTTTGATATAACTTTAACAAACACCGACTTAGTTCCTTTTTATGCGCATTGGAATGTCTTGGCAATATCTAACTTTCTAAGGAATCGCGATCTTCTCGATATTGCATCCTTAGGATAGATATATTGATTGCCTCTGAACATTCGAGTTCATCTTGAGCATTTAGTACCTTCTTGAGTCTTGATAATTCTTTGTGCCTTCGATATTCTTGATCTTCAATCTTGATCTTGATCTTGCGTCTTGAGTCTTGAGGGTCTTGAGGTCTTCGAGTCTTGAGTCGAGTTTCTGAATATTACGGTGATATCTTTGAGTCTTCGTCTTTGAGTCTTGAGTTCCTCGGTATCCTGAGAGTCTTGATATCTCGATTTCTTTGAGTCTTTAGATACTTGATTTCATCTTTGAAACTTGATTTTCTTGAAACATCTTGAGTTCTTCAGAGTCTTCAGAACCTATTTTGAACAATATCTGCTGACTATACATTTTGCAGATAACATCCTGAATACTCTAAGACTGAATCCTGACTCAACTATCAAGATCATTCTGAACATGTCATACTTAGGGGTTTTGAGATCTTAATCAAAATCATATATCTTTTATTAAATTCATCTCCCAACAGATTATAACATAATTGACTTTTTCTTTTATTTCTTTAACAATTAATAAATATGTCAGCTGATGCTTTTCAATTGAAGATATTAATTAATTCCATAAAAGAAAACGCTACTCCCGGACCGGAAAAACAAAATCATGATGCCAAGTTATTCCATAAAAAAGGAGTTATATGCTTGAAAAAAACTAATTACATTTTAGTTATTCTCGTTTATGTTCTGCGAGCCACTGGCCAATTAAACAAATAAATAAACTTAAAAAAGTAATCATATAAATAAAATTAAATAAGTTAATCAAATAAATAAACTGAGGTATGAATGAGAACTTATGGCTGACAAAACATTTACCTTCTTTCAATTGATATAAATAAAAATAAATATTATGAGAAACTTTATTGTAATTTACTGTAATAATTATTTTTCGGACAAAGGGAGTATCAAGTAAAATTTATCCATGTTTTTACAAAATTATGTGGGTTGCAAATAAATTAAAATACTATAATTCTAGCATAAATTGCAAAGTAACAGTAACCCTGTTTACCCTTATGTTTGTGTAGTCATAAAATGAAATAAAATGGAATCCTTAACGATGTGACTTATTTTATTTATTTTATTATTGAATAACGTTATAACATAATTTTTATATATTCAAAATATATATACTAGTTCGTAATATTATTTTTTTTCCCTAGAACAGATTAAGCTATGGGCCTTGTAGTGTGATCAAATTATACAGATTTTAAGTTAAACAGACTGAATTATCTGGCTCAGGTTTTATATGGGCTTTATATGAATCGGGCATATCATTTCAAAGTCTATTGTTTGATGATTCGGAAGGGCCAAAATGAAATAAATTGATTTCGGTCTTTTATTGATAATAAACTTGATACATCAAGTGTTTGTGAAACTCAAATTGTGGTGTTTGCACTATTCTTCCACATTCATTGTTCTACTGTTCAATATAAATA
This sequence comes from Stenogyne calaminthoides, assembly GCA_037126765.1. NCBI lineage: Eukaryota > Viridiplantae > Streptophyta > Magnoliopsida > Lamiales > Lamiaceae > Stenogyne > Stenogyne calaminthoides. Next base: position 13,232,196 of record JBBCBC010000033.1, read on the forward strand.
GATTATTTATTTCAATATAAATAAATTGCATGATTTTAAAATTTATTATAAGTGCACGGTGCACATGCATGCCCACAAGGATTTAGCCAAATAAAAATTGACACAATGCATCATTATACTCCTAAACTATCATTTTAATTTTTTTGAAATGTCCTTAAATTATTTCTTTCTTAAAATGCTTTTCAAGTATTAAAATTTTATTATACAACTCCCTTAAGATAATAAATAGTTTTGATTTATCTTAATTCTCACGTTAGATATATAACATGTAAATTATTTTGTGTTTCGTATCACACCTTTGTAAATGAAAACTCAAATGACCATATTAAAGGTGCAAAATTTAAACCCTTGGCATAAAATAAAGCATAAATAAAATAGAAGATATAAAACAACCTCTACCTTACAAGTTTTAAGGGCTGTTTGCAAACTCTACTAGTGACATAGAAACATTTTTTTTTAAAAAAAATTGAGTGTTATCTACTTAAAAATTAAGTGTTTTTCACTGTTCAAATATGGAATAAAAACAGGTTCACTGTCTTAAATTAAGCAAAATTCCATTTCCAAAAGAAAATTATAAAAAAGTCAAATCGGTGTTTTATTGATCTAATGTTATTAGAAATATATAAATTAGCAATGCCAACTTGGCCTATACTAGTTACTTATTCGATTCAAAAGATTTGAAATCAAATTAACAAAAAATTAAAGAAATATAAAACTTAAATGAAAAAAAAAATTAAATTAAATAATATTGATAAGAGAAGAAGAGTGAAGTTATATACACCCTTGTCTTTTACATAACTTATCACAACTATGATGAATATAGCTAGGAAGCAAACATGAGTCACGAGTCCATTTGACATACATATTCCAAATATTGAGCTTTTCTTTTTTATTGATATTTACCATAATTCATATCACTCCCATGTAAGAATTGTCAAACAACTAGTAAATATAATATGACAAAAAATTATGTGGGATTATGAGATGATTCACATGAATGGATAGGTGTTATATATACCCGGGTGCACCGTACACTCATAGTGCATTTTAGAAGCATACAACTTGTTATGCTGAAAGTGCAACTTATTTACACAAAAAAATGCAACTGTTAATATGGGAACATAGTTACATGCTTCTGTTTAGAATAGTTACATGTTTCTGTTTTGTATAATTGCACACTTCTAAAATGTACTGAGTGCATGGTGCATCAGGGTGCACATGAGACTCACACCACATGAATATAGCATAAATTAACACACATATTCCTTCAAAAGTGTTTAAAACGTGAATCTCAAAATATATTCGTCAAAGACTAAGTTGATATTAATTCATTATTATGGTCCTTTAGAATTGTAAAATTATGCACTAATTCGCCAGAATATTTAATTAACTAAAAAAACCCATATAACTTGATCAGTTCGGCAATATTATTAAAAAGAGCAATAAAATTGCATAGGGGTGTGGTCTCACATATATTTAGGTGCACCGTGTATACATAGTGCATTTTAGAATCATGCGACTTGTTATATTAAAAAATACAACTTATTTACACTGAACCGTGCAACTATTTTTCCATAATAATAGTTGCACGATTCAGTGTAAAAAAAATTGCACTTTTTAATATAACAAGTCGCACGATTCTAAAAAAAATATATGAAACAATGGAGAATATTCATAAGTTTTCCTCTGCATGAACAAGAGAAGTTGGATTTGAGGATGGATATTTACGTAAATTGGATTTGAAAAAAAAAAACTTTCCAACCAAATTTCATATTGAGTGAAATCAACTAATATTGTTTAGTAGAAATAACTAATACTTGCATATTTAAGATCTGGAAAAAAGAATGAAAAATAATATATTTAGTTCAACTAGTATATCACTCGTGCGTTGTGTTGCGATTTGTGAGTATAAAATGAACATAATATAAAATGTATTCAATTTTGTGTTAAATAAATTATAAAAAAATATTTTACTTATAATAATAATAAAAATCTTTTTTTCATTTTTTAAATATTTTTTTTATTTGCAATGCACGATTTATGAACATATTTTGCTTTTGAAATTAGGCATGGAAATGGGTGGCGCTCCAACTGCTTAAAAAATTTATATTGTTAAATAATGCAATTTTAAAGATATTTTTTTTCTTATAATTTTAAATTATTTCATTATAAACCAATTTGATTGTCACCTATTATCGTCTTCTCAATTCCCCTTGAATGTCAAAATTTTCAAATTGTCCCCTTTAGTTACTTTGAACATGATAACATATAACTACCCATGATTGAAATTAATCTCCTTAAGAAAGTCCAATTTTTTTAATAATTGTCTATAATTCTTATTAATGATCACACCATAAGATATCATTAGTCAAAATTATATTTCTATGATGTTAAAGAGAGTGTATTATCTGATGATGATAGTGTCATTCCCGAAATCAACACTTTTTGTCCTAAGTTAATCTCGATTAGTATTTCTTTTAAAAATATGGTTACTGAACTTCATCATAACCAACCCAGTATCGTTTTACAATCCAAGGTCTAATGTCAATTGTACATGCAACTAATTCATAATAATTAGACTCAATGATGGACCAACATGTCCCGTATTTTTTTAAAAGTATATGTTATATATATTATAATTATTAGGAGTAATACTTATTATATGTATATAATGACTTCAATGCGTTTTTAAAAGTGTTATAATTAGTTAATCATGCAAATATTTCATCTAAAAAAATTTGTAAATTTGTTATGTATATGCACCATCACTATTTAAAAAAATAAATATTTTTTAAGATAGTAATAGTGTATAACTGTATATGCATAATCGTGGAACTAAAAAAATAGAATTCACGTGAACCCGGGTTCACAAAAAAATCTACTCAGGAAAATCTACTTGTTATATTATTTATTTTTGTGCCCCCATCATGAAAGTTTTCTAGATCCGTCCATGATTGAACTAATCAATTTAAATATTATATCCTATAAAAAAATCATACAAATAAGTAAAAAAATGAGCTTTATCACAACCAACCTAGTATCATTTTACAATTCAACTAATAACGTCAACTAATAATTTAATTAAAAATTATTCAACTAACAATTTAAGTCTAATGTTAATAGTTCATGCAACTAATTTATGGTAATTGGACTAATCAATTTAAATAAAATATCATGTAATATTATCATACAAATAAATATATAAATTATACATTTTCATATATACAATACTTCTCGTCTTTTTTAGATTGCTCAAAATCCAAAAAAGTCCATATTTTATCACATACTCAAAATAACAATAAAGTAACTATACAGTTCATGCTACCCTTACAAACATCACTAAATTACATACAAAATTAACTTATTTTTTTTATTTTATTCACTAAAATTAACAAAATACCCTTATCAAAAAGCTATTTTATTACCTTCAAATATTAATAAAGAATTTCCTCATCAAACCCCGTGTCAAAATCAAGTGAGCAATCTAAAAAAAAGATGGAAGGAGTAACTGATTTAAAAATATATATATATATATATATATATATATATATCAACTACAAAATATAATATTTTATATTATTAATCATTAATGTGCCACTTTTAAAAAAATTATGATAAATTTGTAATAATTTTTTGTTGAATTTTTTTCTTTTTTGGTATAATATTTTGTTATTATATATGTATAAATAAATTTAGTTCAAAAATTTGTAATAATTTTTTTGTTGATTTTTTTTTTTTTTTGTTATAATATTTTGTTAATACATATGTATAAATAGATATATTTCAAAAATTTTAAAATAATATTAATAATTTAGTAAATATTAAAAAAATAATTAATATATATGTGTGGTAGATATAGGGAATTGAACCTTGTACTCTTGCATACAAAAAAGATAAAAAATATTTGTTATACCATTTGAGCTACATCAAATTTGTTAAGATGTTTAAAATTTTATTATAAAATTATATCATTTTTTTGGCCCAACTTTTGGCCCAACATTTTGTTATTAAATATGTATAGATTAAAAATTTGGAAACAATTTCGTCGGATTACACTATGTCAAAAAATTTATTCGATCAAGTTTTTCTACGTGGTTAATATAGGAGTATATTTTAAGAGTTGGTATGCTGTGAAATTTGTTCACCGTGAAATTGATTTTTTTTTTATAAACATACACTTTAGTAATATAAGTCACACACTTCAGTTATCACTACGACACTCTTTGCTATAATATAAGTCACACCCTTTACTTTTATGAGTAATACTCTTTATAGTAAAAAGTCACACATTTTACAGTAAAAAGTCACACACTTTAGTAATATAAATCACACTCCTTAACCAATTTCACCGTAAAACTTGTTCACACTATATTTTGCCATATTTTAATATTTAAAATCCAGAAAAGGAAAAAAATACAATGAACTAGTAGAAGTCAGATAACAGGGATCCCTTCATATTATATATATATATATCCATTAAAATAAAAACATGAAACAATATAATTGGAGAAAATTGGATTAAGGCAAAATAAAACTGTTTCCAACAAAAACTCCCTAATAAAATGAAAATGACCCCACCTATTCTTCTACTTTCTTGGGATATTTGGTGTCGCGATGGTATTCCTTGACAGCCCCTTTTTCACTTGGGCGTTGCTCTGCCCCTTTTTCCTGAAATTCCAAGCTTCGGGCTTGTGGGTGTAAATTGGTGGGGTATTGGGATCGGTGGTATTTGAATTATTAGATTTAGGAAAGTTGTGCTGCTGGGCGGAGTCGGTCTCATCGGTGCAGGCTTTGGTGGGCTCAGCATTCAGATCCCCAAATTTGGGTTTCTTATCCTCAATCTGTTAACGTTATACTGATAAGTATGCTTTGAATGCTACTTAAATATACAAACTAATTCTTACACTTAATGACAATAATATTTTTTTATCATTGTTGCTTTAAATATAATGAATGTTAAATATTTATTGCTTTCAGTACTTAACATTGTAGATAATATGATGTGTAGAAGATCACATTATCAATTCCTTGAATATAAGTACAAATAATTCACAACTTAGATGAAATTGAACAATCCATTGGTAAAAGTTGATGTGTAATGCTTGGATTGATTTATTTGACCAAATAGGTTATCTTAGCCAAGATAATGATGTCTTTGAATAGGACCTACAGTGAGGAAATTCTTCTAGACTGACTTGAGAAAGAAGAATTAGACTCAGAGCTATTGGTTTCTTAATATGTGTCAATTAAATGGGGTTGTATGTAGTTAATAATTGTTGCTTTCATTTATTATGAGTAGCGAATCAATGAGATTCAATACGTTATATTTTGGACAATATTATTAATTATATGACATATCGCCAAGATTTAATACAGAGAATCATGTGCATGGAGAGTCTAGTTTGATTTTGTCTACTTGGTGGGCCCACAAGATTTATCATATCAAACATGTACAGTGGATTAATTTCTAGTGTGATAATGAGGGTTGAGTACCTGTAACGCCCCAAATCTGGAATGAAGCCTTTATTGCTTTAACACTCTAGATTCGAGTTGTCACTTAGTAACCAAAAATCCGAATTAAAAAAAAATCTTTTTAAAATAATGCATTGAGTAAAGGATATAAGTTTTCTACAGTTAATAATGATTTATAAAACACTAAAAGGTGTGAGCCCGTTTTATTTAAAATCATATTATGACATTATAGTAAAATCAGTTATTAATAAGGTAGCATACATTTTAAATAATCGAGCAACTTTTAAAGAGTTTGTTGCTCGGCATATGAATTTTTTTTTTCGAAAGCAAGAAATATTTTATACTTAAGATTATAGCAAACATACATTTTTTTTTGAGCAAACATACTTAGAGTTGCATTTTGTTGTCTATTTTCCATGGCTTCAAGTCATTGATGATCTTAGGCGAGCAATTCCTCTAAATTGGTCGGCAATCCCGTCGTCGTTGCCTTTCTAAACTCCTTCTGAAATCACAATATGCTATTGAAACTCCCATAAGAATTCTACTACATCCATTGTCGATGAGTATTGGTCTCATTTTTATGTTTTCATATCCATTGCTACCTTTTAATCCCTTTATATCTTTGGCAGCATCCTTCTTCTTGACAGAAATTTAATTAAAATTTATTTTAGACAAAAAAATATTAGCTCAATATAATTGATTTTTCCTTTATTGTTCTCTTTTATATTCTTGATCTCACTTCACCATTAATAGCTAAATTTTCTCCAAAATCTCTATCATTCAAGAAATAAAAATATTTTAAGGATAGTAACTTGGGGTGGTAATTAAAGAACCATATGTTTACATTTATCAAAATGTAGGGCATTAATTTATTTTGGCGTAAATGTAGGACAATAAAAAAATAACAAATTTAAGCCCATAAAAAATTAATTTTGCAAATTTAGCCAGTAAAATGGCCTTCATTGCCCCAGAAAATAGTTAATGTCCTACATTAAAAATATTAAAGTCCTAAATTACCAAAATATAAGTATACGGTCCTTAATTTGTCAACCACTAAGTTACGGTTGAAATAGTAACTTTTTTCTCTGAACAAATATCAAGAAAGTCATCTACCTTATTTTCTTAAAATTGTCTCAATCTTCACATTTTTGTCATCAAATTTAAAAAATAATCAAAAAAGGCCACATTATTAATTTTTACCATTGATTTCCTTTACAGGAATTGTTGTTAATACCTTAATGAAAGCCATAATAGGCTTCTCCCAGATTGGAAATATGGGTTTTTCAAGAATAAAACTAATGAATTGGTTTTTGTTCAAAAGATTGAAAACCTGAATTGAAAGAGGCAAGTATACTTGCATTTATTTCTTATCTTTTTGAACTTGGCAATCATTAGTTTTCTATCTTGTGCAAAAAAAATTTCATATTTCCTTCTGGGAGAACCCATCATTTCCAACCTGCAGCATGATCATAATAATGTTAGAAATGTTGGAATAACCTATAAAGGAAATCAATGGGAAAAATTAATAACAAATTTAAATTAACTGATTATTTTAAATTTGATGACAAAATGTGAAGATTGAGATAATTTAAGAAAATAAGGTAGAGCAAATAATTTTTTGAAATTTGTTCAGAGAAAAAGTTTCTAGTTTCAACCGTAAATTAGTGGTTGACAAATTAAGGATGTGATACTTATATTTTGGATCAAATTTAGGACTTTAATATTTTTAATGTAGGACATTAACTATTTTCTGGGGCAATGAAGGCCATTTTACTGGCTAAATTTGCAAAATGATTAGTTTTTTTATAAAACAAATTTAAATTTTTTAATTGTTACATTTATTTTTTGTTAAATTAATGTTCTACATTTTGATAAATGTAAACATATGGTTCTTTAATTACCACCCCAAGTTACTATCCTTAAAATATTTTTATTTCTTGAATGATAGAGATTTTGGAGAAAATTTAGTTATTAATGGTGAAGTAAGATCAAGAATATAAAAGAGAACAATAAAGGAAAAATCAATTATATTGAGCTAATATTTTTTTGTCTAAAATAAATTTTAATTAAATTTCTGTCAAGAAGAAGGATGCTGCCAAAGATATAAAGGGATTAAAAGGTAGCAATGGATATGAAAACATAAAAATGAGACCAATACTCATCGACAATGGATGTAGTAGAATTCTTATGGGAGTTTCAATAGCATATTGTGATTTCAGAAGGAGTTTAGAAAGGCAACGACGACGGGGTTGCCGACCAATTTAGAGGAATTGCTCGCCTAAGATCATCAATGACTTGAAGCCATGGAAAATAGACAACAAAATGCAACTCTAAGTATATTTGCTCAAAAAAAAATGTATGTTTGCTATAATCTTAAGTATAAAATATTTCCTGCTTTCAAAAAAAAAATTATAAAATATTTCCTTAAATCCCATGTAACACACGGGTTCTATACTAGTATTATATATTTTTGAGATATCGACAAAAATTTGGGGTTGGGCAAAAAAGAAGGACCCAGGCTCTAACCAAAATTTTGAGATATCATCTACTATCTTCTACTAGTTCATTGCATTTTTTCCTTTTCCTTTTTTTTTTGGAATTTAAACATTAAAATATACTCCATATTAACCATGTCGAAAACATGACTATCGAACAAATTTTTTACATAGTGTAAGCCGAGGAAATTGTTTCCAGATTTTTAATTGAACTAAATACATTTTTCATTCTTTTTCAAGATTTTAATTATGCAAGTATTAATTGTTTCTTCTAAACAATATTAGTTGATTTCACTCAACAATATTAGGCTTTTTGTGCTAATCCAATTTTCCGGAAACATCCATTCTCGTTCCAACTTCTCATGTTCATACGGAGAAAAACTTATGAATATTCTCCATTGTTTCATATTTTTATTTAAATGGAAATATTATGAATCATCATTTATAAAACCATTTTGAAAAAGATGAGGGTCGGAACAAAAAAAATTACAAAGTATATAAGCCAAAGATTTTTTTTTTCAAAATTTTAATTGAACTAAATATATTTTGATTTCTTTTTCTAGATTTTAAATATGCAAGTATATGGAAAATTTGTTTAGCTCTACTTCTTTCTTGGGTCTTTTCTGGATTAATCCGTCAAAATAATAGTGTTGCTTCTAAATTTGCTTTTCAGGCAAAATTTAGTCTTTCTTGTGATATGTCATGCAAGCCCACTCGAATCCTCTTGTTAATTAGTAAAAATCGATTTTAACTTTTTATTTATTTAAAAAATAAAATTCATTTTAAATTTGAGCTCATACAAGTTTTTATCTTCAAATATAATAATATACTCATATAATATAATTTGCAGAATAAGAATAACCTTGTACAGAAACTAAAGGTCCATTATGTTTGTGCAGTTGAACTGGAGGCCCATTATGTTTTCAGCGCCTTCTCCTTTACATTGATGCCATTTGAAAAATGTTTTCATAAAAAAATCCTTCCGCAAAACTTATTCACAATATAAAATAAATATGAGTAATACGTGTATGCACGTGCAATTAGATCCAATTTTAATTTGGATTAACCACAGAACCTGGATGATTTCACCCTCAATTTCTTTTTCCATTTCGGAATTATGAACCATGAACTCTAAACCATGAACCCTGAACGCGAACCCAAACCCGAACCCTGAACCCTAAACCATGAACCCAAACCCAAACACTGAACCATGAACCCGAACCCAAATCCTGAATCATGAACCATTCGAGTCGGGCCGGGTACGGGTCGTGGTCGTGTTGGGTCTGGGCCTTGTTCAAAAGTTGAAATATAGTAAAAAAAAATCTAAATTTAATTTCACGAATTTTAAATTGGTGAAAATGATGCACACAAGTATTTACCAATTAATATTATTACATCAATAAATTAATATCACTATACTTATAAATTAATACACATCATTTATAAGTAGGACTCTTGTGAGAAAAAAAAAACTCGATAAAAATTAGCATAAAAATAGTTAAATTTGGATGGTAGTGATTCTTGTGGATCAACCTACAGTTCAGGTCCTGACAGTAGGAATATATAAAGCAAAGCTAATCATGTCATTTGTTGTGCCCTTAATGGTTAAGGAGATTCATATTTAAGGGTTTTTCTATGCTGGGGACTGGGCAGTGCCCAGTACCCCCATCTACTTGACATGTGGAATATGGACTCCTTTTTATTTTTATAACATTTATTTTAATTTTTATTTTGATTTCTCTTTATTCTATATTCATATTTGTAAATTTTTTTGGTCCATTCTCTTGACAATTTTTTTTTTTAAAATTAAGACAGTAGTATTTCATAATTCCATGTTTAATTTTTATATATTTTTTTAATAATTTTAATATTATTATAAATATATAGATATTGACACAAACTCGTATGACATGAGGTAAAATTTAACATAAATCAACATCCATCTCTCTCATAGTGTTAAAGCGCTAATGTCCAAATTATGTTCTGTCTCAACGTGAGACTGTCTCATGCAAGTGTGTCTCATAATTATTATACCTTTAACAAATTTATTGCCCTAGAAAAATGACAAAAATAGAAACGTTATTTTTGAATAAAATGGACAATTATTAGAAAATGAAAGTAGTATTTTAATGACAAAATGCATCTTCAGATCCCTAAATTATTACTTTTTAATTCGAAAGGTCCTTAAACTATTTTTTTTAAAACAAGTTCCTGGACTATTAAATTTTATTTCGAAAGGTCCCTAAACTATTTTTTTGTTTAATGAAGTCCCTATACTATTTATTTTTGTTTCAAGCAATCCTTCTTGACGGAATTTTCTAACTAATCTAACGGAATCATTAAGTAAAACAACAGTCAATATTGATAATTTTGAGAATAATGATGTGCGTATTTACTTAACGGTTCGTTAGATGATTAAAAAAAATAGTCAAGAAGGACTACATGAAATAAAAATCAATAGTTTAGGGACTTTATTAAATAAAAAAATAGTTTAAGGATATTTCGAAACAAAAGTTAATAGTTCAGAGAGCTCTTAAAATAAAAAAAATAGTTTAAGGACTTTTTGAAATAAAAAGTAATAGTTTAGGAACCTAAAAATGCATTTTGCCTATTTTATTTACGGGTACATTTTTTAAAATAATTAATTATTCAAATGATGAAAAAGAATGACATTGAAAAGCCCTATTCCAATCGAATTCTATTGCTATTATTTTATAATTTTATGATTAAATTTTAATATACAAAATTTTATAGATGTTACAATTATTTTACAATTGACAATGTGTTTGGAGAATAATATTTGAATTGTAAAAAAAATAACAAGAGTAAATATTATGTTTTAGATTATTAAAAAAAGAATAAAAACTAATTTAAAGCCCGCAGCATAGACTAAATCATATTTAAGTATGAGGTTACGTGCTCAAATCCTTTTTTAGGCTTAATTAATTTTTCTTTTAGAGAATTTTACTTTGTAAAATCAGGCAGAACTGGGCTTTCATATTTTTTTAAATTTTAATTTTGTAAAACTAGGCACAAAATCCTGCCAATTTATTTATCGAATTATAGAAAAATATCCAAAAATTTATATTATTAATTTTTTTTAATATTATTACTTATTTGAGTATTTTTTACTGCAGTCACGGTGTCGTACTGACTGTTAATATGTCCCCGTCTGAAATTGACACATGTCGTCGCACTATGTCGTACTAACTTGATATTCTAAATTATTTTTTAAATTTTATTTTATTTACTATTTTATCTTTTTTTTTAAAAATCAAATTAATAAATACTCTCTCTTCTCACTATAAGTTTCTCACTTTATTTTTTAGTACGTCCTACTGTAAGTTTCCCATTTCATAAATAGAAAAAAGTAATTTCATTATTTATACCTTGCTTTTCACAAAATATTATAAAAATGTCACCCATTATTTCGCTCATTATTCTACATATTTTTTTTCCTCTCTCACATTATTCAAAATTGCCCTTCATTTTTATTATTTTATTATTAAAATGGAAAAGTTATAAAGGGATGGAGAGAGTAACATATTAATTCTAATTTTTTCTTTCTTAATAACTAACAAATTAAACCTTAAAAAAACTCATAATATACAATTTCAATTCATGCAATTTGATACAAGAAATATTTATTTAACGCAATTCAATACGCAAATTATTTTTCAAACTTCTACAGAATTGGGGTCCAAGAGAAGGGTCCTTATTGTTGGGCCCCTACCACCAATTACTTAAGGGATGCTTAGTCTGGGGTTTTAACGTATACACGAATTTTCATGTGAAAATTGTTAGGGTTATACTGACAGTATGTCTTTATTTTGTATAACATATTGAATTTTGAGCTTATTTACTGAGAATAATTTTTTTATCACTATTGCTTTAAATATTATGAATGTTATTTATTTATTTCAAACCGTTCAATGTTAGTACAAGTTACATTGTAGATAATGTAGTGATACCAGATCATAGAAGATCACATTATCAATTCCTTGTAAATAAATACAAATTCACAACCTAGATGGAATTCAACAATCGATTCGTAAAAGTTGAATGTAAGACTCAGATTGATTTGTCTTAACCAATAGGTTACACTAGTGCATGATGATGCGCTGAAACGGACCTACTGAGACGTAATTCTTTCGTACTGACTGGCGGGATGAAGAGTTAAACCTTAGTGGTTGTTGATTTCTAAATGTCTGCCCCTTAAATAGGATTGCATGTAATTAATATTTATTGCTTTGATATATGTTGGGTAGAGAATCGGGAAGATTCAATACTTTTTATTTTGAGCAATATTATTAGTTACATGACAATTGCTAAGATTTAATACAAAGAAACATGTGCTTGGATAGTCTTGTATGATTAGTCCCCTCGGTGGGCACAAAAGTTTTATCATACCAAATCATGCATGTGAATTAAGTTTCGGTATGTATAATAATGTTGAGTTATCCTTAATCCAAGGAAAAAAATATTAATTAATTTAAAGCATTCAGCAGCTTAATTAATTAATGGACAAAAGAATATTAAACACGGAAAATAATAACCGGGAGCCATATAATCGTAATATGGATTAAGATGGATAGAGCAATATTAATTTTATAATGGAATAAATTAATATTACTGGGTTGAATAATATTGTGGCTTAATATTGTAATTCAGATCCCATTGGGAGGTCTAATCTTAATTCTTCTGAATGACCCCTAAGTAGCCCAATATAAGTTCATTAATAAAAATGTGATTAAAATAAAAGAAATAATTTTGTTGCCCAAATTATTTATTTTTTCAAAAATAAAGAAAAAATAAATAAACAATTCATACAACGCCCGGTTCGGACCTCTGTCTTTAATTCCCATCGTCTTCGTCTTCGATCCGGTTACAATTCATTTTACAAATAAATAAATAAACCTAAAATCTAGACTAGTGTATTACTTTGGAAAAATAAATAGTCTAATCTACCCGTAGATTTTCTCTCGGTAAAAATAAATTCGAACGAATCGAATTAAAAATCAAACATTCATACGCATGAAAATATTTTCATTAAATTACAGAGCCCGAAACCGAGGCTCTGATACCTGTAAAAAAGATCTAGTAATTCTACTATCCAATATCAAAATTAATGTACAACAATTTAAATTCCAATTTAAAGTACAGAGCCCGAAACTGAGGTTCTGATACCAGTTCTTGGGGAACTATTTGCCCGGATCTATTCGGGATGTATTTTAAATACGAATTTCAATAAATAATTATCAACATCATGATTTAACAAATTAAATCAAATATTAAAAGCCAACAACAAACATACATGTAGACAAATAAATTAATACACGTCAACCCTAAACATGCGAAACTAAGGGTTTAACGAATGATAACTTTGGAGAGACAACTGTTGAAAATACGAACACAATCAATCGATCAACCCAAACGCCTTCCCAAGTATTCCCAAAGTCTTTGCTCGTTGATTCGGTGGGAAATCCTCACGAACAATTAAATTTTTAGTTTTTTTTTTGTTGCACCACCTTTGTGGATTTCTAATTCTTCCAAGCTTGGAATTATGTTGGGGATAAAAAAACCATCCCCTATTTATTATAAAGGGTGGTCGAAAATTTTCGGCCAAAAAATAAGATATGGAAAGATCTTTACTTCTTCTCCAAGAAGTAATCTTGAATATATATAATATATTCTCTTTTTCATAAATAATTTATGTTTATCCCGGTGCAAACGAGTCTTACACGTGTATGGGGGGGGGGAATACACGTGTTCAGTGTTTTTAAAACTTTTTTCATCGAGGTCACTTGGGTCGATAATCTCAAGATTCGGTTCGAGAAGCTACGATCGCTCTCGAGTCAAAGTCTCATCGAGATGTTGATCCCGAAGCCGCTTTTAGAAACCTCGATATAATCCCAACCGAGTCCCGAGTGTCGAGATCCCGAAGTTTCTTGGATCGAGATAACTAACTTCGCGAACCCTCGGAAGAATACGTTCGGTTTGGTAACTATTTGTTCTAGCTACCCGGTTCCAGCGGAATGGTTGGCCCTTAGTTTATACTGCGTTTTAAGCTTTGCGTAAAACCTTCCCTTTATGAAATAGTGATTAGGTTTGTGATTCACTTATGCAACTTCATTGGATTGATTCCAATGAATATCGATGAAAAGTATGCTTTCAAAAACAAGTCAATGCAACAGATAAGCCATGAGATAAGGAAAGCAATAAAGAACACAACAATTATAGTGGTTCGGAGACTCAAGCTCCTACGCCCACTCTCTCCGGACTCTTGAGAGAAATTCACTATCAACTTCGAGCTTTCGACTACCTCGTAGTTTACTTACTCAACTCGCCCCGAGTTTTTCGACTACTCCACGTAGTTTACTTACTCAACCCGACCTTGAGCTTTCTGACTACCTCCGTAGTTTACTTACTCAATCACACACAAGCTTTCAGACTACCCCTGTAGCTTACTAACTTCTCCTCTAGAGTTTTTTGACTACTCCGCGTAGTTTACTAACTCTTTACAACACTTCTCACCAACAAACACACTCCAACTACCTTCACAAGGGTTTGGGGTTTCTTGGTTGGTTTCAACTAGGATGAGATATCCTTTACAATGAAGCACAATGCAAAGGGTTAGGATATCTCGACTAAGCTTTGGATAATTCTTATCAAGCTAGGCTTAGTATAGTGAGCTCTCTTCAATATTGAAGCACTTGGGAAATTCTAAGTTTTTCGAGTGCTTTTTAACTTTTACAAGAATAGGCTTGAGCTCTTAAGTTTATGTATAAATTTCCCGTAACCTTACAATGTAGAGGGTCACCAGTATTTATAGGCATACACCAAGGTCACTCTTGAAAACTATCCGTTGGAGAGACAGCTTCGTGAGTTCCCTCTTGTGGTGTGTGAAACGGCTATATTTAGGGTTTGAAACTCCCTAACACTTCCCAGCAATAGCCTTCCATGTAACCGGTCTTCACTTTTTGCAGTCTGGAACTTTTGTACATCTGACATCCTTTTTCAGAGACCTGTCACTGTCAGTGTCAGTATGGTACAGTGTTGTCTTCCTCTTTTTGACTTTTGTCTCTAGTTAAAGGTAAACACCTTCAACGGCTCTTTTTGGTTACAAACTCTGAGTTTGATATAACCTTAACAACACTTTTGACTTAGTTCCTTTTGTCTGCATTTGAATGTCTTGGCGGATATCTAACTTTCTAAGGAATCGCGATCTTACCGATGTGCATCCTTCCGGATAGATATATTCAGTGCCTCGGAACATTCAGGTTCATACTGAGCATTCAGTACCTTCATCGATTCTTCAAGAATTATCGTGCCTTCAGTATCCTTGATCTTTAGTTTCTCGGTCTTGATCTTTTTGTCTTGAGTCTTACGAGTCTTGAGTCTTCTCGAGTCTTGTGGTCTTCGAATCTTTGTAATTTTTCTTGGTCGATGTCTTTGAGTCTTTCGCCGAAGTCTTGATTTACTCAAGATCCTCACCGAGTCTTCAAGAACTATCTGAACTATATCTCACGACTATACATTCTGGCAGATAACATCCTGAATATTCTAAAAACTGAATCCTGACTCAACTATCAAGATCATTCTGAACATATCATACTCAGGGGTTTTGGGATCTAATCAAAATCATAAATCTTTATTAAAATTCATCTCCCAACAATTTCCAAAAAATCTTCCTCCTTATTTTTTTTCTTAATTTTCAAAAATTCCAAAATCAAAAGTCAAAGTCAAAGAATCATATGAATTTATGAGATAATCTTGTTTTTCCAAGAAAACTTATCTTCTTGCCATAACATCTTTTCAAGAGATCTTCTCCTTCCTTTTTCTTTATTTTTTAAAAAATAAATAATTTGGGCAACAAAATTATTTCTTTTATTTTAATCACATTTTTATTAATGGACTTATATTGGGCTACTTAGGGGGCATTTAGAAGAATTAAGATTGGACCTCCCAATGGACTCTGAATTACAATATAGAGCCACCACATTATTCAGCCCATTAATATTAATTTATTCCACTATAAAATTAATATTGCACTATCCATCTTAACCCATATTACGATTATATGGCTATCGGTTATTATTTCCCGTGTTTAAGATTCTTTTGTCCATTAATTAATTAAGCTATTGAATGTTTTAAATTAATTAATATATTTTTCCTTGGAGTAAGGACAACTCAACATTATTATCCATATCGGAACTTAATCCACATGCATGATTTTGTATGATAAAACTTCTTAGACCACCAAGAGGACTAATCATACAAGACTCTCCAAACACACGTTTCTCTGTATTAAAACTTAGCAATTGTAATGTAACTAATAATATTGCCCAAAATACAAAGTATTGAATCTTCCCGATTCTCTACCCAACATAAATCAAAGCAATAAATATTAATTACATACAATCCTATTTAAGGGACATAGATTTAGAAATCAACAACCACTGAGGTGTTATTCTTCATTCCGTCAGTCAGTATGGAAGAATTACCTCTCTATAGGTCCGCTTTAGCTCATCATCATGCACTAGTGTAATCTCTTGGTCAAGACAAGTCAATTTAAGCCTTACACTTTGACCTTTACCAATGGATTGTTCAATTCAATCTAAGTTGTGAATTTATACTTATTTACAAGGAACTGATAATGTGATCTTCTGTGATCTGGTATCACCACATTATCTACAATGTAACTTATACTAACATTGAACGGTTTGTAATAAAAAAATAACATTCATAATATTTAATGTAATAGTGATAAAAGATTTACTCTCAGTAAATAAGCTCAAGATTCAGTTTGTGATACAAAGTAAAAGCATACTTGCCAGTATAACACCCTAACAATATCCCACTTATACTCAAAATCTACTTTTAAGTATACTACAACACGTCCCATGTCCTACATGTTCCTAATATCTCTCCCACTTATACTCAAAATAGATTAGCAATCCACTTGACACCCATTCCTTCCACATGTTGCTCGAATGTACTATAAGATAGACCCTTTTTGAAGGGATCAACTAGTTTGTCCGTCGATGCAATCTTTTCCACCTCTATATCTCCTCTCTTAACGATTTCTCGTATAAGATGGTATTTTCTTTCAATGTGTTTGCTGGTCTTATGGGCTTTTGGTTCCCTTGAATTTGCAACTGCCCCAACATTATCATAATAGACAGTAATAGTGCTGGGAAAATTCGAAACTACCTCAAAGTCCACTAAGAAGTTCTTCAGCCAAACCGTTTCTTTTGCTGCTTCACAAGTAGCTACATATTCGGCTTCCGTGGTAGAATCAGCGATGCATTTATGCTTAACGCTTCTCCATGTCACAGTTGTACCTCCCAGACAGAACACACTGCCTAAGGTAGATTTTTTGGAATCTAAGTCTGATTGGAAATCTGAGTCCGTGTAGCCCACGAGGATTAAACTGTCTGACTGATAAACCAACATTCTATCTCGATTTCTCTTTAGATACTTCAAAATTTTTTTAACTGCAGTCCAATGGTCTTTCTTTAGGTCACTCTAATATCTTGCTACCATGCCCATGGCAAAGCAAATATCTGGTCTCGTACACAACATTGCATACATAAGGCTTCCAACTGCCGACGCATAATGAATGTCTTTCATGTCATCTATCCCTTTCTATGTCTTAGGACACATTTCCTTGGATAGATGGATTCCATGTCTGAAAGGTACAAAACCTTTCTTGGAATCTTGCATGTTGAACTGTTTTAAAATAGTATCTATGTATGAAGTTTGAGATAAGCATATCATCCTTTTCTGGCAATCTCGAGTAATCTTCATATCAAACTGATTTCACAACCATATCCTTGCGTCTGATAACACCTTTACATTGTTCCCAATGAGCAAAATGTCATCTACGTATAGTACTAAGAATACCAAGGCAGTTCCGTCACACTTCTTATACACACAACTCTCGAACTCGTTTTGATCGAATTCATAGGATTTTATCACATGATCAAAACATTAGTTCGAAGCTCGCAATGCTTGCTTAAGTCCATATATAGACCATTTAAGTTTGTATACAAGGTGTTCTTGGCCTTTTGCAATGAAGCCTTCGGGTTGACGCATATATATTTCTACTTTAAGACTTCCGTTAAGGAAAGCTATCTTGACATCCATTTGCCAAATCTTAAAAATTTAGATGAGCATCTATAAAAAAGAGAATAGGGATAGTAGTGATACCGATTACGATAGTCAACTAATACCTTTGGATGTGTTTGCGAGAAACGACATTCCATTAGTGATACCGATTACAATAGTTAACTAATACCTTTGGATGTGTTACCAGAGACCATCTACCATTAGTGATACCGATTACAATAGTCAACTAATACCTTTGGATGTGTTTATGAGAAACGACATTCCATTAGTTATATCGATTACCATAGTCATCTAATACCTTTGGTTGTGTATACGAGAGACCATCTATCATTAGTGATACCAATTACAATAGTCGAATAATACCTTTGGATGTGTTTTCGAGAGATGACATTCCATTAGTGATACTGATGGTCCCGGTGGAAAACCCATTTTATGCGGAATAAATCATGAAATGCATATAAAAACAGGGGTGAGGGTAAGGTGATTCCAAATTTTTGCGTTTTAAGCTCATGTGTTGTGTTTTGCTTATAATCGAATGCATATGACAATATAAGAACATAAAGCAATAAAGAACAAAACAAAGTATAGTGGTTCGGAGACTCAAGCTCCTACATCCACTCTCCCTATTCCTAGGGAAATTCCTTCCAACTGGACTTATCACCCTCTTGGGTTCGCCTCGGGACTTATCACCCTCCACGGGATTGCCTATAGATGTTTACCGAGTTCACACTCCATCGGGACTTATCACCCTCACTCGGGATTGCCTACCCTCCCTTTCGGGATTGCTAGATGTTTACCGAGTTCACACTCACCTACAAACTTAACCGACTGATTTGGGTAAGGTTTGTTTGGTTTCCAACTAGGTTGAGATTTTCCCTTACATTTGTTTAGCCTCAATGCTAAGGTTGGGAAAATCTCTCTAATCTTAGGATACATCGTGGGTTGCTTAGATTGGGTTCTAGAACACTCTTGAACATATTTGTATATCTACAGACTTGTGTTCTAGGGTGGGAATGCTTTGGGTATAACTCTCTTTGGCTCTGAAGCATCTCGTCTTTATAATCTCCATGCATCCACACATTAGAATGATGAAAGACCTTGTATTTATAGTGTGGATTTGAATGTTACCGTTGGAGAGAATCACATTCAAATCCATACTATTCTTGTAAGTACAACAGCTTCTTCAGGCTGGTTGTCTTCCTCTCATTAGTCCACGTCGGTGATTTTAACGGTATATTCCTCAGATTCCTCGCCTTGGAATCATTCAGGATTCTCGAGTCTCGGTGTCTTGAGACATCTTGAGTCTTGATTCTCTCGAGTCTCGATTTCTCATCCGAGCCTCGGGATACTTGATTGATAGACTTCTCTAGTCGGACCTTATGCGATTAGACATCTTGACACTCGGTGACTTGAGTTCATTCTCTAATTCGAGACATCGACCTTAGTCACTTTGACTACCTATCGATTTCTTCTTTGCGATCGATCATTTCTTTAGTGATCGGATCAACACATCTTCAAATCAACATCTCGGGAAGGCATCAGTCGATTACATTAGGTTTAGCATATCGGTTTACAATAGTCGATCTCAATCACGTCGATCTTGATCATCCGCTCATCTTCATATCGATCTCGATCGTCGATCTCTCGGTCTCATCTGCTCCTTTTACGATCTGCAACCTTCTCTTACGACCTTCGGTCGGTTTCTTTTTTTATCGACATGCGCTCTTCCGATCACCATATCATTTCATTTATTCTTCCGATCATCGATCAAATCTGCTCTAGTCATCGATCTTACGATCGATTGCTTAGCTTTTCTTCTCTTACGATTTTGCACGGCTCATCCGTTAACTCGGAACTCATCTAAACTCGATCTCGATCATTCTCGATCTCGATCATTCTCGATCTCGATCATTGCTGACCCGATGTTACATAATAAATCGATCTCGATCATCTAATCGTACGATTTCGTGAGTTTCCCCTCAATTTGTTCTTTCGTTCCCCCTCAACTTGTTATCTGTAGATTAGCTTCAAAAACACAAGTTGATAATGTTTTGGCATAATTCATCAAAATTAAAATATCCCAACAATTTCCCCCTTTTTGATAATGACGCTAAAATATTAGAATATATGCATTTAAATAAACGGGTTTTCTTTTAAAAAGATCAGTTCAGGTGTTTACTTTGAAATTAGTGAACTTTAGAACTCCCGCTCTGATACCAATTTATGGTCCCGGTGGAAAACCCATTTTATGTGGAATAAATCATGAAATGCATATAAAAACAGGGGTGAGGGTAAGGTGATTCCAGATTTTTGCGTTTTAAGCTCATGTGTTGTGTTTTGCTTATAATCGAATGCATATGACAATATAAGAACATAAAGCAATAAAGAACACAACAAAGTATAGTGGTTCGGAGACTCAAGCTCCTACATCCACTCTCTCGCATTCTAGGGAAATTCCTTCCAATGGACTTATCACCCTCTCGGGTTCGCCTCGGGACTTATCACCCTCCACGGGATTGCCCTCTGAGATGTTTCTGGGAGTTCACACTCCATCGAGACTTATCACCCTCACGGGATTGCCTACCCTCCCTTTCGGGATTGCTAGATGTTTCTGGGAGTTCACACTCACCTACAAACTTAACTAGGTGATTTGGGTAAGATTTGTTTGGTTTCAACTAGGTTGAGATTTTCCCTTACATTTGTTTTAGCCTCAATGCTAAGGTTGGGAAAATCTCTCTCTAAGCTTAGGATACATCGTTGGTTGCTTAGATTGGGTTCTAGAACACTCTTGAACATATTTGTATATCTCTGAGACTTGTGTTCTAGGGTGGGAATGCTTTGGGTATAACTCTCTTTGGCTCTGAAGCATCTCGTGCTATAATCTCCATGCATCCACACATTAGAATGATGAAAGACCTTGTATTTATAGTGTGGATTTGAATTTTACCGTTGGAGAGAATAACATTCAAATCCATACTATTCTTGTAAGTACAATGCCTTCTTCTTCAGGTGGTTGTCTTCCTCTCATTGGTCCACGTCGGTGATTCTAACCTTCTATATTCCTCAGATTCCTCGCCTTGGAATCATTCAGATTCTCTCGAGTCTCGGTGTCTTCGAGAGACATCTTGAGTCTTGATTCTATCCGAGTCTCAGATTTCTCATCCGAGCCTCGGGTTTATCTGAGACCCTCGGGATACTTGATTCAAATGAGACTTCTCTTGGCGGACCTTATACGATCGAGCATCGACATTGACACTTTCGGTGACTTGAGTTCAGTTCTCGAATTCGGACATCGACCTTGACGTGTGTTTTGACTCGAGCTATCGATTTCTTCTTAGTGATATCGACGGTGATCGGATCAACACATCTTTGGATCAACATTTCGGGGAAGGCATCAGTGCGTACATTGGGTTTAGCATATCGGTTTAGCACATTCCATCGATCTCAATAAATTCAATCTTGATCTTGATCATCTGTTCATCTTCATATCGATCTCGATCACGTCTAATCTCGATCCCCTTCTATTTGTAGCTCATTTTAAAATGTTTTTGGCATAACCTTCTAAAATACGATCTTGGATCAATGTTCTTTACGATCGGCTTATATTCCACCATCTTCGATCACCATAGCAACAGCTTTGGATGTGTTTATTTAGAGACCATCATAGTTATAGTTACAATAACTAATACCTTTGGATCGATCTAGAGACGATTCCATTTGGATAAATTTAGCTTTTCTTCTCTTCGAGAGACCATTCCATGCAGCTCATTAGTTTTGTTTTCGAACTCATCTAACTCATCATATGATCTCGATCATTCTCATCTACAATACCGACCTCGCCCCGATCTTGATCGTTTGGAGAGAATCTAACGTCGATTTTAGTGAGTTCCCCCTCAATTTGTTCTTTCTATCCCCCTCAACTTGTTATTTGTAGATTAGCTTCAAAAACACAAGTTGATAATGTTTTGGCATAATTCATCAAAACTAAAATATCCCAATAGATACCGATTACAATAGTCAACTAATCACTTTGGATGTGTTTACGAGGACCATCTACCATTAGTAATACCAATTACAATAGTCAACTAATATCTTTGGATGTGTTTACGAGAGACCATCTACTATTAGTTATACCAATTACAATAGTCAACTAATACCTTTGGATGTGATTACGAGAGAGGACATTCCATTAGTGATACCGATTATAATAGTCAACTAATAACTTTGGATGTGTTTACGAGAGATGACATTCCATTATTGATACCGATTAAAATAGTCAACTAATACATTTGGATTTGTTTATGAGAGACCCTATTCCATTAGTGATAACGATTACAATAGTCAGCGAATACCTTTGAATGTGTTTACGAGAGACCATCTACCATTAGTGATACCAATTAAAATAGTCTACTAATACCTTTGGTTGTGTTTACGAGAGACCATCTACCATTAGTGATACCAATTACAATAGTCAACTAATACCTATGGATGTGTTTATGAGGGACGACATTCCATTAGTGATATCGGTTACAATAGTCAACTAATAATACCTTTGGATGTGTTTACGAGAGATAATATTCCATTAGTGATACCGATTACAATAGTCAACTAATACCTTTGGATGTGTTTACGTGAGACCATCTACAATTAGTGATTCTGATTACAATAGTCAACTAATACCTTTAGATGTATTTACGAGAGACCATCTATCATTAGTGATACCAATTACAATTGTCAACTAATACCTTTGGATGTGTTTCCGAGAGACGACATTCCATTAGTAATAACGATTACAATAGTCAACTAATACCTTTAGATGTGTTTACGAGAGACCATCTACCATTAGTTATACCAATTACAATAGTCAACTAATACCTTTGGTCGTGTTTTCGAGAGACGACATTCCATAAGGGATAACAATTACAATAGTCAATTAATATCTTTAGATGTGTTTACGAGAGACCATCTATAATTAGTGATACTAATTACAATAGTTAACTAATACCTATGGATGTGTTTACGAGAGACGACATTCCATTAGTGATACCGATTACAATAGTCAACTAATACCTTTTGATGTGTTTACGAGAGACGACATTCCATTAGTGATACCGATTACGATAGTCAACTAATACCTTTGGATGTGTTTACGAGAAATGACATTCCATTAGTGATACCAATTACAATAGTTAACTAATACCTTTGGATGTGTTACCAGAGACCATCTACCAATAGTGATACCGATTACAACAGTCAACTAATACCTTTGGATGTGTTTACGAGAGACCATCTACCATTAGTGATATTAATTACAATAGTCAACTAATACCTTTGGATGTGTTTACGAAAGACGACATTCCATTAGTGATACCAATTATAATAGTCAACTAATACTTATGGATGTGTTTACGAGAGATGACATTCCATTAGTGATACCGATAACAATAGTCAACTAATACCTTTGGTGTGGTTACGAGAGACCAGAGATGACATTCCATTAATGATACCTTTGGATTACAATAGTCAACTAATACCTTTGGATGTGTTTTATGAGAGACCATCTATCATTAGTGATACCGATTACAATAGTTAACTAATACCTTGGATGTGTTTACGAGAGAGACGACATTCCATTAGTGATACTAATTACAATAGTCAACTAATACCTATGGATGTGTTTTGAGAGACGACATTCCATTAGTGATACCGATTATGATAGTCAACTAATACCTTTGGATGTGTTTACGAGAAATGACATTCCATTAGTGATACTGATTACAATAGTTAACTAATACCTTTGGATGTGTTACTAGAGACCATCTACCATTAGTGATACCGATTACAATAGTCAACTAATACCTTTGGATGTGTTTACGAGAGACCATCTACCATTAGTGATATTAATTACAATAGTCAACTAATACCTTTGGATGTGTTTACGAAAGACGACATTCCATTAGTGATACCAATTATAATAGTCAACTAATACTTATGGATGTGTTTACGAGAGATGACATTCCATTAGTGATACCGATAACAATAGTCAACTAATACCTTTGGTTGGGTTTACGAGAGACGACATTCCATTAATGATACCGATTACAATAGTCAACTAATACCTTTGGATGTGTTTACGAGAGACCATCTATCATTAGTGATACCAATTACAATAGTCAACTAATACCTTTGGATGTGTTTTCTAGAGACGACATTCCATTAGTAATAACGATTACAATAGTCAACTAATACCTTTGGATGTGTTTTCAAGAGATCATCTACCATTAGTAATACCAATTACAATAGTCAACTAATACCTTTGGATGTGATTACGAGAGACGATATTCCATTAGTGATACCGACAATAGTCAACTAATACATTTGGATGTATTTACATTGAGACCATCTACAATTAGTGATTCCGATTACAATAGTCAAATAATACCTTTGGATGTGTTTACGAGATACCATCTATCATTAGTGATACCAATTACAATAGTCAACTAATAACTTTGGATGTGTTTTTTAGAGACGACATTCCATTAGCAATAACGATTACAATAGTCAACTAATACCTTTGGATGTTTTTACGAGAGACCATCTACCATTAGTGATACCAATTCCAATAGTCAACTAATACCTTTGGTCTTGTTTTCGAGAGACAACATTCTATTAGTGATACCGATTACAATAGTCAATTAATTCCTTTGGATGTGTTTACGAGAGACCATTTATCATTAGTGATACTAATTACAATAGTCAACTAATACCTATGGATGTGTTTACTAGAGATGACATTCCATTAGTGATACCGATAACAATAGTCAACTAATACCATTGGATGTGTTTACGAGAGACGACATTCCATTAGTGATAACAATTATAATAGTCAACTAATACTTATGGATGTGTTTACGAGAGATGACATTCCATTAGTGATACCATTTATAATAGTCAAGTAATACCTTTGGATGTGTTTTCGAGAGACGACATTCCATTAGTGATAACGATTACAATAGTCAACTAATACCTTTGGATGTGTTTACGAGAGACCATCTACCATTAGTGATACCAATTACAATAGTCAACTAATACCTTTGGATGTGTTTACGAGGGACGACATTCCATTAGTGATACCGGTTACAATAGTCAACTAATAATACCTTTGGATGTGTTTACGAGAGACGATATTCCATTAGTGATACCGATTACAATAGTCAACTAATACATTTGGATGTGTTTACGTGAGACCATCTACAATTAGTGATTCCGATTACAACAGTCAAGTAATACCTTTGGATGTGTTTACGAGAGACTATCTATCATTAGTGATACCAAATACAATAGTCAACTAATACCTTTGGATGTGTTTCCTAGAGACGACATTCCATTAGTAATAACGATTACAATAGTCAACTAATACCTTTGGATGTGTTTACGAGAGACCATCAACCATTAGTTATACAATTTACAATAGTCAACTAATACCTTTTGGATGTGTTTTCGAGACTAACAATTCCATTAGTGATACCGATTACAATAGTCAATTAATACATTTGGATGTATTTACGAGAGACCATCTATCATTAGTGATACTAATTACAATAGTCAACTAATACCTATGGATGTGTTTACGAGAGACGACATTCCATTAGTGATACTAATTACAATAGTCAACTAATACCTTTGGATGTGTTTACGAAAGACGACATTCCATTAGTGATACCAATTATAATAGTCAACTAATACTTATGGATGTGTTTACGAGAGACGACATTTCATTAGTGATACAGATTACAATAGTCAACTAATACCTTTGGTTGTGTTTATGAGAGATGACATTCCATTTGTGATACCGATTACAATAGTCAACTAACACCTTTGGATGTGTTTACGAGAGACCATCTACCATTAGTGATATTAATTACAATAGTCAACTAATACCTTTGGATGTGTTTACGAAAGACGACATTCCATTAGTGATACCAATTATAATAGTCAACTAATACTTATGGATGTGTTTACGAGAGATGACATTCCATTAGTGATACCGATAACAATAGTCAACTAATACCTTTGGTTGGGTTTACGAGAGACGACATTCTATTAGTGATACCGATTATAATAGTCAACTAATACCTTTTGATGTGTTTACGAGAGACCATCTATCATTAGTGATACCAATTACAATAGTCAACTAATACCTTTGGATGTGTTTTCGAGAGACGACATTCCATTAGTAATAACGATTACAATAGTCAACTAATACCTTTGGATGTGTTTTCAAGAGACCATCTACCATTAGTAATACCAATTACAATAGTCAACTAATACCTTTGGATGTGATTACGAGAGACGATATTCCATTAGTGATACCGATTACAATAGTCAACTAATACATTTGGATGTGTTTACGTGAGACCATCTACAATTAGTGATTCCGATTACAATAGTCAACTAATACCTTTGGATGTGTTTTTGGAGAGACCATCTATCATTAGTGATACCAATTACAATAGTCAACTAATAACTTTGGATGTGTTTTTAGAGCGACATTCCATTTAGAATAACGATTACAATAGTCAACTAATACCTTTGGATGTATTTACGAGAGACCATCTACCATTAGTGATACCAATTCCAATAGTCAACTAATACCTTTGGTCGTGTTTTCGAGAGACGACATTCCATTAGTGATACCGATTACAATAGTCAATTAATTCCTTTGGATGTGTTTACGAGAGACCATCTATCATTAGTGATACTAATTACAATAGTCAACTAATACCTATGGATGTGTTTACGAGAGACGACCTTCCATTAGTGATACTAATTACAATAGTCAACTAATACCTTTGGATGTGTTTACGAAAGATGACATTCCATTAGTGATACCAATTATAATAGTCAACTAATACTTATGGATGTGTTTATGAGAGACGACATTCCATTAGTGATACAGATTACAATAGTCAACTAATACCTTTGGTTGTGTTTATGAGAGATGACATTCCATTAGTGATACCGATTACAATAGTCAACTAACACCTTTGGATGTGCTTACGAGAGACGACATTCTATTAGTGATACCAATTACAATAGTCAACTAATACCTTTGGATGTGTTTTCTAGAGACGACATTCCATTAGCAATAACGATTACAATAGTCAACTAATACCTTTGGATGTGTTTACGAGAGACCATCTACCATTAGTGATACCAATTCCAATAGTCAACTAATACCTTTGGTCGTGTTTTCGAGAGACGACATTCTATTAGTGATACCGATTACAATAGTCAATTAATTCCTTTGGATGTGTTTACGAGAGACCATCTATCATTAGTGATACTAATTACAATAGTCAACTAATACCTATGGATGTGTTTACTAGAGATGACATTCCTTTAGTGATACCGATTACAATAGTCAACTAATACCTTTGGTTGGGTTTACGAGAGACGACATTCCATTAATGATACCGATTACAATAGTCAACTAATACCTTTGGATGTGTTTACGAGAGACCATCTATCATTAGTGATACCAATTACAATAGTCAACTAATACCTTTGGATGTGTTTTCTAGAGACGACATTCCATTAGTGATAACGATTACAATAGTCAACTAATACCTTTGGATGTGTTTACGAGAGACCATCTACCATTAGTGATACCAATTACAATAGTCAACTAATACCTTTGGATGTGTTTACGAGAGACGACATTCCATTAGTGATACCGATTACAATAGTCAATTAATTACCTTTGGATGTGTTTACGAGAGACCATCTATCATTAGTGATACTAATTACAATAGTCAACTAATACCTATGGATGTGTTTACGAGAGATGACATTCCATTAGTGATACCGATTACAATAGTCAACTAATACCTTTGGTTGTGTTTACGAGAGACGACATTCCATTAGTGATACCGATTACAATAGTCAACTAATACCTTTGGATGTGTTTACGAGAGACCATCTATCATTAGTGATACCAATTACAATAGTCAACTAATACCTTTGGATGTGTTTTCGAGAGACGACATTCCATTAGTAATAACGATTACAATAGTAACCTAATACCTTTGGATGTGTTTTCGAGAGACCATCTACCATTAGTGATACCAATTACAATAGTCAACTAATACCTTTGGATGTGTTTACGAGAGACGATATTCCATTAGTGATACCGATTACAATAGTCAACTAATACATTTGGATGTATTTACGTGAGACCATCTACAATTAGTGATTCCGATTACAATAGTCAAATAATACCTTTGGATGTGTTTACGAGATACCATCTATCATTAGTGATACCAATTACAATAGTCAACTAATAACTTTGGATGTGTTTTTTAGAGACGACATTCCATTAGCAATAACGATTACAATAGTCAACTAATACCTTTGGATGTTTTTACGAGAGACCATCTACCATTAGTGATACCAATTCCAATAGTCAACTAATACCTTTGGTCTTGTTTTCGAGAGACAACATTCTATTAGTGATACCGATTACAATAGTCAATTAATTCCTTTGGATGTGTTTACGAGAGACCATTTATCATTAGTGATACTAATTACAATAGTCAACTAATACCTATGGATGTGTTTACTAGAGATGACATTCCATTAGTGATACCGATTACAATAGTCAACTAATACCATTGGATGTGTTTACGAGAGACGACATTCCATTAGTGATACCAATTATAATAGTCAACTAATACTTATGGATGTGTTTACGAGAGATGACATTCCATTAGTGATACCATTTATAATAGTCAAGTAATACCTTTGGATGTGTTTTCGAGAGACGACATTCCATTAGTGATAACGATTACAATAGTCAACTAATACCTTTGGATGTGTTTACGAGAGACCATCTACCATTAGTGATACCAATTACAATAGTCAACAAATACCTTTGGATGTGTTTACGAGGGACGACATTCCATTAGTGATACCGGTTACAATAGTCAACTAATAATACCTTTGGATGTGTTTACGAGAGACGATATTCCATTAGTGATACCGATTACAATAGTCAACTAATACATTTGGATGTGTTTACGTGAGACCATCTACAATTAGTGATTCCGATTACAACAGTCAACTAATACCTTTGGATGTGTTTACGAGAGACCATCTATCATTAGTGATACCAAATACAATAGTCAACTAATACCTTTGGATGTGTTTCCGAGAGACGACATTCCATTAGTAATAACGATTACAATAGTCAACTAATACCTTTGGATGTGTTTACGAGAGACCATCAACCATTAGTTATACAATTTACAATAGTCAACTAATACCTTTGGTCGTATTTTCGAGAGACGCAATTCCATTAGTGATACCGATTACAATAGTCAATTAATACATTTGGATGTATTTACGAGAGACCATCTATCATTAGTGATACTAATTACAATAGTCAACTAATACCTATGGATGTGTTTACGAGAGACGACATTCCATTAGTGATACTAATTACAATAGTCAACTAATACCTTTGGATGTGTTTACGAAAGACGACATTCCATTAGTGATACCAATTATAATAGTCAACTAATACTTATGGATGTGTTTACGAGAGCGACATTCCATTAGTGATCTGATTACAATAGTCAACTAATACCTTTGGTTGTGTTTATGAGAGATGACATTCCATTAGTGATACCGATTACAATAGTCAACTAACACCTTTGGATGTGTTTACGAGAGACCATCTACCATTAGTGATATTAATTACAATAGTCAACTAATACCTTTGGATGTGTTTACGAAAGACGACATTCCATTAGTGATACCAATTATAATAGTCAACTAATACTTATGGATGTGTTTACGAGAGATGACATTCCATTAGTGATACCGATAACAATAGTCAACTAATACCTTTGGTTGGGTTTACATTAGAGAGACCGACATTCCATTAGTGATACCATTAGTGATTATAATAGTCAACTAATACCTTTGGATGTGTTTACGAGAGACCATCTATCATTAGTGATACCAATTACAATAGTCAACTAATACCTTTGGATGTGTTTTCGAGAGACGACATTCCATTAGTAATAACGATTACAATAGTCAACTAATACCTTTGGATGTGTTTTCAAGAGACCATCTACCATTAGTAATACCAATTACAATAGTCAACTAATAACTTTGGATGTGATTACGAGAGACGATATTCCATTAGTGATACCGATTACAATAGTCAACTAATACATTTGGATGTGTTTACGTGAGACCATCTACAATTAGTGATTCCGATTACAATAGTCAACTAATACCTTTGGATGTGTTTACGAGAGACCATCTATCATTAGTGATACCAATTACAATAGTCAACTAATAACTTTGGATGTGTTTTTTAGAGACGACATTCCATTAGCAACAACGATTACAATAGTCAACTAATACCTTTGGATGTTTTTACGAGAGACCATCTACCATTAGTGATACCAATTCCAATAGTCAACTAATACCTTTGGTCTTGTTTTCGAGAGACAACATTCTATTAGTGATACCGATTACAATAGTCAATTAATTCCTTTGGATATGTCTACGAGAGACCATTTATCATTAGTGATACTAATTACAATAGTCAACTAATACCTTTGGATGTGTTTACGAGAGATGACATTCCATTAGTGATACCGATTACAATAGTCAACTAATACCTTTGGATGTGTTTACGAGAGACGACATTCCATTAGTGATACCAATTATAATAGTCAACTAATACTTATGGATGTGTTTACGAGAGATGACATTCCATTAGTGATACCGATTATAATAGTCAAGTAATACCATTGGATGTGTTTTCGAGAGAAGACATTCCATTAGTGATTACGATTACAATAGTCAACTAATACCTTTGGATGTGTTTACGAGAGACCATCTACCATTAGTGATACCAATTACAATAGTCAACTAATACCTTTGGATGGATGTGTTTACAAGGGACGACATTCCATTAGTGATACCGATTACAATAGTCAATAGTCAATAATACCTTTGGATGTGTTTACGAGAGACGATATTCCATTAGTGATACCGATTACAATAGTCAACTAATACCTTTGGATGTGTTTACGTGAGACCATCTACCATTAGTGATTCCGATTACAATAGTCAACTAATACCTTTGGATGTGTTTACGAGAGACCATCTATCATTAGTGATACCAATTACAATAGTCAACTAATACCTTTGGATGTGTTTTTCGAGAGACGACATTCCATTAGTAATAACGATTACAATAGTCAACTAATACCTTTGGATGTGTTTACGAGAGACCATCAACCATTAGTTATACAATTTACAATAGTCAACTAATACCTTTGGTCGTATTTTCGAGAGACGCAATTCCATTAGTGATACCGATTACAATAGTCATTTAATACCTATGGATGTATTTACGAGAGACCATTTATCATTAGTGATACTAATTACAATAGTCAACTAATACCTATGGATGTGTTTACGAGAGACGACCTTCCATTAGTGATACTAATTACAATAGTCAACTAATACCTTTGGATGTGTTTACGAAAGATGACATTCCATTAGTGATACCAATTATAATAGTCAACTAATACTTATGGATGTGTTTATGAGAGACGACATTCCATTAGTGATACAGATTACAATAGTCAACTAATACCTTTGGTTGTGTTTTGAGAGACATTCCATTCCATTAGTGATACCGATTACAATAGTCAACTAATACCTTTGGATGTGTTTTACGAGAGACGACATTCCATTAGTGATACCAATTACAATAGTCAACTAATACCTTTGGATGTGTTTTTAGAGATCGACATTCCATTAGTGATACCTTTGGATTACAATAGTCAACTAATACCTTTGGATGTGTTTTACGAGAGACCATCTACCATTAGTGATACCAATTCAATAGTCAACTAATACCTTTGGATGTGTTTTTAGAGAGACGACATTCTATTAGTGATACCGATTACAATAGTCAATTAATTCCTTTGGATGTGTTTACGAGAGACCATCTATCATTAGTGATACTAATTACAATAGTCAACTAATACCTATGGATGTGTTTACTAGAGATGACATTCCTTTAGTGATACCGATTACAATAGTCAACTAATACCATTGGATGTGTTTATGAGAGACGACATTCCATTAGTGATATCGATTACAATAGTCAACTAATACATTTGGATGTGTTTACGTGAGACCATCTACAATTAGTGATTCCGATTACAACAGTCAACTAATTCCATTGGATGTGTTTACGAGAGACCATCTATCATTAGTGATACCAAATACAATAGTAAACTAATACCTTTCGATGTGTTTTCGAGAGACGACATTCCATTAGTAATAACGATTACAATAGTCAACTAATACCTTTGGATGTGTTTACGAGAGACCATCAACCATTAGTGATACAATTTACAATAGTCAACTAATACCTTTGGTCGTATTTCGAGAGACGCATTTCCATTAGTGATACCAATTACAATAGTCAACTAATACCTTTGGATGTGATTACGAGAGACGACATTCCATTAGTGATACCGATTATAATAGTCAACTAATAAATTTGGATATATTTACGAGAGACGACATTCCATTAGTGATACCGATTACAATAGTCAACTAATACCTTTGGATGTATTTACGAGAGATCATCTACCATTAGTGATGCCGATTACAATAGTAAATTAATACCTTTGGATGTGTTTCCGAGATACCATCTACCATTAGTGATACCAAATACAATAGTCAACTAATACCTTTGGATGTATTTACGAGAGAAGACATTCCATTAGTGATACTGATTACAATAGTCAACTAATACCTTTGGATGTGTTTACGAGAGACCATCTATCATTAGTGATACCAATTACAATAGTCAACTAATACCTTTGGATGTGTTTACGAGAGACGATATTCCATTAGTGATACCGATTACAATAGTCAACTAATACATTTGGATGTGTTTACGTGAGACCATCTACAATTAGTGATTCCGATTACAACAGTCAACTAATTCCATTGGATGTGTTTACGAGAGACCATCTATCATTAGTGATACCAAATACAATAGTCAACTAATACCTTTGGATGTGTTTCCGAGAGACGACATTCCATTAGTAATAACGATTACAATAGTCAACTAATACCTTTGGATGTGTTTACGAGAGACCATCAACCATTAGTGATACAATTTACAATAGTCAACTAATACCTTTGGATGTGTTTTTAGAGCCTTGACATTCCATTAGTGATACCGATTACAATAGTCAATTAATACCTTTGGATGTATTTACGAAAGACCATCTATCATTAGTGATACTAATTACAATAGTCAACTAATACCTATGGATGTGTTTACGAGAGACGACATTCCATTAGTGATACTAATTACAATAGTCAACTAATACCTTTGGATGTGTTTACGAA
Organism: Stenogyne calaminthoides; assembly: GCA_037126765.1. Classification (NCBI taxonomy): domain Eukaryota; kingdom Viridiplantae; phylum Streptophyta; class Magnoliopsida; order Lamiales; family Lamiaceae; genus Stenogyne; species Stenogyne calaminthoides. The sequence continues at coordinate 13,265,759 of JBBCBC010000033.1, forward strand.
AGACGACATTCCATTAGTGATACCAATTATAATAGTCAACTAATACTTATGGATGTGTTTACGAGAGACGACATTCCATTAGTGATACAGATTACAATAGTCAACTAATACCTTTGGTTGTGTTTACGAGAGATGACATTCCATTAGTGATACCGATTGCAATAGTCAACTAACACCTTTGGATGTGTTTACGTGAGACCATCTACCATTAGTGATTCCGATTACAATAGTCAACTAATACCTTTGGATGTGTTTACGAGAGACCATCTACCATTAGTGATACCTATTACAATAGTCAACTAATACCTATGGATGTGTTTATGAGGGACGACATTCCATTAGTGATACCGGTTACAATAGTCAACTAATAATACCTTTGGATGTGTTTACGAGAGACAATATTCCATTAGTGATACCGATTACAATAGTCAACTAATACCTTTGGATGTGTTTACGTGAGACCATCTACAATTAGTGATTCTGATTACAATAGTCAACTAATACCTTTAGATGTATTTACGAGAGACCATCTATCATTAGTGATACCAATTACAATTGTCAACTAATACCTTTGGATGTGTTTCCGAGAGTCGACATTACATTAGTAATAACGATTACAATACTCAACTAATACCTTTAGATGCGTTTACGAGAGACCATCTACCATTAGTTATACCAATTACAATAGTCAACTAATACCTTTGGTCGTGTTTTCGAGAGACAACATTCCATAAGGGATACCGATTACAATAGTAAATTAATATCTTTAGATGTGTTTACGAGAGACCATCTATCATTAGTGATACTAATTACAATAGTCAACTAATACCTATGGATGTGTTTATGAGAGACGACATTCCATTAGTGATATCGATTACAATAGTCAACTAATACCTTTTGATGTGTTTACGAGAGACGACATTCCATTAGTGATACCGATTACGATAGTCAACTAATACCTTTGGATGTGTTTACGAGAAATGACATTCCATTAGTGATACCAATTACAATAGTTAACTAATACCTTTGGATGTGTTACCAGAGACCATTTACCAATAGTGATACCGATTACAACAGTCAACTAATACCTTTGGATGTGTTTACGAGAGACCATCTACCATTAGTGATATTAATTACAATAGTCAACTAATACCTTTGGATGTGTTTACGAAAGACGACATTCCATTAGTGATACCAATTATAATAGTCAACTAATACTTATGGATGTGTTTACGAGAGATGACATTCCATTAGTGATACCGATAACAATAGTCAACTAATACCTTTGGTTGGGTTTACGAGAGACGACATTCCATTAGTGATACCGATTACAATAGTCAACTAATACCTTTGGATGTGTTTACGAGAGACCATCTATCATTAGTGATACCAATTACAATAGTCAACTAATACCTTTGGATGTGTTTTCGAGAGACGACATTCCATTAGTAATAACGATTACAATAGTCAACTAATACCTTTGGATGTGTTTTCGAGAGACCATCTACCATTAGTGATACCAATTACAATAGTCAACTAATACCTTTGGATGTGTTTACGAGTGACGATATTCCATTAGTGATACCGATTACAATAGTGAACTAATACATTTGGATGTATTTACGTGAGACCATCTACAATTAGTGATTCCGATTACAATAGTCAACTAATACCTTTGGATGTGTTTACGAGAGACCATCTATCATTAGTGATACCAATTACAATAGTCAACTAATAACTTTGGATGTGTTTTTTAGAGACGACATTACATTAGCAATAACGATTACAATAGTCAACTAATACCTTTGGATGTTTTTACGAGAGACCATCTACCATTAGTGATACCAATTCCAATAGTCAACTAATACCTTTGGTCTTGTTTTTGAGAGACAGCATTCTATTAGTGATACCGATTACAATAGTCAATTAATTCCTTTAGATGTGTTTACGAGAGACCATTTATCATTAGTGATACTAATTACAATAGTCAACTAATACCTATGGACGTGTTTACTAGAGATGAAATTCCATTAGTGATACCGATTACAACAGTCAACTAATACCATTGGATGTGTTTACGAGAGACGACATTCCATTAGTGATACCAATTATAATAGTCAACTAATACTTATGGATGTGTTTACGAGAGATGACATTCCATTAGTGATACCATTTATAATAGTCAAGTAATACCTTTGGATGTGTTTTCGAGAGACGACATTCCATTAGTGATAACGATTACAATAGTCAACTAATACCTTTGGATGTGTTTACGAGAGACCATCAACCATTAGTTATACAATTTACAGTAGTCAACTAATACCTTTGGTCGTATTTTCGAGAGACGCAATTCCATTAGTGATACCGATTACAATAGTCAATTAATACATTTGGATGTATTTACGAGAGACCATCTATCATTAGTGATACTAATTACAATAGTCAACTAATACCTATGGATGTGTTTACGAGAGACGACATTCCATTAGTGATACTAATTACAATAGTCAACTAATACCTTTGGATGTGTTTACGAAAGACGACATTCCATTAGTGATACCAATTATAATAGTCAACTAATACTTATGGATGTGTTTACGAGAGACGACATTTCATTAGTGATACAAATTACAATAGTCAACTAATACCTTTGGTTGTGTTTATGAGAGATGACATTCCATTAGTAATACCGATTACAATAGTCAACTTACACCTTTGGATGTGTTTACGTGAGAACATCAACCATTAGTGATTCCAATTACAATAGTCAACTAAATCCTTTGGATGTGTTTACGAGAGACCATCTATCATTAGTGATACCAATTACAATAGTCAACTAATACCTTTGGATATATTTTCGAGAGACGACATTCCATTAGTAATAAAGATTACAATAGTCAACTAATACCTTTGGATGTGTTTACGAGAGACCATCTACCATTAGTGATACCAATTACAATAGTCAACTAATACCTATGGATGTGTTTACGAGAGAACACATTCCATTAGTGTTACCGGTTACAATAGTCAACTAATAATACCTTTGGATGTGTTTACGAGAGACAATATTCCATTAGTGATACCGATTACAATAGTCAACTAATACCTTTGGATGTGTTTACGTGAGACCATCTACAATTAGTGATTCTGATTACAATAATCAACTAATACCTTTAGATGTATTTACGAGAGACCATCTATCATTAGTGATACCAATTACAATTGGTAACTAATACCTTTGGATGTGTTTCCGAGAGACGACATTCCATTAGTAATAACGATTACAATAGTCAACTAATACCTTTAGATGTGTTTACGAGAGACCATCTACCATTAGTGATACCAATTACAATAGTCAACTAATACCTTTGGTCGTGTTTGCGAGAGACGACATTCCATTAGGGATACCGATTACAATAGTCAATTAATACCTTTAGATGTGTTTACGAGTGACCATCTATCATTAGTGATACTAATTACAATAGTCAACTAATACCTATGGATGTGTTTACGAGAGACGACATTCCATTAGTGATACCGATTATAATAGTCAACTAATACCTTATGATGTGTTTACGAGAGACGACATTCCATTAGTGATACCGATTACGATAGTCAACTAATACCTTTGGATGTGTTTACGAGAAATGACATTCCATTAGTGATACTAATTACAATAGTTAACTAATACATTTGGATGTGTTACCAGAGACCATCTACCATTAGTGATACCGATTACAATAATCAACTAATACCTTTGGATGTGTTTACGACAAACTACATTCCATTAGTGATACCGGTTACAATAGTCAACTAATAATACCTTTGGATGTGTTTACGATAGATGATATTCCATTAGTGATACCGATTACAATAGTCAACTAATACCTTTGGACGTGTTTACGAGAGACGACATTCCATTAGTGATATCGATTACAATAGTCAACTAATACCTTTGGTTGTGTATACGAGAGACCATCTATCGTTAGTGATATCAATTACAATAGTCAACTAATACATTTGGACGTGTTTTCGGGAGACGACATTCCATTAGTGATATCGATTACAATAGTCAACTAATAACTTTGGATGTATTTACAAGGACCATCTACAATTAGTAATACCAATTACAATAGTCTACTAATATCTTTGGATGTGTTTACGAGAGACCATCTACTATTAGTGATACCAATTACAATAGTCAACTAATACCTTTGGATGTGATTACGAGAGACGACATTCCATTAGTGATACCGATTATAATAGTCAACTAATAACTTTGGATATATTTACGAGAGACGACATTCCATTAGTGATACCGATTTGAATAGTCAACTAATACCTCTGGATGTATTTACGAGAGACCATCTACAATTAGTGATACCGATTACAATAGTCAACTAATACCTTTGGATGTGTTTCCGAGATACCATCTACCATTAGTGATACCAATTACAATAGTCAACTAATACCTTTGGATGTATTTACGAGAGAGGACATTCCATTAGTGATACTGATTACAATAGTCAACTAATACCTTTGGCTGTGTTTACGAGAGACAATCTACCATTAGTGATACTAATCATAATAGTCAACTAATACCTTTGGATGTGTTTACGAGAGACGACATTCCATTAGTGATACCGATTACAATAGTCAATTATTACCTTTGGATGTGTTTACGATCCATTAGTGATACCGATTACAATAGTCAACTAATACCTTTGGATGTGCTTACGAGAGACAACATTCTATTAGTGATACCGATTACAATAGTCAACTAATACCTTTGGTTTGGATGTATTTACGAGAGACGACATTCCATTAGTGATACCGATTACAATAGTCACTATTACCTTCGAATGTGTTTACGTGAGACGACATTCCATTAGTGATACCGATTATAATAGTCAACTAATACCTATGGATGTGTTTACGAGACACGACATTCCATTAGTGATACTGATTACAATAGTCAACTAATATCTTTGGATGTGTTTACGAGTGACGACATTCCATTAGTGATACCGATTACAATAGTCAACTATTACTGTTGGATGTGTTTACGAGAGACGACATTCAATTATTGATACCGATTACAATAGTCAACTAATAACTTTGTATGTTTTTACGAGAGACGACATTCCATTAGTGATACCGATTACAATAGTCAACTAATACCACTGGATGTATTTACGAGAGACCATCTACTATTAGTGATACCGACTACAATAGTCAACTAATACCTCTGGACGTGTTTCTGAGAGACCATCTACCATTAGTGATACCAATTACAATAGTCAACTAATACCTTTGGATGTGTTTACGAGAGAGGACATTCCATTAGTGATACCGATTACAATAGTCAACTAATACCTTTGGATGTGTTTACGAGAGACAATCCACCATTAGTGATACTAATTACAATAGTCAACTAATACCTTTGGATGTGTTTACGAGAGACGACATTCCATTAGTGATACCAATTACAATAGTCAACTATTACCTTTTGATATTTTTACGAGAGACGACATTCCATTAGTGATACCGATTACAATAGTCAACTAATACCTCTGGATGTATTTACGAGAGACCATCTACTATTAATGATACCGATTACTATAGTCAACTAATACCTTTGGATGTGTTTACGAGAGACGACATTCCATTAGTGATACCAATTACAATAGTCAACTATTACCTTTTGATATTTTTACGAGAGACGACATTCCATTAGTGATACCGATTACAATAGTCAACTAATACCTCTGGATGTATTTACGAGAGACCATCTACTATTAGTGATACCGATTACAATAGTCAACTAATACCTCTGGACGTGTTTCTGAGAGACCATCTACCATTAGTGATACCAATTACAATAGTCAACTAATACCTTTGGATGTGTTTATGAGAGACGACATTCCATTAGTGATACCGATTATAATAGTCAACTATTACCTTTGGTTGTGTTTACGAGAGACGACATCCAATTAGTGATACCGATTATAATAGTCAACTACTACCTTTGGATGTTTTTACGAGAGACGACATTCCATTAGTGATGCCGATTACAATAGTTAACTAATACCTCTGGATGTATTTACGAGGGACCATCTACCATTAGTGATACCAATTACAATAGTCAACTAATACCTTTGGATGTGTTTACGAGAGAGGACATTCCATTAGTGATACCGATTACAATAGTCAACTAATACCTTTGGTTGTGTTTTCGAGAGACCATATTCCATTAGTGATACCAATTACAATAGTCAACTAATACCTTTGGTTGTGTTTTCGAGAGGCCATCTACCATTTGTGATACCGATTACAATAGTCAACTAATACCGTTAGATGTGTTTATGAGAGACGACATTCCATTTGTGATACCGATTACAATAGTCACTCTTACCTTTGGATGTGTTTACGGGAGACGACATTCCATTAGTGATACCGATTACAACATTCAACTAATACCTTTGGATGTGTTTACGAGAGACGACATTCCATTAGTGATAGAGATTGCAATTGTCAACTTATACCTTTGGATGTGTTTACGAGTGACGACATTCCATTAGTGATACTGATTACAATAGTCAACTAATACCTCTGGATGTGTTTACGAAAGACCATCTACCGTTAGTGATACCAATTACAATAGTCAACTAATACCTTTGGATGTGTTTCCGAGAGAGGACATTCCATTAGTGATACCGATTACAATAGACAACTAATACCTTTGGATGTGTTTACGAGAGACCATCTACCATTAGTGATACCAATTAAAATAGTCAACTAATACATTTGGATGTGTTTACGAGAGACAACATTCCATTAGTGATACTGATTACAATAGTCAACTAATACCTTTGGATGTGTTTACGAGAGTAGACATTCCATTAGTGATACCGATTACAATGGTCAACTATTACCTTTGGATGTGATTACGAGAGATGACATTCAATTAGTGATGCCGATTACAATAGTCAACTAATACCTTTGAATGTGTTTACGAGAGACGACATTCCATCAGTGATTCCGATTACAATAGTCGACTAATACCTCTAGATGTATTTACGAGAGACCATCTACCATTAGTGATACCGATTATAATAGTCAACTAATACCTTTGGATGTGTTTTCGAGAGACCATATACCATTAGAGATACCAATTACAATAGTCAACTAATACCTTTGGATATGTTTGCGAGAGAGGACATTCCATTAGTGATACCGATTACAATAGTCAACTAATATCTTTGGATGTGTTTACGAGAGACAATCTACCAATAGTGATACTAATTACAATAGTTAACTAATACCTTTGGATGTGTTTACGAGATACGGCATTCCATTTGTGATACCGATTATAATAGTCCACTATTACCTTTGGATGTGTTTACGTGAGACGACATTCCATTAGTGATACCGATTACAATAGTCAACTAATACCTTTGGATGTGTTTACGAGAGACGACATTGCATTAGTGATACCGATTTCAATAGTCAACTAATACCTTTTGTTTGTATGTACTTACGAGAGACGACATTCCATTAGTTATACCGATTACAATAGTCAACTAATACCTTTGGTTGTGTTTTCGATAGACCATATCTATACTATATTAATAACATTTAAGTGAGTGCATTTTAGTTTCCCGCCCAGGAATGTGTGGCGCGTGGGGCTGGACAATGAACTTGAGTTGTGTGTAGCTTTATAGAAGGATCATGGCCATGTAGAGTACCCAAAGTTAGACACGTGGTTATTCAAACTAATGACACATGCTTGGTGACTTGGTGTGAGGTGTTTCTTATATAGGCATTTATTTTGCAATAGGTAGACATGTGTCCTCATATAAATTAACAAAATGGTTGCAGAGTGAGATGTAAAAATATATATATATATATATATATATATATATATATATATATATATATATATATATATGTGGGGGATTGGAGAAGGATTGCTGCTCACAATTTAATTGCAATAAATTTTGTACAAGAAATTATATTACATATATTGCCATTGAGAACAAGTGAGTTTGAAGATATAGTTATGTAAACAACTTCTCTACTCTGGTGTAGACATTTACATAGTCATGTATGAACATCTCCAGTCATATGTAGACGTAGAAGAAGTAGTATTACAACGGTCGGAAATTACGGGTGTCGGGTTGAGTGTATTATATATTCTGATTTATAGTAGTACTATTTAATTAATTTTACATATACGCTTGCTAGAAAGAGAGCAATTGTGATCGAAAGTCGTACTTATTCCATGTTAATTTTTTTTTTTTTTTGCAATTAGTTGAGTGATGTGCAAATATAGAGTGAAAAAATAATATACATGATATACAAAGCATGAAAGATAGTATTTAGAAAAAATAGTTTTAGATGTAAATTATTTTCAATAGTCTGTGAATGTGTTAAATCGTACTTTGAATTAAGCAAAGAAGCGAAAATTATGGGTTAATAGTTAATAGATCTAAAAAAATATCATACGATGTCATACTTAGTTTTGTTGGTAGATCAGGTTTCAGGCTGCTTCTAAGCAAGAGATGGAAATGTTTATCCATCAACTTATCTGGTATGGAAATCAATTTTTATTTCGATTGACGTTTAACGTACGATGAAAGTGGTTGAAAATTCTGGACTGAAATATGGAAATGTGTGGAGGCCAAAATTTGGGTGAAAGAGAATGAGACAAATAGAAGAAAAATGTCGACGACTCAATTGAAGGTTAGGAGCTTTATTTTTTTTTTCTCTTTTTTAGCGGATTTAAGGCCAACAGGTTGGTGCAAGAAGATGCAGAGTTTAGGTGAACACGAGAGAATATTTTGTGTTGATTTCCTGTGAGTGGGTGGGACGCCATTTTGAGTGTAGGACTAGGGATCAGTGTTTTCATAACCGAACCGGTGATCGAACCGGACTGGCCACCGGTTGACGGTTCGACCGGTCCAACCGGTCGAACCGGCGGTTCAACCGGTGAAATAAATAAAATTAAATCTACCATTAACCCAAACCAAAATACATGACCCAAATAAAATATATTTTGCCCATCCGGAATACACATAACCCATTTCATACAAAATACACTCAACCCAATTAAAATACACGTATCCAATCACAATATGCACTAAGCATTCTTATCTCTACCCTAAATCATTATTCCCACTACTCTCTCGAACCTTCTTCATCTTCTCAAACTCTAGTTCATCCCTCTCTCTTGCATCGTCTCCCTCTCCCTCTAAAATCTTTCTCCGATCTATCCTCTCTGAAATTATACATAGCCCATATGAAATACACTTAGCCTCTGTAATCCCTAGTTCTTCGGTAAACTCATCGATCAGCAAAAGCACGATTTGCTTTATTTTGGCTCTTTTTTTGGGGGATTTTGCCTTTGTATCCTTTCTAGTTGCTCGATCTTGAGGTGTTGGAGTCTGCATCCCCTCGATTTGCTCAATTTTGAGGTATCCCTTCGGTTTGTTCGATCGATCTTGAGGTATTTTGGAGTTTGAATCCCTTTGATTTGCTCGATTTTTGAGGGGTTTCGACTGTGTATCCCTTCATCTTGATGGGTGAACTCAATTATTTGATAAATAGTGCGACAATGCCTGTTCGAGCAAAAGCCCATCTTCACCGGCAAAGAGATAAATAGGGAGTATAAATTATTTAATTTTTTTTTAAAAGAAGGGAAAACCAGTTCTTCCGGTTCGGCGGTTTTCCGGTTGAACCGGTTTTTTTTCGGTTTTAGCCGGTTAATCCCGGTTCGACCTGAAAAACGGTTTTCAGGGGGTGTTTCGACCGGTTTATCGGCCGGTTCCCGGTTCAATCGGTTGAACCGGCCAGTTCGAACCAGTTATGAAATCACTGCTAGGGATATTTTGTTATTGTGTTTTTTATGTATTGTGTAAAATTTATTATTGGATCCAAATTGTGCTGGGCTAGCTTTTAATACCATCTTTTAAGTGTATGTTTCGCCTTAAATTTCTTATTACGTTGTGCCAGTTTTAGTTTGACTGATGTGATTTATTAGTATAGTAGTATGTGGGGGTGTTTGTATTTTCTATTAGTAAGAAGCATAATTGTTAATTTTATAAATTATTAAAATGTTATTAATTTAGGACTTGAAAGATAGTTTAACTATTAAGGGTCGTTCGAACAAAATCAACACAAATGGGTTTTGCTTTTTCTTTTTTTTAATCTAAAAGATTTTTTATATCGATTAAAAGCCTAAAAGATAGAAAACTATCAAATTGAGACCTTAAAGTTACAAACTGTCAATTAATGGCTCATACATTTTAAGATCATGTTTAATATGTTATAATTTCTAATTACCTAATTATGTTTTTATAAAGTACAGTGTTTAAAAAATAAAAAATATATTAATTTCACGTGATTGAAAAAAAGAGAAAATGAAAGTAATAATAAAAAATGATAATGTGTAAAAATAAAAAAAAATATAAATTAGAAGATGTCAAACATAATATTAATATTTTTGAATTCTTAAATTGATAATTTTCTATCTTTCAGTCCTGAATCGAGAGCAAAAATATCTTCAACTCTAAATCGATAGCTTTATAATCATCCCTTCATCCTAATTTTGGTGCAAATCCAGGCTGCCATACCATGTGAGTTTTGATATATGCTGTATAAATTTTAAATTTTATATTACAATAGCAATTACACTTACTAAATAATTGTTATATAATTATTTAATAAGTGCAATATAAAATTAATAAAATCATATGCAACGAGATGTAATCATGTAGATGTGCTGAGATGACTAACTTTAGCAAAGTTATTATACTATTTTAAATTATACTTAATTTAAGTACATAAAATCTAAAGGTTGAATACTTTCGTGTAGGTTTATATTGTATATTTTCATAAACTTTATGAAATAGTTACACGGCAAATTTCATAGGTAAAAATTTATATGCATATATAAAGTTAAATTTGAGACTAACATGGTCGAAATCATAACAGTAATATTCGAAAAAGAGTCCACGTAAATTTGATTTACAGGAGACCTACTCATTTCAAAATTGTATGACTTCGAATCTTCGATTATGTTAGTCTCAAATTTGATTCCAACATAAATCACTCAGATACACTTAAATTATGATTGTAATTTTGTCATAATTTACGAAGTGTTTTCGACAAAATTTTGGTCATTAACCCTGACATATTTTTTATGGCACTTTCGTCGATAATTTACGATGACATTTCTGTCGTACATTTACGATTGATTTGCGATGAATTAGAGATGAGTATTTGAGTTGAATATTACTGGATCCTGGTAGATTTACGACGGTAAAAAACGTCGGTAATTTGCGAGAAAATAAACCGTCGCAAATTTGCGACGGATTTGAAAATTCATTCGTTAAAATTTGCGGCGATCATATTAGCGACGAAATTTTTTCCGTGGCAAATCCGTTATAAAAGGTCTTTTGTGATTGTTTTCCTATCACAACTACATCATTAAACACCATCTTTCTTGTAGTATTCAATATTATAAGATTTTCTATCATAATATTTTAAAATAAATATCACCGTGCATCGCATGGGTATAATACTAGTTCCGTTAGTGATACCAGTTACAATAGTCAACTAATACCTTTGGTTGTATTTTCGAGAGACCAACTACCATTAGTGATACCGATTACAATAGAAAACTAATACCTATAGACGTGTTTATGAGAGACGACATTCCATTAGTGATACCGATTACAATAGTCACTATTACCTTTGGATGTGTTTACAGGAGACAACATTCCATTAGTGATACCGATTAAAACACTCAACTAATACATTTGGATGTATTTACGAGACACGACTTTCCATTATTGTTACCGATTACAATAGTCAACTAATACCTTTGGATGTGTTTACGAGTGACGACATTCCATTAGCGATACCGATTACAATATTCAACTAATACCTTTGGTTGTGTTTACAAGACCCAACTTGGCAAGGCTTCAACATCTGACCAGACTGCTATGCTGAGCTCCGATACCCTAGATCTTTATACTGAGAAGATTCAGGATGGGGTAAAGGCTGCTATTGAAGACAAATTCACAGCTCTCACAACAGATCTGATGAAGCGGTTTGAAGAAGAGCAAACAAAACTGGTTGACAGAGAAAGGAGTCTCACAGCTGAGAAACTCTCACAGATGCACAATGCCATCATTTCTGATGTGATGCAACTAGTAAATCCTCTTGCCGAGAAGCTCAATCTCCAGTCTGATAAACTCAAAGTTCAGACTGACAACCACATGGATATGGGTTGGAAGCACTTTGTAGCTTCTACAGAATGAGCAAGAAAGGACATCGAATTTGCTCTCAGACGCTTTTTAACTCCTGCACCTTCTGCCACCGCTCAGATCACTCCTCTTGCTGTTGAGGAACTCAGAGAGGAGATCACACGATAGTTTATTGCTCTGAATCGCAGGTTGTCCGACCTCTTTGATGAAACCAAAAAGGGGGAAGGACAAGAGAAAGAAGAAAAACAGGCACAATTGGTAACTATTGCATCTTTTCCAGAAACCACTGTATCTGACTTGCCTAAAGCCACTCCATCTACTGATCTTGTTGCTGAACTAAAAGAAACTGTGGAGCAACATAGCAAAGAGATCACTGAGCAGAAGACTGCTCTTTCAGATGTTATTGCCAGAGTCGATAAGATTGAAGACTTCTCTTCGTCTGTACAGAAAAGAATGGAAATTGATGATCAGGCCAAAAGCCTTGAACTCGCTAAGAAATTAGCAGAAGAAGACGAACGAGATGAACCTGAGCAGACTCTGAAAAGAAAGAAAGGCAAAGGCAAGATGGTGATAACTACTGCTGAAGTTCAGAGACAAGGGCAATTATCATCTACCAAAAGCCAGATGTCTCCTGAACAAATTCAAGAGCAAACCAGACAGAGAATAAGAGAGGCTGCCATCAAGAAGAAGAAGTTAGCAGAGGCTAAGGGACTAAACATCGCATACATCCGAAAGAAGAGAAAGAATGAAGCTGCAGCAGAGAAGATTGCTTGGGAAGAGAATGCCTTTCCGGCACCTCTTAAAGACATCCTCTGTGCCCGTCTAGATCTGCTTCCTGAATGGGATCAGATCAGAGCAGAATGGTTGTGTGACGTATACATCCTGGAGATGATTCCGATTCATCAAGACCAGACAGAAAATGATGATGAATTTCGGAACTGGTTAGAAACGAAGTACCCAGACTTCTACCAGACGGTGATGAAGGAAGGGAAGATCATGTCACTGATACCTGAAGCTCCTCCCTTTGAACAACTCCTTCCACCTTTGCATCCAGACAAGAAGCTAGATGCTGTCAAATTCAAGGATGCCTACTATGGATTTGCCGACAAAGGAGGGATCCATAGAAGAGAAGATCTGGACAAGCTAATGCAAAGGATGTACAAGATGTTTGATATCCCCAAAGAACTTCAAAGGTTCAAGTACACCTGAGGAAGACAACTTGGAATCATATGATAGGTACGTTTTTATGTATTCTGTAATGCACACACCTATCTGAATAAAATATTCTATCTCTCTGATTCTAAGACAACATCTCATTGTCTTCTGAAGTATGTACTGTTTTACATTATCTGCATTTCTATTCATGTTATCTGTTTTTCTGATTAAGTGTTTTGGTTCCATCAAAAAGGGGGAAATTGTTGGGAAATTTGTATTTAGTTTTGATGGAAGTTCCAAAACAGGTTGTAATAAGACCAGTCAGACCTGTTAGCTGACTGATGACTTAGAATCAGATTAAGATGACCAGCTGAAATGTATAGATAGCTGATGTAAAAGATAGGTCACATATTGAGGGGGAACTCAATATATATAGGTCAGGTCAAATTATCAGATGACCAGATAAGGTCAGATGATCAGAAGACTAAGACAAGTCAGAAGACAAGAAGTCAGATGATCAGGTGAAGACAAAAGACACTGAGACTCAGATAAACCTGAAGACTCAGATAAGCCTGAAGACTCAGATAAGCCTGAAGACTCAGAGAAACCTAAAGACTCAGTATGACACTGAAAACACTGAGAGTCAGAGTAACCTAAAGATCAGAAGACTACCAGAAGACCAGAAGACCTACATCAGCCGAGTCTGCAAATTGTGCTAAGACAATCTGCATCAGAAGACTCTATCAGGTAGACTGATCAGTTATCTGATCAGGTCAGCTCACACCTGGAGTCAACCAAAATGGTACACCAGACAAGACGAATATTCTACAAAAGGAATATCAAACGTCAAATGGACAAATACTGAAGTGCCGTACCCGTGAAGCCAAAGAGAAAGTGACACGTGCACAAAAAGAGCTGACAATGCGGGATTCGACGCTGCGGACACAAACGACGCTAATCATGCCTTCGGCCACGCCGATTTTCGAAGCACGTCACATCAAATCCTACAACCCTACCAAATATAGCCCAAAATTCAAATTGCTCTCCAACGGCTCTTTGATTTCGTGGTCTATAAAATGGGATTGCTCTTCAAAATCGAAGAACACAATCGAGCAAAGCGGAATAACAATATTAACACAAATTATCAAGAAGCAAAAGCTATAGCAGAATTTCCGCTCGAAGAACACCGATTTTGAAGATTATTCTTAAGTGTTCATCCCATTGTTCTTAGCATAGAAATCTCATCCTCTAGCATTTGGCTACATAAACATTAGGATAGATTTCCAGTTGGAACCACAACAAATCTTTACCCAAACTCAAAGTTAGGTTAAGTTTGTTTTTGCAAGATTTCAGACTAGGGATTCTAGTTCTGATTTCTGGGATCGGTTTAGTGTGAACTCGATAAACATCTGTTGGGTGTTGGGCTAACACATTAAACTAAGTCCAGTCGGTTAAGTTGGTTTAGTTGGTGCCCCTTGTGTTAAGGGAAGAGTGGACGTAGGACCGATTGTCTGAACCACTATAAAAATCTTATGTGCATTTACTTGCTCTTTATTGCTTTACACTATTCACACAACTGAGCTTAAAATTGCATACATATTCTAAGTTAATATCAATCTGCACCAAGCAACTGATCTGATCAGGTTGACAGCTTAGTCAGCCGATTGAAAACTGACTTGAGAATCTGATTTGATAAAACTGGTTTTTCACACGGGTATTAACTAGCTTCCGCACTATCAGTTAAACTGACAGATATCTAACTGATTTGCCCTCAGGCACTCAGTAAGATTGAATATCAGTCTAAACTGACTCACTTGCACTCTGATCAGGCAAACTGCAATCACACCTGATCTGCACGAAAAAGTTTTCAGAAGTCTATTCACCCCTCCCCTCTAGACTTCTGCCCTCACGAAACCCGTTCGGGACCTACAAGTGGTATCAGAGCAGTGGTTCTACAGACCACTGGCTTTGAGTATCATCGGTTCTTAAGGAAGAATCTTTGTGGTCACTTGAACTAATCTTGAAAAACCATTTTCAAACTCATTCGTTTTCAAAATCACTATCAGCATGGATAATACCTCTGGTATGTACCATGATTTGCCTAAATTTTCCATTGATGAGTATGCAGATTGGACAATATATATGTGCAACCATCTGGGGTCAATAAGCGGGAGAATGATGGAAGTCATTGAACGAGGACCCATCATCATCTATCACGACAACCCAACTGTTGGAGGTGGTCCGGATTTTGCAGTTGGAAGACTTGTCACGAAGAGTCCTGCCCTGATGGATGCAGAAGAAAGAAAGCTGTATACACTGGATACAATAGCCAGGCATATAATCATGAAGACGATGGATAAGATCACCAAAGAAAAGATAAAGTATCTCAAGACAGCTAAACAGATGTGGGATAAGCTTGCTGAGATGTGTGAAGGAAATGACCAGATCAAAGACAGCAGATTACAAGCTGAACTGGTGAAGTTCGAGAAGCTTAAGATGTTGCCAAATGAAACCATCAATGAGCTCGATGGGAGAATCACCATGTCAGTAAACAAGCTACGAGAACTTGGATGAGAGATGTCAGATAAAGACATCAATTACAAGATCTTGAGATCTCTCACCAAGAAGTGGGACATGAAAGTCACGGTAATCAAGGATTGCCAAGATATTGCCAAGATGAAGCCAAGTAGCTTGTTCCTAAGTCTTAAAGCCCATGAGTTCGATCTGATCGAAAGAGGGCAAGAAGAAGAAGACGAGTCGCCTGCTGAAGCCACAACCTCCACATCAAAATCAGTTGCATTCAAAGCAACCAGCAGCAGATCAAAGGCCACTGAACCTGTTGGAAACATAATAAGCCAAGCTGAACAAATCACTTTGCTTACCAGGAAACTTGAAAGATCTAACATTCAACTTGGTAAGTATCGCAAATTCTACAGAGACTATCAAGACAGCAGAGGAAGAAATAGGAGGCCAACTGACAGATCTCCAGAAAGGACCAGATCTAATGACCGAAGGGATCACAGAGAAGATAAGAAAAGAGATGATCGGTCAGATAAGAGAAGAGACAACAGATCTGAGAGAAGAAGTTCAGATTACAATCAGAAAGGAAAGTCACCTGACAGATCCTAAAGACGGAGTGACATAATCTAGAGCTTAGTGGGTATTTTGATTCTGATTACGGAGGTTGCAGAATCGACAGGAAGTCTACCTCAGGTACATGTCAGTTTCTAGGTAGTAAACTGATCTCTTGGTTTTTGAAGAAGCAGACATCAGTTGCGACATCTACTACTGAAGCAGAATATATGGCTGCAGGAAGCTGTTGTTCCCAACTGCTCTGGCTAAGTCAGCAGCTGAGGGTTTACAACATCGTAGCTAAGAACGTACCTATATTCTGTGACAGTAATAGCGCTATTGCAATCACTCAGAATCCTGTTCTACATACAAGATGCAAGCATGTGGATGTCCGACATCATTTTATCAGAGATCATGTTGAAAAGAAGAATATCAGAATGGAAAAGATCCATACTGATAAGCAGAAAGCTGATATTTTAACTAAGCCACTAGCTGAGATCAGATTCAGAGAATTATGCAATGAGCTAGGGCTTCTGGATCTCGGAGAAAATGCGCCAAAAATGTTTGGTGGACTGGTCTCCAGAACCAGTTGGTTAAGAGAATAACCAGGTTAAGAGGAATCAGTTGAGTTAGGAATCTCAACTGATCAGACGATCAGACAAGGAGCCGATCAGAAAATCAGACAAGGAGCCGATCTGAAGATTAGACAAGGAACTGATCAGATTGGAAGGTTATACTTTATAAGTCGATTAAGCTACGGTCAACAAGCAAGTTGTATAAGTTTAAGGCTACAAATCGCATAAGTCAGTAGAGGCAACACAACAATGAAATAATAGAATTTTTCATTGATAAGGACCCGGAGGTCAGATTTACATTACAAGTTACAAGTACAAGAAGACCCGGAGGTCAGTACATAAACCATAAACCCTAAGCCTAACCCTAGGTAGGGAAGAGGAGAGAAGCTTTAAAGATTTTCGAGCTTGATGCTCTCATTATCCCCCGACCCTAAAAGGGGCGTGAGAGGCTTTAAGATAATCCTGAGCCACCCTCAGAGCTTCGGAGTGAGGAGCGAGAGCGGCCTTGAAGGGTGTCTAAGCCAGGAGCCCCTAGACCTGAAATCAATGGGCTCTCCAGCTGTTAAATGGGAAACAAGTGCCAAAGGTTTGGTCAAAAGACCATAAAGGCCACTAGTGTCGCATGCAAAAATTGAGTTTGATATACGAAGATCAGCTATTGTCTGATCAAGATCGTATACCAAACCCATGTTTTGTTTTCGACTGAGTCTGGTGATGCTAATTCCGTCATCTCGATAGGCACACAAGGTGCATACGGTTAGGAGAAGTACCTTCTCATTTGCTATAGAAGATCCGCCGCCTCGGTGGTAAAGAAGCTTTGCAATAATCGTATGTGTAATCTTCGATGATGACGAAAGGAGTGTGAAGGAACACACAGGGTTGATTTGAGAAGTTGAAATCATTGGAAAAGGGTTAAAGGCTTTTGCCGGAAGTTTCACCGGAAATAAGGGATTCATCGGAAAGCATGGAGTATAAGCTAAAGAAGATATATGGTTTATGTTGTGTTGTTTGCCTAAAACCCCATGCCAATTTATAAGGGAAAATCAGGGGTATAAATGCAAATTTATTTTCTCAGAAGACCTTAAGAGAAATTTACATCAACAACGCGTAAGGAACACGCGGCTGATGGTTGGATGAGTTGACGGTGTGAGTAATCACAACGTATCTATACCATTATTACGGAATGTCAAATCGCGCCGATTTGGGAATCGAGGCGACTTTTTGACTCCCCGAAGTAAATGTTTTGGCGGGAGTATGACTTAAGTGCATAGGAAATGCGGCCTGAATAGAAGAAGACTGAAGGATGAAGAGGATCAGATAAGAGGATCAGATAAGTGGATCAGATAAGTGGATCAGATAAGTGGATCAGATAAGTAACGAAATGGATAAAACAGGAATCTGATCAGATGAGTGGAATATTGTTGGGAAATGCTAAGGTATAGGCTACCATCAGTAAGGTCAACAATAATCAAGCCAACCAGATCAGATCACAGTGGTAACTGGTTGATTACAATATCAAGCAGTCAGATACGTTTCTTATTTATCCCTTTCTGAACATCTTATATGCTTTATTTAAATAAATTGGTTTCTACTCTGTTTTCTCTTAACTTTGTGACGCATGCACTGCAAAACATTAAATGCGGACATGGGAATGTGTATTTAATGCATTTTATTGCGAATTTTCGAGTCTGAAATACGAGAAGACTACTTTTCTCAACCGTGCGATTAAAACACTTTTTCGGCCGACTAATCTTAGTCATTGATTTCAAAACACGGACACTTGAGTACTTCTGAAAAGTTGTGCAAAAAGGTTTCCCTCGCATACTATAAATCCAAATCTTTCTCAGAAAACTTCTTTCCACTACTTCGTCTTCCCAGTTATTCTTAAAAGATCAAACTTTCAAAATCTTCAGAAATTTACTTTCCAAAATCAATTGATTCCATTTTCACGATTTCTCAATCTTACGAATCTGTTGGGAAATGAATTTAATAAAAAGGATTTTGATTAGATCCCAAAACCCCTGAGTATGACATGTTCAGGATAATCTTGATAGATGAGTCAGGATTCAGTTTTAGAGTGTTCAGGATAATATCTGCACCGTGTATAGTCTGCAGATAAAGAACATGTTAGATTCTGAAGACTCAGTATGAAACTGAGAATCTGAAGACTCAGTATGAGACTGAGAAACCTGAAGGCTCAGTATGTCTCTAAAGACAATGAGACTCAGAGAATCCTGAAAGCACAGTAATTACTGTAGACTCAGTAATATACTGAATGCTCAGTATATCCTGAATGTTCTAAGGCACTGAAGCTGAGGAATATAGCCGTTGGAATCCAGCTGACGTGGACCAACGAGAGGAAGACAACCAGCCTGGAAAAGCTGCAGAACTTACAGAGAATAGTATGGATTTGAATGTGATTCTCTCCAACGGTAACATTCAAATCCACACTATAAATACAAGATCTTCCATCAAATTAAGTGTGGAGATTATGCACAAAATGCCTTCTGAGCCAAGAGCGTTATAGTCAAAGCATTCCCACCCTAGAACACAAGTCTGTAGATATACAAATATATTCAAAGAGTGTTCTAGAACCCAACCTAAGCAACCCACGATGTATCATAAGCTTAGAGAGATTTTCCCAACCTTATCATTGAGGCTAAACAACTGTAAGGGAAAATCTCACCATAGTTGGAGACAACACCAAACCCAAACCCCATTCTCGTAAGAGATAACCAGTGGTGGAGTGAGGTAGTTGTTAGGCAATCCTGAGCGAGGGTGATAAGTCCCGATTGGAGTGTGAACTTGTTCAACATCTAGAGGCGAGCCCGAGAGGGTGATAAGTCTAGAGGCTTTGAGTTAGTAAACTACAGAGGTAGTCAGAAAGCTCAAAGTAGAAAGGTTAGTAAACTACAGAGGTAGTCAGAAAGCCTAGGAAGTGTTTGAAGGAATTTCCCTAGGAACAGAGAGAGTGGACCCCTGTTTTATATGCACTGCAATTAAATGTTTTGCTTCTGCAAGCGCAAAATGGGTTTTCCCACTGGGACCAACAAGTGGTATCAGAGCGGGAGTTCAAAAGGTTCACTAATTTCAGAGTGACCACCTGAACAGATCTTTTTAAAGAAAAACCCGTTTCTTTAAAAATGCATATATACTAATGTTTTGGCATCTTTATCAATTGAGAAATTGTTGGGATATTTATTTCTATGCCAAAACATTATCAACTTGTGTTATTCAAGATAATTTACAGATAACAAGTTGAGGGGGAACGAAAGAACAATTTGAGGGGGAACTCACGGAATCAAAAGTAAATGATCGAGATCAGACGCGGCTGCAGATGAGACTGATCGAGATCAGATGAGTTAGATGAGTTCCGGAATCAACTGATGAGCTGTGCAAAAATCAGAAGAGAAGTAAAGCTAAAGCCAGCAAATCAGAAGAGAAGGTTGCAAATCAGAAGATGAGCGAAAGAGACTGCTCAAGATCAGACGTGATCGAGATCAGATATGATAAACCTGATATGCTAACCTGATATGATGACCTGATGCTATTCTGATATATTGATCTAAAGATGTGTTGATCTGATTAAGTCGAACTGATCAGATCAGACAAAGAAGAAATCAGATAGCCTGAGTAAAAGTGATCTAAGGCTCAGTAAGTAAGGTGAACTGAGACTTAGTATAGGTCAAGAGACCTGAGGGTCAGGATGTCTGAAGTCAGAAGAAACTGAACTCAGTCAGCATGAGTGTCAGTATGCCTGATCAGACAAGGTCCGTAGAAGAAGAGGAATGAGGAGCCGAGCTGAAGATCAAGAAGACTGAAGACCAAGACTGAAGGCTTGTAAATTCTTTATGATTGTCTTTATCTTTTGATAAGTTCATTTGAAACTGTAATAGACTATCATACATCAATGAAACTTTATCTTTATGCTCAAAGATAATACCTCATTATCTTTTTACATGTCTTTATATTTGATATGCCTGATTATTGTTGTTTGGTGATGAAATTGTTGAGAAATTCATTGCTGAATTGATTGTTTCTTACCATTCTTGTAATAGGAAAAACTGAAACCTGAGTATAGGTTAAGTGTGTTGTAACAAGATGGTTTTGGCATCATCAAAAAGGGGGAAATTGTTAGGAAATGAATTTAATAAAAATGATTTTGATTAGATCCCAAAACCCCTGAGTATGACATGTTCAGGATAATCTTGATAGGTGAGTCAGGATTCAGTTTTAGAGTGTTCAGGATAATATCTGCACCGTGTATAGTCGGCAGATAAAGAACATGTTAGATTCTGAAGACTCAGTATGAAACTGAGAATCTGAAGACTCAGTATGGGACTGAGAAACCTGAAGGCTCAGTATGTCTCTAAAGACAATGAGACTCAGAGAATCCTGAAAGCACAGTAATTACTGTAGACTCAGTAATATACTGAATGCTCAGTATATCCTGAATGTTCCAAGGCACTGAAGCTGAGGAATATAGCCGTTGGAATCAAGCTGACGTGGACCAACGAGAGGAAGACAACCAGCCTGGAAAAGCTGCAGAACTTACAGAGAATAGTATGGATTTGAATGTGATTCTCTCCAACGGTAACATTCAAATCCACACTATAAATACAAGATCTTCCATCAAATTAAGTGTGGAGATTATGTACAAAATGCTACAGAGCCAAGAGCGTTATAGTCAAAGCATTCCCACCTTAGAACACAAGTCTGTAGATATACAAATATATTCAAAGAGTGTTCTAGAACCCAACCTAAGCAACCCACGATGTATCATAAGCTTAGAGAGATTTTCCCAACCTTAGCATTGAGGCTAACAACTGTAAGGGAAAATCTCACCATAGTTGGAGACAACACCAAACCCAAACCCCATTCTCGTAAGAGATAACCAGTGGTGGAGTGAGGTAGTTTTTAGGCAATCCCGAGTGAGGGTGATAAGTCCCGATTGGAGTGTGAACTCGTTAAACATCTAGAGGCGAGCCCGAGAGGGTGATAAGTCCAGAGGCTTTGAGTTAGTAAACTACAGAGGTAGTCAGAAAGCTCAAAGTAGAAAGGTTAGTAAACTACAGAGGTAGTCAGAAAGCCTAGGAAGTGTTTGAAGGAATTTCCCTAGGAACAAGGAGAGTGGATGTAGGAGATTGAGTCTCCGAACCACTATACATTGTTGTGTTCTTTACTGCTTTACGTTCTTATCTTTTCATACGCATTCGATCATAAGCAAGACACAACACATGAGCTCAAAAAGGAGAAAAATCTTGAATCACCATTCCTTCACCCCTGTTTTATATGCACCGCAATGAAATGTTTTGCTTCCGCACGCGCAAAATGGGTTTTCCCACTGGGACCAACATGTGCAATTTTTTAAAAACTTAATATCTAGATATTATTTACTTCAATGTGTTGTTATTACTCAGTATTATTACATCTTAGTACCTTCATATCTGTATTATAAAATAGTGGTTTCGCAAATTAAAATTCACGGCTTCATTAGAAATAATTGTTTAGAGCATTTAGCAATTAAATTGTCACGTTCCGACACAAAAAATATTTATTTAATTATTTACTTAAGAATTCGATTTTTCTTAAATTTCTCAATAATTCTAATTTAGTTAGACGAAGTAGATTTTTCCCTCGTCGTATTTATTCTTCATCGGATTTTCGATTTTTATATCGAAAATCCTAATTCATTGGAAATATTGAATTTTATTTCTTTATATTGAAACTAAAAATATTATTATGACCAAACCTTAACTAAATGTTTTATTACAGTGCTAGGAGTGCTCTCGGTTCGAATTTCTCGTCCGTTCCCTGAAAAATCAAAACCTTTGCAAACATATACGCTCTAAAATCATTAGGAAAAAACCTTAAATTAAATATTCATTTTATTAAACTCATTTATTTTATTATTCTTATTAAAACTGGGACGGGGTGTTACGTCCCTACCCCCTTAAAAGAATTTCGTCCCCGAAATTTCACTTACTCGGTTCTCTTAGTCAGCGAGGGTATTTCCCTAAGATCATTTCCATTTTCCAAAATAATTCATTCTTATTTTTCATGTCTACAAAACCAAAATATTCTTGATTCCTATAACCATTAAGCGTCCTTCCTAAGTTTGTCTTGACTATTTCCTCGAAAGTAAAATAACTTCTTAATTCTATGTTTCTAAAACTGATCCAAGTTACCTCTATATTTATCTCGTAGTCTAAAGTATGAAACACTTTATGTACTTTTGACAGTTCGATTGGTAAAGCTTAAGGATAGATTTCGTCTTCATCTTAAACGAAAACGTCGAGTGGTTTTACGTAGCGAGACTTCATCTTATCTCTCTCCCCAGAGCAAATCAATCTCTTCCTCAGTGAAATTTTAAGAAATACTTTCTCGTCAAGTTCGAAATGTAAATCCTTTCTCCAAGCCTCATCATACGATCTCTGACAATCTTTGTCGTCTTGATCCTTTTTTAAACGATTTCCACTAATATCTTTGCAAGTTCTTGTCTGCGAATTTTACGATATCCAACTTTGTCTTAACATAAAGAAATCTTCTCTTATTTCCATAAAGTGCTTCAAATGGTGTCGTGTATACCGCTCATTGGCAGCTTCCGTTGTAGATGATTCCACGAGTTGAAAGCGAGTTTCTCAAATCACGAGTTAGCTAATTTGTTGGTATGACTTTGGCCATTGTGATGCATATGGAATGTCTTCTCCATGTTGCATGATATCACATCCTTGTTTAGTTCAGGTGCTTTGTCGGCATATCCTCCTCCACTCAAAAGAATTTCATCCCCGAAATTCACTTATACAAAACCCTTTTGGTTTAAACGAGCTAATCAACGTAGCGGAAAAGTTTAATTCTATTTCTAAATAGTTCGATTCTACTTCTAAATGTTCTACCCGATCTTAAAATCTAATGGTATTTCTAAGAGAAAGTAACTATGTCAATACTCATCTTCCTATACTTATACTTACATGCCAAAAACTAGGTCATCTGAAATTTATCTAGGGTCTTCATCTTAAGAATGCAAAATTTGGTATTTATTCGGTGTTCATCCAATTCTAGCTTCGCTCAACCTTCTTGATTTTGTATTTTGATGGAATATTCACTTTAAGAATGTGTCCGTCAATACTTTCTATTCCCGACTCCCTCGATCTTTCAAATACAAGAGAGTGGGATTCTCATGTATCAAGCAATAGATGCATAGGTATTTCAAGCACAAGTAATGTACCTGATACGCTTTCATGCAGCTCGGGTGGTCCTTGATACTCGTGTACCATTGATTTTTAACTCTCCTTCCCGTCTCCGAATATAGCATTTTCATAGGCTCGTTCTTGCTGGCCTTGGTAGGACGTACCTTTTCTCAATGGTCCAGATGGTGGTTGTTATGTGCAGGAAGTTTTCGAGCTTGAAAGTTGCCCAATTGATACTGATTGGTTCCCATTGACTGATTATGATTGTTCATTATTGGGGTTCGAACATTGGGCGACATAGGGCATTCAGTGGTTTTATGGCCCATTTTATAACAACAATAACAAGTTCCGGTTCCATGGAGGCATATTCCCGGGTGTCTCTTTCTGCACTTGTGGCAAATTGGCATGGTTCCCAAGGCCTTGAAGTTGCTTCCTCTTAGTGTTGGATTAGGATTTCTCTTGAAGTTTGATAGCCAATTGCGGTTGGCAGACACAGTTGCCGGAGCTTGTTCAAACTCTAATCCTAAACCAATCTAGACAGCTAGTGCTCGATTAAAAACCTCTTCGTAAGTTTCCAGTTTTAGTCCTTCTATGATATCTTTGACCTCGGGCCTCAATCCTTGTTCAAATCTTCTTGATTTTTTGGCATCAATCTCCACCGGCTCCATTTCCTCGAGCATTGTTTTTCTCTTTAGCCCTTCCACGTTCTCTCTGAAGTTGAGTATTTTCTCCAATTATCCAAGTTGGATGGTTATCCTCCCTTTGTGGTGGTCTCACCAATATGTTTCTCATTGGTTGTCCTTCAATGTTTGATTCAGGGCAATCAACTATTTCATGACCGGGTTTATGGAATTTGTAACATATTCTCTTCCTCTTTGAGCATATCCCTCCATGCCTTTTGCCACATGAAGGACATCGTATGATCCGTGCTCTTGTAGACGTAGCTAGTTGTTTAACAAGCTACTTTGGCTTGTCCTCCTAATCGATATCCTCCAATGGAGTAGAATACATGGACAAGTAGTTGAAATGACGTTCGCACCCCATCATAGTGAATACTTTTTGGCGCGGGTTAACAGTTTCCAAATCCTCGCAGATGTATAGCATTTGAGGGAAGTAACGTGCCAACATAGTTCCCTTAAAGTCGCTCCATACTCGGGATTGTACTCCTTCTATTCCTAAGGTACGCTCATACGAGTTCAACCATTGAGCTACATCCTCTGTTAGTTGGAGCCGAACACAAAAGACTTTTTGTTTTTTTAATTCAAGTCCATGAGTCCAAAAATTCGTTCAATCTCAGTTGTCCATTCTTCCATTACTACAAGCCCTTCATTTCCTCTAAATTGGGGTGGTTGTAGACTTTGAAATTCTTCAATGACTATACAGGTTCGAGGTCTGGGTTGACGCATCAGTATTAGAGGTGGTTGTTTTAGTTCAGTATTCAAAGGTTGTTCTTGTTTAACAAGACCTTCTAGAGGTTCTTGGGCTTTCTTATGAGGCAGTCTACGTTCACGAGGTGGTACCATTCTAATAGTTAACGAGGGTCTGAAGAGAGAAGAATAAATATAGTTATAACATATAGGTATGAGAAAAATTATAAAAACAGAACCCAATTATCGTAATTAACACGGTACTAGCACAAGTTATACATTGGAATACGCAGAACATTGGAACACACTGTGTGTACCAGTGGCACAATGATGGATCAACAACTGTAATTTTAGGATCCATTGATCGGATGTCAATAAAGTGATAATTTGGGTAAAAATATCGGATAGAATAAAATAAACTTACTTGAAGTAAGTTGTCGAATAATATATATAACCGTTTAAAAGATGGAGTGACCTCCATTTAAAACAATCAATAGTCCCAATAAGATAAAATAAGATTATAAGCATCTAGTGCCTTCTAGACTATACAGTGATATAAGGACTGTAGTTCAAGTGATGGGAGTCATTCAAGGTCCGTCTTATATTCCACAATTCATAGAGATCTAAAGGCTTAAAACTAAAAGTGTTCGGATGATATCATAAGTATCGCAAATGCATGTAAAATATTTTCATAAACTTCCACTTGTACTATGAGAAATGAGTAAATCATTCCACAACATTCCCTTTCATTTCATAAACATGTCGTATCAATGCATAGCTTATCACTTCTCACTTTCGTAACTTCCGTAAATTATGGAAGTCAATGTCCTTGAAACCTTTTTCAAATCATATTTTTTCTTAAAAATCATTAAAACAAATACATACCTTGAGGTGTTTCGGCTGTGGTAGGAGACACATTTTCCCACAAGTAACTTACTTCAAGTAGGTCATATATTAGCATAATGTTTCTATTAAGCATTTTATACTCAACTTCTAAAATTTTCTAATTACTAGTAATTTATATTAAGACAAGTTCTTCTATGGAAACTTTTTATAAAAAGATTTTAATATGAAAAATTATATTTTAGATTTTTGTCCAAAAGTTAAACCTAGGCTCTGATACCACCTGTAATGCCCCGAATCCAGAATGAAGCCCTTTTCGCTTTAACACTCTAGATTCGAGTTGTCACTTAGTAACCAAAAACTCGAATTAAA
The DNA here is from genome assembly GCA_037126765.1 of Stenogyne calaminthoides. Taxonomy (NCBI): domain Eukaryota; kingdom Viridiplantae; phylum Streptophyta; class Magnoliopsida; order Lamiales; family Lamiaceae; genus Stenogyne; species Stenogyne calaminthoides. The sequence continues at coordinate 13,292,605 of JBBCBC010000033.1, forward strand.
AAAAAATCTTTTTAAAGTAATGCATCGAGTAAAAGATATGAGTTTTCATAGTTAATAATAATTTATAAATCATGAGTAGTGTGGGCCCCTTTATTAAAACTCGATTATTCCATAATATTAATATTCAGTCGATTAGAAGATAGCATACATTTTAATCATCAAGCAACTTTTAAAAGAGTTTGTTGCTCGACATAAGAATAAATTTTGCCAGATATAAAAGTGAAGCATTTATGTTATAGGAGTTCTATATGAGTGTATAGATATATATGCATCGATATTATTAGTGTTTGGGAAACTCCGTGTCAATCCTGCTGCTGCTCTTATCCCTCAAAGTCAAAACCTGAAATGGTATTAAAAAGGGGGGGCATGAGCTACTTCTCATGTATGGGCATCCTGTATGCTGCTATACAGATTGGCAGTACGCCGAAATATAATTATCTTGGTTCTTTATTAAAGATTTATTCATACGCTTTTGCGTATGTTGATGTTGCACGGATGTTGTTCCAGATGTTGGACAACATTCTGCACAACATCTTAAATTTTTCCTTTCTCCTAACACAGACTCCGTTTTATTAGATGTGTTTTTCTATGTTTCCTACATTGTAGGTTGAAGACAATTTTGGATATTATCAAGCGGTTGCACTGATGGAGTAAGAATAGAAAGATCATGGGTGGTTACACCAAGAACATGGAGATAGTGGAGGAGTTGTAAAAGGCTGTCCAAGGTCGAATGGATAGGACAATGCAGTTGGTCTTCAAGTCTATAAATAGACTGCATTGGTCGATGCTATGTCTATTTGTGAGGGTCGAGTGTATACCAACATTTCCTATCAGTATTGTGTTTGTCTTAGTAGATCAAGTTTTAGGTTGAATAAGATCACTAGTTACTTGTTCGAATAGATTGATTTTTGGTGTGTGGTTTTTCACTACACCTTTTAGGATCTTGTAAAAGGTCCGTGTGTATCTCACTACTTGTTATAGTGATGTTTTTAACCATGAGGTTCGTATAGTCTGATTATAGACTATACACAATTTTGGAAGATCCTTTGCACTGCGTTTTTATACTTCCGCTGTCATATGTTGTTTTACATGTTTCACAACATTTTCAACAACACTCGAAAAATACACGCACACACACTTTCAGTTGGCGCCAGAGCCATAAACTTGATACACTAAGTTAAAGGTCCTGTTTTTAAAGTGTGATTTTTGCAATGGAATGTCCACTAACTCCTTCTTTAAAACCTTCAATTTTGGATGGATCAAATTATCCCCACTGGAAACCTAAAATGCGCATGTATATTAAGTCTATAGATGAGAGAGCATGGCGTAGTGTGTTGTCTGGTTGGAATCCTCCAAAAATAATGGGTGATATTGATGGAGAATCGCAAGTCAAAAAAGAGATTGATTGGTCCAATGATGAATGCGCATCGGCCAATTTCAATTCTAAAGCTCTTAATGCGATTTTTACTACTACTGATGTTTCTATGTTTAAATTGATATCTAACTGTGTTTCTTCTAAGGATGCATGGGATATATTGCAGGAACATTGTGAAGGATCAGAAAGTGTTCGAAGAACTAGACTCAGAATGTTGGGAACCAAGTTTAAAAACTTGAAGATGAAAGATGATGAGAACATTTTATCATACAATGAAAGGATAAGTGAGATTGCTAATGAGTCACACTCACTTGGTGATCCAATTTCCAACACTCAGTTAGTTAATAAAATACTTAGAACTGTTCCTAAACGATTTGATGCAAAAATATGTGAAATAGAAGAGGCTAAGAACACTGATTTATTGAGTCAAAATGAGTTGATAAGTATTTTGAAAACTTATGAGATTAACTCAAATATGTTAGATGATGATAAACATGAGAAAGAAAAAGACAAGAAAGTACTTGTTTTTAGAGGTGAAACTTCTGATAATGTTGGTAAACATCCTTATGTGACTGAAGTTGATTTTGATGATGATGTTTCTGATTTATGTGATGAAAATGTTTCTGAACAATTTGCCCTTATCACTAAGCAATTCAAATCTGTTGGTCCCGGTGCTAACGAGTCTCACACTTGTATGGGGGGGGAATACATGTGTTCAGTGATTTTTAAAACTTTTCTTTCACTGAGGTCTTCAAAGGGTAGGAGTTATCCGATGATTTTGCCTCGAGAAGCACGGATTGCCCCGAGTCAAAGTCTCATCGAGACAATGATTTCGAAATTTGCTTTCAAAAGCTTCAGATTAGCCCAACTGAGCCTGAGTTTATCAGAGATCCTGAGGCGCTTGGATTAGATAATTATCTTACTGAACCCTCAGTAGAGTTAGTTCAGTTTGGTAACTATCTGTTCTAGCTACTCAAGTGTGCGGAATGGTTGGCCCTAAGTTTATACTCGTTTTAGCTTTGTTGAAAATTTTCCCTTCAATAAAACAGTGATTAAGGCTGTGATCAATTTAATGCAAGTTCAGTGGATTGGTTCCAACTGAATATCAGTGAACTATGCTTTCAAATTGAAAAACATGCAATGATAATAATAATGCAAAGATGTAAAGCAAAACAACACAACATTTATAGTGGTTCGAGAGACTCAAGCTCCTACGTCCTCTCTCTCTCCGATCTTGAGAGAAATTCTTAACCACTTCCTAAAGCTTTACGGCTAACTAACTCACGTAGCTTACTCACTTTTCTACCTTAAGTTTTTTCAGGTGACGACTCACCTGCGACTTACTAACTCAAACACACACAAGTGTTCAGACTACCACAAGTAGCTTACTAACTTCTTCTCTAGAGTTTTCTGGCTAACTCACTGTAGCTTACTAACTCTTTACAACTCTAACTCACCAACAAAACACACACAAACTACCTTAACCAAGGGTTTGGGTTTTGGGTTGGTTTCCAACTAGGGTGAGATATCCTTTACAATAAGAACTAATGCAAAGGCTAGAATATCTCTTCTAAGCTTTGGATATATCTATCACTCTAGGCTTAGAATAGTGAGCTCTCTCCAATGTGAAACACTTGGGAAATTCTAGGGTTTTTCGAGTGCTTCAATTTGCAATAATACGAATGAGCTCTTGAGTTGCTTCGAAATTTCCCGTCACCTCTCAATGTAAAGGGTCACTGGTAATTATAGGCAACTTCACCAAGGTCACTCTTTGAAAACTATCCGTTGGAAGAGATAACTTTATGAGTTTCCTCTTCTGGTGTTTGATGAACGACTATTTTTAAGGTTTGAATACTACCTTGCATGTTTTAGGAAATATGCAGTCATGTAGCCAATCACCAATTTTTGCAGTCTGGAACTTAGTACTACTGACATGATTCAGGGTCCTGTCACTTTCAGTGTCAGTAAAGTACAGTGTTGTCTTCCTCTGATTGGTTCTTGTCTTCAGGTGAATGTAGACAAACAAAACAGCTCTTTTTGGTCAATCTCTCTGAATGAGACAACCTTAAACAACACTTAGACTTAGTTTCCTTTGTCTGCATATGAATGTTTTGGGCAATATCTATTTTTCTGAATATTTGCGTTTTTCTCAGTTTTTGTAGTCTTCAAATAGATTATATTCAGTGCCTCTGAACATTCAGGTTATCTTGAGTATTGATATCTTCTCGAAGTCTTGATTACTCTTGGGTCTTGATATCTTGAGTCTTGGTGTCTTGATGACATCTTTGAGTCTTCAATGTCTTGATGACATACCGAGTCTTGAGTCTTGAGTCTTTGATGTCTTCAAAGAACTCTTGAGTCTTCATTGTCTTGACAACATCTTGAGTCTTGATGTCTTGAGAACTTCTTGAGTTTTCGGTGTCTTGATGACATACCGAGTCTTGATGTCTTGATTACTTCTTGAGTCTCTAGTGTCTTCAAAATCTAACCTGATCTATATCTGTTGACTATACATGGTGCGAGATAACTTCTGAACAATCTATCTTTGAAACGACTCGATCTATCAAGATTATCCTGAACATGTCATACTCAGGGTTTTTTGGGATCTAATCAAAACTTCTTCATTAAATTCATCTCCCAACAATTTCCCCCTTTTTGATGATGCCAAAACCATCTTGCTACATTTAAGAAAACCTAACCTAACCTATCCTCAGGTTTCAATTTATCTATTACAACCAAAAAGGTATTTCTCCAATCAAGTTCTTTAACAATCTGGCATATCAAGACATGTAAAAAGATAATGAGATATTATCTTTGAGCATAAAGTTAAAATTTTCATTGATGTAGGATAAGAGTTACAGATTACAATGAGAAAAAAAAACCAGAAGTACAAAGTCTTCAGTCTTCTTCCACTTCATCCTCTGGCACTTCCAGGTTGAACATCCCGTAGTACTCTTCTTCAGTTCATCTATTGCCTTGATGATTTCAGGGTTTTTTCCTGTTAGGCCTAGCTGGATGGCATACTGGGCTATTTCCTGAGATATGGCTGCCTCATTTACATAGCCATTTTCAAACCTAGGAGTTGGGTACATGTATGGACCAAGAGCTACTATCTGAGTGTTTCCTTCATCTGCCAAGTTGATCCAACTTTGCAGGTACTTAGGATAGAATGTCAGTAAGTAATCAATAAAGGCTTCATTCTTATCCGAGCTGCTCCCCCTCCATTCTCTCAGAATCTCGTAATAGAACAAGAAGGTTCTCTTGATCTCTTCCCATGCATCATTGAACTGTATAGGCATCCACTTGTCAATGTGCGGCCACTTCTGAGTCTTTTCTGTACCTCTCCTTTTGCTTAGAAACTTTTTGAATCCACCTCTTCTTTTCTGTTCTTCTTCTTTCTTCTTTCTGATCAGAGGAGCACCAGATACTGAAGCAGCAGTTCTTTTCTCCTTTTCAATCTGCAGGGCATTCAGAGTCTTCTTGGTATCAAAAGTCTCTGGTTGAGCTTCAGTTTCCTTTTCTGGTCCTTCATCTGATTCTTCAAAATCCATAATCAGCTTCCTCTGAGTAGGTTTAGCTACCTTTGCTCTTTTCTTCTTTTCAGTTTCAACAAAGGCAACTGCTTTTCTCTTTTCTGGTCTGGCTTGTTCTTCTTCTGCCTTGCTTGTTCCAACCATCCTTCTATCACTCAATTTCTCAGAAATTACTTCCTGAACGGTTTGCTCAGATGTTTGAGTGAAGATAGGTTTCTTAGCTTCTTTGAACTTTAGTTTCTCAGTGGCTTCAATTTCTCTTAAGGCATCAACAATTTTATTTCATTCAGCTTCTTTTTTAGCTTTTCTCTCCAAGGTTTGTGCCAACAACTCACTTAATTTGCCACCAGGCATTTCCCCCTTTTTGGCACCATACCTTGGGAGTAGTTGAGTCAGTTCAGTATCCATTTAGTATTGCTCCTTACTCATACTGCGCACTTCTCCTGCCAACTGATTATGCTCATCTTCTAGCCTTATCATGTAATGCTTGGCCATTGAGAACTCATCCAAAAGAGGAGCAAACTGTTTTGAGAAGACATCATGCATCATCTCTGTCATCTTGGTCATAAGCAGAGAGCCTATTTCCTCAACAGCTGTTTAGATCATCAGATCATTCTTCTCAATCAGCTTGGCTTCAAGATAGGCAGTTCTTTCTTGATACATCAGCTTCATGTTGGCATTAAGCTCTGTATGTACTCCATCAATCTTTCCATCTAATGTAGCTAATTTACTTGATAGAGTTGTTTGAAGCGTATCAGATGATGAACTCAGGTTCTCCATTTTCTGATTTTGAGCAGCCAGAACTAACTCCATCTGAGTCATCTTGTCTGTGAGAATTGTTTGCAGCATGCTTGATGAAGAGCTTAGATTCTCAAGCTTTTGAGATTGACCTACCAGTATCTCTTCCATCCTTGGCTCTATTTTCTTTAACTCGTCCAGGATTGGTGTGAAATCAACCACTGGAGTTTGTACAACATTTTCCAACTGAGCTGGGTGCTCCAACTGAGCCTCAGTCTGCATATCATAAAAATCAGATTTAAAGCTAGGTACTTCAGTAACTTCGGCATAATGTATAACAGTGCCAAAAGGTACCTGAAGAATACTAACTTTAGTCCATGGTTGTCTGATATCAGTTGGTTCAGCATCAGTATCTGTCCCCATCTGACTCTCAGTTTCCTTCTCTTTCTCAGTATCAATATGAGGTTCCTTCTCCTTCTCAGATTTCTTTTCTGCATCATCTCCCTTATCCTTATCTTTATTTTGATCATGGGAGCTGGAAGCATCAACTCCTTCAGTAGCTTTCTTTTCAGCTAGCTTCTTTTTCACTAATTCATCAAAATTAGCAGCTTTCATTCTCAGCTTGTTACTTCAGAGACCTGAGAATTTGGTCAGGGCAGCTGTCTCTGCATTCCACCACTCATCTCCTCTGTATGAAGCAATGTTCAACATCTCCGGGAATGTTTGATTCAGAATATACACTGTGGTTCTAAGCCTGAAGAACATATCCTGAAGGTCAGGATAGGCATTCAGCTCAGGGTATATGTCTATGATGAACCGTTCCCCCTTGCTTCGCCATTCAGTCTCTTTGGCTTCTCCCTTCTTCAATCTTGGGCTTTCAGAAACAGTAGATTCAGAGTGTATGAGTTCCAGAGCTGATGGATCTAGAAATGGTTCATTCAGAAGCGCATCCAAGTTCAGCAATTCCTGAGGTTCAGACTGATCTGGAGTCTTAAGAGGTCTTTCTTTAGTAGGGATCTGAGGTCCCTTGAAGATTTCCTGAGAGATTTTATCTGAGCTCAAAGAGGTTTCGAGTACCTCAGAAAAAACCTGTTCCTCAGTTTCTTGCTCCTGCACATTTGTCACTACCTGAGCATGAACCTGAAGTGGAGATTTCAACCCACGTTGGCCTTCAGGTTGAGTTTCTTCAGTTTCACTGGCCTCCTTCTCAGCAATAGATTGAAGCCTTCTGCTTTTCTGAGGAGCCAGTGCTTTCTTCTTCAGTTTCTCTCCTTTCTCTCTTTTAATTTACATCAGGGCTTTCCCCCTAGCTTGTCTGGCTTCTTCATCAGTTTCTTCTTCAGCAGTCTCCTCCTGAGACTCAGAGTTTTTCTCTTTCTTTCCTCTCAAAGTCTTCTTTGTTGGTTTGAACATGATTTTTGACTTTGGAAAGGAAGTGGAATCGGCAAAGATGTCCTCCTCTTCTCTGCACGTTTCCAAGATAAATGCAATCTTTGTTGCATGTAGAATCTTTCCTTTGATAACTACAGAGCCATTCACCTTCTGAATTTGTTTGGCTTGATCACTCACCACCTTGATCAAATAGTGCAACCAATTAAATGCCATGGAAGGTGAATCTTCAATCGCTGCCATTAGCCTTAACTTAGGTGTGCTTATCTGTTCGAAACTACCAGATCTACTCATGATGCATTTGCTTACAATATCCAACAATACTCGATATTTAGGCTTCAAATGCCTCTTATTCAGAGTAGCTTCAAACTTTACTGGATGCTCAGTAATTTTATCCAAATATTCTTGTTCCCTACCCATCATGTATACCGTAGGGTCTTCACCTCTATCAGTTAACTCATATATGGCATTTAGATTCTTAGGAATAATATATAATTTCCTAACAAAATCCACATATTTTGAACCATGCTCCAAATGCGAGACTGTAATCTGAGATTTTATGCAATTCTCATCATCTAACTGCATATTAGAGATAAACTCAATTACCTTGCTTCGCATATTCGACCTCTGGTTGATTCGCAACCAGGCATGTAAGCTTTGCCAAACGAATCATATGCAACGTCTCCTCCTCGTGAGTTGCATTGGACGAGCTTTCTAGAGAAACGACATATTCGTACCAAGGTTTATTGGAAATGGCGAGTTTGTCGTATACAGAAAGTGTCATTTTTGGAGAATTTCTGGTGAAGGGTTTTGAGATAGGTGAAAATTTATGGGCAATCGAGGGTTTCGAAGTAGAGTGTTTGTGAAGATAAAGGCTTTTTGAAATAGGGCTTTGAAAGAAATTTTTCCAATGGATATGGGATTTTGATTTATGGAAAATCGCGTAGATAAAGAAATCGATTTATTTGAGATTAAAAACCGACTAAAATGGGTATATGAAAGGACGATTTCGCAAATACTAAGCCACCAATTTATCCCTATTGGTGATTGATGAACAGTGCATTTAATTACTGTTCCTGCAGACCATTGACTTTCCTCGTGGATTTCAAAGGTCCCACCCAATTATTTCTTCAGGTGTTTTGTCATTTATTGCCAATGATTACTGAGATTCAGTTAGACAAAAAATGTGTTGCATGAGTCAATACTTCTTTAGACTAATTTTCTCCATCAGTCTTACTGAGTTTTGACCTTGATAAAATGTCAAGATAATAATACAGAAATCGATCTTCGGGATAACCGAAGTTTCTCAAGACTCGGTGTTCAAGATTTCAATTTTATCCCGAAGTTTTTCGGTAAAAACACGAGAAAACTTCATGCATCCGAAAACCTTCAATTTTTGAGATTTTCTTTATTCACTGGATCAACATACCTAATTCAACCGATAGTTCACGAAATCTTGATTTTGCGAAAAGGTTTAGTCAAGATATCGACTCTCCGCTTATCAAGATGAATTTTCTCCATTCCGATGTCTTTCTTCTCAACATGATCTCTGATGAAGTGATGTCTGATATCAACATGCTTACATCTGGTGTGCAATACAAAATTTTATGTAATAGAAATTGCACTATTATTATCACAAAATATAGGTACTTCATTGGATATAATCTTATAATCCCTCAATTGTTGTGCGAGCTAAAGAATGCATGCAACTTGACTTCCCGCGACCATGTATTAAACCGATTAGAGTATCTTTGGTTGCTCTCGAGGTTTGTTTCTTTGAAAACCATGATATCAGTTTACTTCCAAGAAATTGACAAGTTCCTGTGGTAGACTTCCTGTCAATTCTACATCCTCCATAATCAGCATCTGAATAACCAGTTAATTCAAGGTTATCATCAGCTGGATACCATAATCCTTTATTCACAGTGTCTTTAAGATATTTCAAAATCTTTTTTGGCAGCCTTCATATCACTAGCCATAGGATTAGCTTGGTATCTTGCACATATCCCAACAGCAAATGTTATATCAGGCCTACTTGCTGTGAGATATAGCAGTGATCCAATGATCCCTGTATAATCAGTGTGATTTACTGATTTACCTTCAGGATCAGGATCCATCTTGTAGTTAGTATTCATAGGAATTCTAACTGTATTGCAATTCTGTACACCATACTTTGCAATCAGATCTCTGGTGTATTTTGCTTGATTGATGAAAATTTCTTCCTTAGTTTGTTTCACCTGAAGTCCAAGAAAGAAATTCATCTCCCCCATCATTGACATCTCAAACTTTCCTTTCATCAGGGTAGAAAACTTTTCACACAGCTGATGATTTGGAGATCCAAATATGATGTCATCTACATAAATCTGAACAAGTAAGATGTCTTTCCAATCTTCTATCCTGAACAGAGTCCTATCAACAGTTCCTTTGATAAAACCATGGTCAGTAAGAAACTGAGAAAGGGTATCATACCATGCTCGGGGTGCTTGCTTAAGACCATACAAGGCTTTTCTGAGCCTGTAAACTTGGTCATTCTGTCTGAAACCAGGAGGTTGTTCCACATAAACCTCTTCCTTAAGCACACCATTCAGAAATGCACTTTTCACATCCATCTGATAGACTGTGAATTTCATGTGGGCAGCATATGTGTTGGGAAATCTGTATTTTAGTTTTGATGGAAGTTCCAAAACAGGTTGTAATAGGACCAGTCAGACCTGTTAGCTGACTGATGACTTAGAATCAGATTAAGATGACCAGCTAAAATGTATAGATAGCTGATGTAAAAGATAGGTCACATATTGAGGGGGAACTCAATATGTATAGGTCAGGTCAAAGTATCAGATGACCCAGATAAGGTCAGATGATCAGAAGACTAAGAACAAATCAGAAGACAAGAAGTCAGAAGATCAGGTGAAGACAGAAGACACTGAAGACTCAGATGAACCTGAAGACTCAGATAGACACTGAAGACTAAGATGAACCAGAAGACTCAGATAAACCTGAAGACTCAGTAACAAACCTGAAGACTCAATATGACTGAATACACTGAGGCTCAGAGACACCTGAAGATCAAAAGACCTGAAGACCTACATTCAGCCGAGTCTGCATATTGAGCTAAGACAATCTGCATCAGAAGACTCAACAAGGTAGACTGATCAGTTACCTGATCAATTCAGCTCACACCTGGTGACAATAAAAAATATACACCAGACAAGACGAATCTTCTTCAAAAAGAATATCAATCGTCTAACGGACAAAATACTAAAGTGCCGCCTCGCGAAGCCAAGGAGAAAGCGACACGTGCACAAAAAAAGCTGACAATGCGGGATACGACGATGCGGACAAAAACTGCGCTAATCATGCCTACGGCCACACCGATAATCGGAGCACGTCACAATCATATCCTACAACCTACCTAATATAGCCTGAAATTCAAATTGCTCTCCAATGCCTCTTTGATTTCGAGGTCTATAAAATTGGATTGCTCGAATAGGGAGAAAAAGAGACCAACAACTATCACATGAACAATTGAGCGAAGCAGAACAACATCATTAACGCAGATTCTCAAGAAGGGGAAAGCCTTCAGAATTTCCGCTCGAAGAACACCATTTTTGAAGATTATTCTTAGAGTGTTCATCCCATTGTTCTTAGAAAGAAATCCTATCCACTAGCATTTTGGCTACCTAAAACACCAGGATAGATTTCCAGTTGGAACCCTCAAACATTCTTTACCCAAACGCAAGTTAGGTTAAGTTTGTTCTCGGAAGATTTCAGAGTAGGGATTCTAGTTTTCTGATTTCTAGTTCGGTTGAGTGTGAACTCGATAAACATCTGTAGAGTGTGAACTCAATAAACATCTCGGCCATCCCGTGAGGGATATAAGTCCCGCAGTTTAAGCTCGGTTAAGTTCGATTAAGGTTCCCCTGTGTTAAGGGAAGAGTGGACGTAAGACGGGTTTCGTCTGAACCACTATAAAAAGTCTTATGTGCATTTACGTGGTTTCTTACTATACACACACTCTTGAGTTTAAAAGCGCATACATATACTAAGTTAAGCATCTGCGCTTAAACAGCCGATCGTCGAGTTGACAAGTAAATTTGGTTGCCCGACTTTAGAATATATATTTATACGGAGTTTAATACCTCGGTTAAAACCGGCGGATATCAAGGTGATCGCCCTCGCATTTTCATGATTTGATCTAAGATTTTCAATTGCAAATCACACACGATCATACGAAAAGTTTTGGAAGTCTATTCACCCTCCCTACTTATATATGTGTTAAGGACCATCTAGGCGATGGTTCTACATGCCACCGGCTTTGAGTATCATCGATTCTTGAGGAAGAATCTTTGTGGTCATTTGAAGATCTTGAAAAACCGTTTTCAAAACTCATTCGTTTTCAAAATCACTTTCGGCATGGATAATACCCGGCATGTACCATGATTTGGCCTAAGTTTTCAATTGATGAGATCCAGATTGGGCTATATATATGTGCAACCATCTAGGAAGCGGCGAGAATGATGGAACATTGAAAAAAATCCCGACAACCCAAAGCGGTTGGAGGAATGGATTTGCACCGGAAGTCTTGAAAAAAAGCCCAGCCCAAATGGATGCAGAAGAAAGAAAGCTGTATACTCTAGATACAATCGCCAGACATATAATCATGAAGACGATGGATAAAATCACAAAGAAGAAGATAAAGTATCTCAAAACTGCTAAACAAATGTGGGATACTCTTGCTGAGATGTGCGAAGGTAATGATCAGATCAAAGACAGCCGACTACAAAAGTTCTGGCTGGTGAAGTTCGAAGTTTTAAAGATGTTGCCCAACGAGACCATCAACGAGCTCGATGGGAGGATCACCATGTCAGTAAATAAACTACGAGAACTTGGTAGAGAGATGTCAGACAAAGATATCAACTACAAGATCCTAAGATCTCTCACCAAGAAATGGGACATGAAAGTCACGGTAATCAAGGATTGCCAAGACATTTCAAAGATGAAGCCGAATAGCTTGTTCCTAAGCCTTAAAGCCCACGAGTTTGATTTAATCGAAAGAGGACAAGCAGATGAAGATGAGACGCTTGTTGAAGCCTCAACGTCTAAATCAGTTACGTTTAAAGCAACCAGCAGCAGATCAAAGGCCACTGAACCTGTTGGAAACATAATGAGTCAAGCAGAACAGATCGCTCTGCTTACCAGGAAACTTGAAAGATAAAATATTCAACTTGGTAAGTATCAGAGATTCTACAGAGACTATCAAGACAACAGAAGAAACAGGAGGCCAACTGACAGATCACTAGAAAGAACCAGATCTGATGATCAAAGAGATCACAGAGAAGAAAAGAAAAGAGATGATCTGTCAGATGATAAAAGAGATAACAGATTCGATGAAGGAGTTCAGATTACCATCGAAAAGGGAAGTCACCGACAGATCCTATGACGGAGTGACTCACCCGGCAGAGGAAGTTCCGAGATCGAGGATCATGCTTCAATGCGATAAACCAGTCACCACAGACCGACCGCCTCGACGACTCGAGAGAGAGAAAGGGAAAACGGAACAAAAGAGAGCAACGCCTCGAGATAGAAAAGCCTCGTCATCGACATACACATCCGAATTAATGATTCCTATCCGCCTTTCCGAGGACTCGCTACTTTTTCAGAGAAGACTTCGTTCGATAAGCAAAGGTCTTGTTGACTTCCACAAACATGAAGATCGATATTCTCTTGGATAACAATGAAATCACCGATGGCCAAGAAGGGAGACCAACTGAGGTAACCTCCAAACCTACCTTTTTCAATTTCCACACCGCTATCATTAGCACACCTTTGGAGAGATTGACTTACAGACTCTACTCGAGCAATTGCTTGATGATCTCTCCGATGCAAAGAGACACTTATATAATAGTGGAAGTTTGAAAATGACAAGCTAAGGATCAGAAATAATCAGCTTGTTAAAAGTGAATTTGTCCAATAAAAGCTACCGAATCGAAATCATCAAACCGCTTTCGGAAGGTAATCGAGGAACTTAACATTCGAAAGTTAAATCTTACGATCAGGAGAAGCAGATCAAAGATCAGCTAGCAATCAACAAACAGCAAGCTGATGATTTCAAAATCCTTCAAGCTAAATTTGATGAGCTATTCCGACTACATGAGAGTCTAAAATCTACCGAGGATAGTTTGCACAAGAAAATTGAGGTTTTCACGAAGTCATCAAAACCCGTTCAAGATATGAACACCTATTTTTGAACGCCGACTAACAAGAAGGGAATTGGGTATGAGAACACTTCTACATCCTCAAAAGCCCCGTTTGATTCACTTCAGAAGGGTGTAATCAAACGAGTCTCTGACAAAGATACACAAAAAGCTAAACATGTATCTGATAAGTGAAAAAGACCTGCTGAGCAAGTAAGGCAAGTGCCTAATCAGAAAGGGAACATAAATGGACACCAACTGATTAAGCATCAGCCGAGGAATCAACAGAAGAACCAGTTCTTCTGAAGAGACCTCAACCTGATCACCAGATTAGGTATCAGAAGAGACAACCTGTAAGAAGGAAATCTAATCTGAGACCCAATCAAGGTCAGCTGCCTAATAAGCAAGCTATAGGTAAACTGCAAAGACCATCTATGCCAAAGATATATGAATCTTTTGATGGTAGCAGTCGTACCTACCCTTATAACCAGATATCTATGGCTACTGCAACTGAGCCACACTGGATTAAAAGAAGACAAAATATAAAGAAAAATCCCATGTCTTCTAAGTCACCCAAGGCTCACACTAATAATCATACTAATCAGAAAGCATATAAAGAGACGTATGATTATGTTGATTTGTATGGGAGACAAATCAGACCTTCTAATCTATTTGATTACCATAGAAGTGCTCTGTTTGTGTGGATCCCTAAATCCACCACTAACCCCCAGGACCCAATTCCAAAGGGGTACCTAAAGCCTGATTTGATTGCAGGTTCGCGTGAGACTGGCCAACAAAGGAGGTGTACATGCAACTATCTGGTACATCGATAGTGGATGCTCAAGGCACATGACTGGAAGCAAACATCTCCTTAGCTCTTACAAAGAACAAGAAGGCCCACGTGTACTCTTCGGTGATGATAACTTTGGTTTTACCAAAGGATTTGGAACCTTAGAGAATGATGATGTACAAGTAACTGGAGTCTCGTATGTCGAAGGATTAAAGCACAATCTACTATCAGTATCACAATTCTGCGACAACGGATTCAGCGTTGAGTTCTCGAGCGAGAAGTGTACGATTAGGAATTGAGTCACTCAACAAACCTTGCTAACTGGTTCAAGGAAAGGCACGATCTACACAACAGATTGGAACAATTGTCCTAAGAATACATGCTTAATTGTTAAGAGTTCCAAAAGTAGCAGTTGGCTCTGGCACAAAAGATTGAGTCATCTGAACTTCAAGACTCTTAACAAGATAGTTAGGATATCTTTGGTTGAGGGACTTCCGAAATAGATATTCTCCAAAGATCAGACATGTGCCGCATGTCAGAAGGGAAAACAAGTTAAAGCCTCATTCAAGGAAATACCTGGACCGGCATCCAATAGAGTACTGCAACTGCTCCATATGGATCTATTCGGACCAGTTACACCAGTCAGTCTCAGTGGACGCAAATATACTCTAGTAATCGTGGATGATTATTCCAAGTTTACTTGGGTTATATTCTTATACAAGAAGAATGAGACAACGACAAAGATACCCGAGCTGCTCAAGAAGCTACAAAACGAGAAGGGTGTCAACATAGTAAAAATCAGATCAGATAAAGGTACAGAGTTCCTGAATTCCTTTATTACTGATTTTTGCGCTGAGTTTGGTATAAAACATGAAACGTCAGCTGCAAGAACGCCACAACAAAATGGAGTAGCAGAACGGAGAAACAGAACTCTCAAGGAAGCTGCTCGCACTATGTTAGCTGAACATGCCACACCAAGCCGTTTCTGGGCAGAAGCAATCAACACTGTATGCCATACTCAGAACAGATGTTCTCTGACTAAGACTCACTTCAAAACACCTTATGAACTATGGAAGGGCAGAAAACCTCGTGTTTCATACTTCCATGATTTTGGGTGCAAATGTTTCATACACAACAATGGGAAAAGTCAGTTGAAGACTTTTGAGGCCAAGTCAGATGAGGGCATATTCTTAGGATATTCCTCATCCAGCAAGGCTTTCAGAGTTTACAACAAACGAACCCTAGTTGTTGAAGAAACACCACATATGGTCTTTGATGAGACATTTTCTGAACAAGAGAAAGCTGCCTCAGAACAAGCCGTACCAGATCAACCGCTACCTGACACGCAGAAAATGAATCAGCTAAGCATCAAGGAGAAAGAAGCTGAACACGTAAAAGTGTACATCCCAGAACTTGATCTTGCTGATTCAACAGGTCAATCTGACCCTAAGGTACGCACAACTGTCAGTGAAGTAGCTGTTACAGCTGAGACAGTATCAACTGAACCATCTGGTTCAGGGGGAACTCCTGAAGTTCCTACGAACAGACATCAACACATGATGAGTCCAACATCAGCTGAGACATGTTCTTATCAAGTGGATCATAATTCCGTACCACTCCCAATCTCTAGTAATGAACTACTATCAGATATGGATGATATTCTCCAAACAGACGCACATCAGAACAGAAGGACCTGGATTACCAGTCATCCAACTGATCTGATTATCGGAGACCCATCTGATAGAGTCAAAACTAGACATCAGATTGGTGAAAGTGCCATGTACTGTTGTTATCTGTCTTTGAAGGAACCAACTACAGTAGAGGAAGCTCTACAAGACGCAATCTGGATTCTAGCCATGCAAGAGGAACTGGAACAGTTTGAGAGAAATCAAGTTTGGAAACTGGTGGACAGACCAACTCATCAAGACGTGATTGACACGAAGTGGGTATTCAAGAACAAGAGAGATGAGAATAATGTCATAACCAGGAATAAGGCAAGACTTGTTGCTAAAGGGTATTCACAATCAGAAGGAATTGATTATGATGAGACCTTTGCACCAGTCGCTCGCCTAGAAGACATTCGGCTGTTTCTGGCATATGTTGCCCACAGAGGGTTCACTGTGTATCAGATGGATGTAAAGAGTGCATTCTTAAATGGGGTACTAGTAGAGGAAGTTTATGTCGAACAACCTCCAGGCTTTGAAAAAGGCAACCAAGTGTACCGTTTAAGGAAAGCTCTTTACGGACTGAAACAAGCTCCTCGAGCTTGGTAGGATACACTCTCTCAGTTCTTGATAGACAGTGGGTTCACTAATGGAATAGTGGAAAGAACCTTATTCAGAATAGGAGATGGAGAAGATATTCTGATGGTTCAGATTTATGTGGACGACATCATCTTCGGATCTCCCAACAAGAAGCTATGTGAGAATTTCAGCAAATTAATGCAAGGGAAGTTCGAGATGTCCATGATGGGTCAGATGAATTACTTTCTGGGCTTACAAGTCAAGCAGAGTACATAAGGGATATTCATCTGCCAGGCGAAGTACACAAGGAATCTACTGGCAAAGTTTGGAGTTCAACATTGTAAGGAAGCCAGAATTCCAATGATGACCGGGTTCAAGATGGATCCAGATGAAGATGGTCAGAAAGTTAATCAGAAAGAATATAGAGCTCTGATTGGATCACTACTATACCTGACTGCCAGCAGACCAGACATTACTTTTGCAGTAGGTGTATGTGCCAGATTTCAAGCAAATCCAATGCAAAGCTACCTAGAAGCAGCTAAGCGGATTCTCAAGTATCTGAAGGGGACTGTAAACCTTGCTTTATTTTACCCATCAGATGATAATCTAGAGCTTAGTGGGTATTCTGATTCAGATTACGGAGGTTGCAGAATCGACAGGAAGTCAACCTCAGGTTCATGTCAGTTTCTGGGAAATAAACTGATCTCTTGGTTTTCGAAGAAGCAGACATCAGTTGCGACATCTACCACTGAAGCAGAATATATGGCTGGAGGAAGCTGTTGTTCCCAACTGCTCTGGCTAAGTCAGCAGCTAAGGGATTACAACATCATAGCTAAGAACGTACCTATATTATGTGACAGTAATAATGTTATTCCAATCACTCAGAATCCTGTTCTACATACAAGATGCAAGCATGTGGATGTCAGACACCATTTTATCAGAGATCACGTTGAAAAGAAGAATATCAGGATGGAAAAGATCCATCTTGACAAGCGTAAAGTCGATATCTTAACTAAGCCGCTATCCGAGATCAGATTCAGAGAGTTATGCAACGAGCTAGGGCTTCTGGATCTTGGAGAAAATGCACCAGATATGGTTGAAGGACTGGTCTCCAGAACCAGTTGGTTAAAAGCCTAACCAAGTTAAGTGGAATCAGTTGAGTTAGGAATCTCAACTGATCAGACGACCAGACGAGGAGCCGATCTGAAGTTCAGATAAGGAGCAGATCAGAAAGTCAGATAAGTAGCCGATCTGAAGTTCAGACAAGGAGCAGATCAGTTCAAGACATATCAGATTAAGGGGGAACTGATCAGATTGGAGTATTACTTTATAAGTCGATTAAGCTACAGTCAACAAGCAAGTCAAAGTAAAGCTACAAATCGCATAAGTCAGAAGAAGTAACACAACAATGAAATAATAGAATTTTTCATTGATAAAGACTCGGAGGTCAGATTTACAAGTTACAAGTGATATCACAAGCTACAAGAGATATAAGCTATCTTCAAGTGGTATTACAAGTACAAGAAGACCAGGAGGTCATAAACCATAAGCCCTAAGACAACCCTAGGCAGGGAAGGAGAGAGAGAGATTTTAAGAGCTGATGCTCTTAGACTCTCCGACCCAGGGGGCGCAGAGAAGCTTCTAGAATCCTGAAAGCCACTCTTAGAGCTTCGGAGTGAGGAGCAAGAGCGAGCCTTGAAGGATCTTTAAGCTAGGAGCCCTTAGACCTAAAATCAATGGGCTTTCCAGCTGTTAAATGGGACACAGTGCCACAGGTTTGGTCACAAAGACCATATGGCCATGAGTGTCTCATGCAAATATTGAGTTTGATACACAAGATTGTATATCAAACCCATGTTTTGTTTCAGACTAAGTCTGTTGATGCTAATTCCGTCATCTCGATAGGCGCACAAGGTGCATACGGTTAGGAGAAGTGCCTTCTCATTTGCCTTAGCAGATCCGCCTCCATGGTGGTAAAGAAGCTTAGCATTGATCGCATGTGAAATCTTAGATGACGACGAAAGCAGTGTGAAGGAACACACAGGGTTGATTTGAGAAGCTGAATTCATTGGAAAAAGGGTTAAAGGTTCCCACCGGAAGTTTCACCGGTAATAAGGAACTCATCGGAAAAGCATGAAGTATATGCTAAAGAAGATGAATGGTTTATGTTGTGTTGTTTGCCCAAACACCCCAGGCTAATTTATAGAAGGAAATTAGGGGTATAAATGCAAATTTATTTTCTCAGAAGACCTTAAGAGAAATTTGCATCGACAACGCGTAAGGAACACGCGGATAATAGTTGGATGAGTTAACGGTGTGATTAATCACATCATATCTATGCCATTATTACGGAATGTCAAATCGTGCCGATTTGGGAATCGAGGCGACTTTTGGACTCCCCGAAGTAAAAGTTTTGGCAGGAGTTGACTTCAGTAAATACGGGCTGATTAGAAGAAGACTGAAGGATAAAGAGTATCAAATAAGTGGATCAGATAAGTAACGAAGTGTTTCAAGCAAGAATCTGATCAGATGAATGAGATATTGTTGGGAAATGCTTAAGGCTACCATCAGTAAAGTCAACAAGTACCAGATCAGATCACAAGTGGTAACTGGTTGATTACAATATCAATAGTCAGACACGTTCTCTTATTTATCCCTTTCTGAATACCTTACATGCGTTATTTAAATAAATTGTTTTATTCTGTTCATGACGCATGCTCTGCAAAACTTTTAATGCGGACTTGGAAATATATTTTTAATGCGTTATATTGTGAATTTTCGAGTCCAAAATACGAGAAGACTACTTTTCTCAACCGTGCGATCAAAATACTTTTTGGCCGACTAATCTCAGCCACTGATTTCAAAACACGGATACTTGAGTACTTTGGAAAGTTGTGCAAAAAGGTTTTCCCTCGTATTCTATAAAATCCAAATCTTTCTCAGAAAACTTCTTTCCACTACT
The DNA here is from genome assembly GCA_037126765.1 of Stenogyne calaminthoides. Taxonomy (NCBI): domain Eukaryota; kingdom Viridiplantae; phylum Streptophyta; class Magnoliopsida; order Lamiales; family Lamiaceae; genus Stenogyne; species Stenogyne calaminthoides. The sequence goes on from JBBCBC010000033.1 coordinate 13,311,829, forward strand.
TCGTCTTCTCAAAGTCCTTAAAAGATCAATTTTTTTCAAAACCTTCAGAGAATTACTTTCGAGATCAATTGATTCTACTCTTCCGATTTCTAAATCTTTCGAATCAATTTCTGGTAATTTCTTGTTTAATTAATTGCATATCTCAATTTCTCTCTGGTACCTAGGTTTACAAATCGTGATGATATATTTCTGTAATTTTTATTAGATCTAAACGCTTATTTGCTAAATTGATGCTAAAATTACTAGTTTGACTGAATTTATTGAAATATCTTACTCAAACTAAAACATCAATTTTCATATCGTACAGAAATGGCATATCTTATTCCACGACCATGCCAAGGGAAAAAGTTCTGCAATTTTTCATCGATGAAGAAAGACATCATTGTTGAAAAGTACGTAGTCTTCACCATCACCTCAGATCCTGAATCGCTGGAAATTCTGGAGTGCTTGCGAGCGTGTGGACTTGAACGCTATTGCTCTACACATCAGAACATCGTCCAGGCACATGAAGCTCTGGAGTTTCTATACAATCTGCAGAGGGATGAAGACATTGATGCTGACCTGATTTCTTCCATTGGAGGACTGGAAGTGCGAGTGTCGAATGACGATCTCCAGAGGATATTCAGCCGAACTCGAGGAAGCATCAATCCAGAGACCTACACGACTGATGTAGGAGAAAAGGGATTTCTTGAAGCCGAGTTGTTGAGACCTGCAAACAAGGAGAACACGACGAAAGTCAAAGCCTCCTATCTGAAGAAAAAAATATCGCCTTCTTCTTGAAATTGTTCAGAAGGTGATCATGTGCTCAACCTACAGTCTTGATACAGTCACTTCGTACAAGATAAGTGTCATGGCTGCACTAATCAAGAAGGCTTTAGATATCGATTGGTTGGGTATGGTCAAAGCAAGACTGAGAAAAGACTCCGGGAAGTTCGAACTAACCTAGAGCAATGAAGTGTGTTTATCTTCCAAGTGCTCATTCATACACAAAATCTCTATCATTCTGTCAGATAAGCTGCCACAGAATTATAAATGGAATGAGAATGGAGCGAAGATTTACCAAGCAAAGCACAAGGCCATATTGGGTAAAGATGAGTCCCTACCTGGACAATCTGATGAGGATTCAACTCCTTATGTTCCCAAACCCAAGGGAGAAAAGAAGGGAAAAGATATGGCAATTGCATCGTCTGAAGTACAGGAAGAGACCATTCCAGAGAAGAGGATGAAGAGGAAGGATCTGGCCAAGAAACCAGATGCTCAGCGGAAACATCAGAAGAGAGTCTCATCTCCTCTGAAAACTGCTCCAAGTTCTGCCCAGCAAGTCAACAGAACGAAGGATCTAATGCAAGTAAGATCAGAAGAAGAGATAGCAGTCCGCTCTGAGCCAACTATCAGAGAAGTAAGGGAAGAGCAAATGATCGCAACAGAAGGAGAGAAATATGTCAGAAGGACAGAAGTGGAGCAACCTGAGGAAGGATCACCATCTGATTCTCTGCCTCTCACCAAGATCTTCCAAAGAGAAAGATCGCCAACGCCCACTTCCAAATCACCATTACCCACTCCTCAAAAATCATCATCACCTCCCCACAAAACCTTCTCACCCTCACCCTCGCCTATCAGATCACCAAGATCTCCCACACCACCAATCAATCAACTCGTTCAGGAAACTGAACACCCTCAAAATGATGAAAACGAACCACACATATCCCAACAAATATCCCAATCTCCAATCAAGTCACAGGAGCCTGAGAGATCCGACAAGCTAGTGTCCGTCTCTCATAATCCCTTCAATACCAGAACTGTGCTTGCTTCACCTGCTCCAGAGAGAACCATCATAAGGATAATGAAGCAACAGATCAAGAAGTATCTGCTGGATCTATGCCCTGAATTGGACCAACATCCTGGCATCCAGCAACAGATAGAAGAAATAGTGTTCTGGAGGGATATCAGACTAAAAAGCATTGAGGAATTTCTGATTCTCATGACAACTCTAGGATCAGATTTCTTTGTCGACTTGGAGTTGAAGTGCTTGAACAATGCTGGGATTGAAAGTGCTATTGAATTAGCATCTGACGATGATATCAGATGGTTAATTCACGAAAGGTTCGGGATTCCTGATAACAGGGAGGAAACCGTTCAACCTCCTACAGATCATGAGGGAGCTGCCGATGAACCAAGAATGGGTGCTGCAGATGAGACCCGACTTGGCAAGGCTTCAACATCGACTGATCGCTACGATGAGCTCGATACCTAGATCATTATCTTGAAAAAGATTCAGGATGGGATCAAGGCTGCATTTGAAGAAATTAGCGGCGCTCCACAATGAATCGATGAAGCGATTTGAAGATGAGCAAGCAAAACTAGTTGACAAGGAACGAAGTCACACAGTTGGGATGCACAATGCCATCCTTGCTAAAGTAATGCAACTAGTAAATCCTCTTGCTGAGAAGCTCAAACTCCAGTCTGACAAGCTCACAGTTCAGACAGAGATGCTCAATCGCATACGTACTTACGGAAAGTGTCTGGGCATCCTTGACAAAACTAACAACCACATGGATATGGGTTGGAAACATTTTCTAGCTTCTACAGAACGAGCAAGACAGGAAATCGAAATTGCTCTCAGACGCTTCTTCACTCCTGCACCTTCTGCCACCGTTCAGATTACTCCTCTTGTTGTCGAGGAACTCAGAGAGGAGATCTCACGGCAATTAACTGCTCTGAACCGCAAGATGTCCAACCTCTTTGATGAAACCAAAAAGGGGGAAGGACATTAGAATAAAGAGAAGGAAGAAAAACAGACACAGTTGGTAACAATTTCATCTCTACCGAAAAAACCATCAGATATCGACTTGCTACCACTCCATCTATCGATCTCATTCTATCAAGTAAAGGGAAGCGTGGAGAAACATAGCAAAGAGATCATCGAAAGCGTAAAACGCTCTTTTCGTAGATTATCGCCAGAGTCGATAAGATTGAAGACTTTTTCTTCATTCGTCATGAAAAGAATGGAAATCGATGATCCGCCAAGAGCCTTGAACTCGCTAAGAAGAAGAATGAAGAAGATTTAACAAGATGAACCCGAAAGCAGACTCGAGGAGAAATAAAGGCAAAGGCTAGATGGTGAAAGCAATCGGAAGATCTCGAGACAAGGCCACCTATTCTCTACCAAAAAAGGGGATGACTCTTAACAAGTTCAAGAGCAAACACGACAGAGAGAATAAGAGAGGTCGCCATCAAGAAGCGTGGTTAGCAGAGGCTAAGGGATGAACATCGCTACATCCGAAGGGAAGAGGAAGAACGAAGCTTCAACAGAGGAGATTGCTTGGGAGAAGAATGCCCTTCCGGCACCTATTAAAGACATCCTCTGTGCACGGCTAGATCTGCTTCCAGAATGAGATCAGATCAGAGGAAAATGGTTATGTGACGTCTACATCCGGAGAAGATTCCAATTCATCAAGATCGATCGAAAATGATGATGAATTCAGAATCGGGTTAGAAACAAAGTATCTAGACTTCTACCGAAAGGTGATGAAAGAAGGCAAGATCATGTCACTAATACCGTAAGCTCCACCCTTTGAAGTACTCCTTCCACCTCAAGGCCCGGACAAAAAAGCTAGATCCTGTTAAGTTCAAAAATACCTACTATGGATTTGCTGAAAAAGGAGGGATCCATAGAAGAGAAGAGCTGGACAAACTAATGCAAAGGATGTACAGGATGTTTGGCATCCCCAAAGAACTACAAATGTTCAAGTACACCTGAGGAAGACAACTTGGAATCAGATGATAGGTACGCTTTTCATGTATTCTATAATGCACACACCTATCTGAATGAAATATTCCATCTCACTGATTCTAAGACAACATCTCATTGTCTTATGAGGTATGTACTGTTTACATTATCTACATTTCCATTCATGGTATCTGTTTTTCTGATTAAATGTTTTGGTTCCATCAAAAAGGGGGAAATTGTTGGGAAATCTGTATTTTAGTTTTGATGGAAGTTCCAAAATAGGTTGTAGTAGGACCAGTCAGACCTGTTAGCTGACTAATGACTTAGAATAAGATTAAGATGACCAGCTGAAATGTATAAATAGCTGATGTAAAAGATAGGTCACATATTGAAGGGGAACTCAATATGTATAGGTCAGGTCGAAGTATCAGATGGCCCAGATAAGGTCAGATGATCAGAAGACTAAGAACAAATAAGAAGACAAGAAGTCAGAAGATCAGGTGAAGACAGAAGACACTGAAGACTCAGATGAACCCGAAGACTCAGATGAACTCAAGACTCGGATGAACTCAAGACTCGGATAGACATGAAGACTCGGATGAACTCAAGACTCGAGATAAACTCAAGACTCGGTAAAAACTCAAGACTAAAGATGATGATCAATACACTGAGGCTCAGAGACACCTGAAGATCAAAAGACCTAAAGACCTACATTCAGCCGAGTCTGCATATTGAGCTAAGACAATCTACATCCGAAGACTCAAAAAGGTAGACTGATCAGTTACCTGATCAAGTCAGCTTACACCTGGTGACAATCAAAAATATACACCAGACAAGACGAATCTTCTTCAAAAAGAATATCAATCGTCTAACAGACAAAATACTAAAGTGCCGCCTCGCGAAGCCAAGGAGAAAGCGACATGTGCACAAAAAGAGCTGACAATGCGGGATACGAGAAAGTCTTGTGAGGGATATAAGTCCCACAGGTTAAGCTAGGTTAAGCTTGGTTAAGTTCGGTTAAGGTTCCCCTGTGTTAAGGGAAGAGTGGACGTAAGACGGGTTTCGTCTGAACCACTATAAAAAGTCTTGTGTGCATTTACGTGCTTTCTTATTGCTTTACACTATACACACTACTGAGTTTAAAACTGGATACATATTCTAAGTTAAGCTCAGTTTGCACCAAGCAACTGATCTGATCAGGTTGACACCTTAGTCAGCTGGTTGAAAACTGACTTTAGAATCTGATTGATAAAACTAGTTTTTCACACGGGTTAAAACAAGCTTCCTCACTCTCAGTTAAACTGACAGATATCAAGCTGATCTGCCCTCAGGCACTCAGTAAGATTGAACATCAGTCTAAACTGATACACTAGCACTCTGATCGGGTAATCTGCAAATCACACCTAATCCACACGAAAAGTTTTGGAAGTCTATTCACCCCTCCCCTCTAGACTTCCACCCTCACAAAACCCGTTCGGGACCTACAATATGCAAGAAACAATATGATGGCTTCTAGTCTTGCAACAGGTGCAAAGGTTTCATCATAATCCAAGCCTTCTTCTTAGGAATAAACTTGTGCAACTAGCCTTGCCTTGTTTCTCACAATGTTGTTGTTTTCATCTCTCTTATTCTTGAACACCCACTTAGTTCTAATCACATTGTGCCTCTTAGGTCTATCCACTAGCTCCCAAACTTCATTCCTTGAGAAACGATTCAGCTCTTCTTGCATAGCAGTAATCCAAAATGAATCTTGTAGAGCTTCTTCAATCTCAGTAGGTTCTTTTTCAGATAGGAAGCAGCAGAACAAAGCACTTTCTCCATGGAACCTTCTTGTTTTGACACCATCTGATAGATCACCCACAATCTGACTTGTAGGATGACTATCCAACCATTTTCTCCTGGATGTTCCCCCTTCAGTAGTATCCTCAACATTTGAAATGTTAGGTTCAGGTAGTTCATTAAATTCAGGGAACAACAAAAAAGGAGAAAGAGAATCATCTTCCTCAGGGGAAATTCCAGTCAGAACATTGTCAGAGACATTTGTTCCCCATTGGTTGATAGATTCAGAGTTTACCTCAGTTGTGACCACATCTTCATCGGCATTACATACCTGAGTTTGAACTGGTGTATGTTTAGAGTGGTCAGCTTCAGTGTGTTGGCTTTCCTTCAGTGGAGAATTTCCATCCTGAGTCTCACCATCCTGAGTTCTTCCATCCTGAACTTCTTTGTCTGAGTCTGATTCACTCCATTCATAGAAAGTGACTGACTTCTTCTTTTTAGGTTGAGAGGATGTTTTATCATTCTTTTTCAGGCTAAGTCTGGTGATTCTCTTGATCAGTTCTCCTGAGTCATGTTCCTGTTTCTTCTGAACACAAGTAGATTCATCAAAAACAATATGAGGTGTTCCTTCCACAATAAGATTCCTACAGTTGTAAACTCTGAAGGCTTTACTGACTTCAGAATATCCTAAGAATATCCCTTCATCAGCTTTGCTATCAAAAGTTTTCAACTGATCTTTACCATTATTGTGTATGAAACACTTGCAACCAAACACACGAAAGAAAGAAACAAGAGGCTTCCTGTTGGGAGATGAATTTAATAAAGAAGATTTTGATTAGATCCCAAAACCCCTGAGTATGACATGTTCAGGATAATCTTGATAGTTGAGTCAGGATTCAGTTTTATAGTGTTCAGGATGTTATCTGCACAATGTATAGTCAACAGATATAGATCAGGTTAGATTCTGAAGATTCTGAAGACTCAGTAAGTTTCTGAAAAAACTTAAGTTTCAAGATGAATGGCGAAGTTTTCAAGTTCGATATAAGATGAAACCGAGAAATCAAGACTCAAAGGCAGAAATCGAGAATCAAGTTTCAAGATGAAACCGAGAAATCAAGACTCGAAGCAGAAATCGAGAAATCAAGACTCAAAGGAGAAACCGAGAAATCAAGACTCAACATGAAGACTCCAAAGATATCACCATTATATCCGTGAAGACTCGAAGACATCAAGACTCGGAAGACTCGTAAGACTCGAGGAAGATAATCAAGACTCGTAAGACTCAAGACACGTACATGTAAGACCAAGACAAAGGATACTGAAGGCACAATAATTAATGAAGACTCAGTAATGTACTGAATGTTCCGCGGCACTGAAAATATCTATCTGAAGGATACAATCCTGAGAAAAACGCGATTACTTAGAAAAATAGATATTGCCCAAGACATTCAGATGCAGACAAAAGGAACTAAAACTAAGTGTTGTTAAGGTTATATCACTCAGAGATATTGACCAAAAAGAGCCGTTATGTTTGTCTACTTAACTGAAGACAACAACCAATCAGAAGAAGATAGCACCGCATTTTTCATCTTAATCGAAATGACAGTGTCACAAGCATGTCAAGAAGTACTATGTTCCAAACTGCAAAAAGTGGTGACTGGCTGCTTGAAAAGCACTTTGCCTAAAACATGTTAGGGAGTGTCAAACCCTAAAAATAGCCGTTCATCACACACCATAAGAGGAAACTCACGAAGCTATCTCTTCCAACGGATAGTTTTTCAAGAGTGACCTTGGTGCCTGCCTATAAATACTTGTGACCATCTACATTGAAGGTTACGGGAAATTTGTAAGCAACTCAAGAGCTCAAACTTATTATTGCAAGTTGAAGCACTCGAAAACCCAAGAATTTCCCAAGTGCTTTATATTGAAGAGAGCTCATTCACTAAGCCTAGCTTGATAAGATATATCCAAAGCTTAGTAGAGATATCCTAGCCTTTGCATTGTACTTAATTTGTAAAGGATATCTCATCCTAGTTGGAAACCAACCAAGAAACCCCAAACCCTTTGTAAGGTAGTTTGAGTGTGATTGTTGGTGAGTTGGAGTTGTAAAGAGTTAGTAAACTACATTGAGGTAGTCAGAAAGCTCTAGAGAAGAAGTGAGTAAACTATCTTGGATAATCAGAAAGCCTATGTGTGTTTTGAGTTAGTAAACTACAGAGGTAGTCAGAAAGCTCAAAATAGAAAGGTTAGTAAACTACAGAGGTAGTCAGAAAACCTTAGGAAGTGATTAGTGAATTTCTCTGAAGAGATCAGAGAGAGTGGACGTAGGAGCTTGAATCTCTGAACCACTATAACTTGCTGTGTTATTTGCTTTCTGTATTGCTTTGATTAACTTCTACATATCTTTAAACTGAAAGCATATTTTCACTGATACTCAGTTGGAATCAATCCACTGATGTTGCATCTGAACTGAATCACAGCCTAATCACTATTCCATTAAAAAGGAAGTTTTCAGCAAAGCATAAAAACGAGTATAAACTTAGGGCCAACCATTCCACACATCTGAGTAGCTTTTCAAGCAAGCTCAGTAACTACGAAAACTCAGGATCAGTTGGGATTATCTGAGGTTTCTGAAAGCAGCTCAGGATCACTGTCTCAGGTAGACTTTGACTCAGGGCGATCTGTGCTTCTCAGGACCAAATCATCAGGACAGCCTGACCCAATCTGACCTCAGTGAAGAAAAAGTTTTAAAATCACTGAACACGTGTATTCCCCCCCCATACACGTGTAAGACTCGTTTGCACCGGGACCAACAAGTGGTATCAGAGTAGTGGTTTAACTTGACCACCTGCTTTGTTGACCATAGTCTTATTTGCTAAAAGATTCTTGTGGTCTATCTGAACAGATCTTATTTGCCGAAATCTTAAAAGACTCAGACATAATGTCTTCTAAGAAACTTTCCATATTCTCAGTAGAGAACTATGATTTGTGGAGACTGAGAATGCAGGCTCACCTGTATTCTAAGCATGAACGTATGTGGAGAGTGGCCTCTGAAGGACCATTCCAATTCACTGTGTTGAATCCCAGAGTTACAGAAAATGAGAGAAATGATCCCAGGACTGAATTTCCTAAGTCTGATGATCAACTTACTCCTGAGGAGAGGAAGTTAGTCAATCTAGACTATATTGCCAAAGACACACTATATAGCACTATTGATGATGGTGTGATGGGAATGATTTCTCATTGTAATACTGCCAAAGAAATATGGGATACACTAGCTGTAATGTGCCAAGGCACAGATCATATCAAGGAAAACAAACTTTCAGTTGCCATTGAAAAGTTTGACAATTTTGAAATGAAAGATGGTGAATCTATTGACAAATTGGAAGTCAGATTCACTAGTATAATGAATGATCTGAATGCACTTGGAAAGAGATATCCACAAAGAGAAGTTGCATTGAAAATTCTTAGAGGTCTATCTAAGAAATGTGATATTCATGCAGTGGTGATTGAAAACACCAAGAACATTGATTCAATGTCGTACCAACAAGTCTTCTCTGAGCTGAAAGCTTATGAGTTTGTTATTGATAAGAAATCAAAGAAAGCTGACAGCAAAGATGATTCTTCATCTAGTAAAAATGTGGCTTTCAAAGCCAAGGAAAAATCCTGTAAAACTAGAGAGTCTGAGAACTCACTTGCCAAAAATCAGGATGAACTTGAGGATATGCTAGCACTAATGGCAAGAAGGTTTGAAAGGCTTAATAGTAGATATGAAAAATATAAAAACTATTACAGGAATCACAGGTACCAGAGAGATTCAAAGGCTGAGGACAGATCCACTGAGAAGAGAAAGGACCTGAAAGCTGAAGGATCTTCATCCAAAAAGAAGGACTCCAAGTCTAAAGAAGAAAGTGATCAGGATGATGATGCCAACAGATGCTATAACTGCCAAAAGAAAGGTCACTTCCAGTATGACTGTCCAGACCTAAGTGCTAAGGAGAGAAGAGAAAGGCAAGCAAAGAGAGACAAGAAGTTCTCCAGCAAGAAAGCCATGGTTGCAGAGGAAGAGAAACACTCTGAAGAAGGTTCCAGCTCTTCAGATGAAATGTTCTCAGATAGTGACAGTGATGACATCTGTCTAATGGCTGTGGAGGAGGTAAATTCTTCTTTCTCTGTTGTTGCTCCTACACTAGCACAAGAGTTATCAAGTTCCACTGTAAACAGTCAATTTGACCTGATGGATTCTTTTGAGAGTCTGATGAAGGACTATGCTGTTTTACAAGAACTGCTGAATGAAACTCAAGAGCAGAACAAAGAACTGATTGCTGAAAATCTTAAGTGGAAAGACTCTAGTAATGCTGAGATCACTTCTCAATTAATGGGAACTACTGATGAACTGGATGTTCTGAAAGTACAACTCTCAGAGAAAGAGAAGCTGATAGAGACACTAAATGGAAAACTAGAGGAATCCACTGAGGAGATTCTGTTGATCAGAACTAAGTTCAATGACCTCTCTGAGAAGCATGAAACTCTACAAAAATGTGAGGATAGTGCGCAGAAGAAGCTAGCTCTATTTAATACTGCATCTAAAGTAATAGATGAAATTCAGAGTTATCAGAGACCTGCCACTATAAAATCTGGATTGGGATACATTCCAGGGGGAACATCACAAGGTCATCTGAATGCTGCATCAAGTAGCACTAAGACAATCTTTGTTAAACAAGTGGCACCTACTCTTCGGACTGAAGAAATGCCCAAAGTTTTAGACAAGGGAAAAGGACCTATGGTTCCAGAAAAACTGAATGTTCAGGAAAGAAAGCCCAAACCTCAGGTGAAGGCTAGAAAACCTGACCACTCAGTAGGAAAATTTCAGGCAAGTACTTCGAAGCCTCAGGCTAAGAATGCAAACCTGAAAGGATCTGCACTGAACCAGCAGAGGAATTTTCAGAAGAGAAACACTCAGCAGAGACATTCTCAACTGAAAAGACCAAGTCCTCAGATTACTGAAAGACCCCAATTTCAGTACAGGCAACCTAAACCCCACTTTCCTAAGGGTAAAGGTTACCTGAACCCAAGTCAACAAAGATTCAGACCAGCTGCACAGAAGCCAAAGCAATGGAACAAAAGGCCTGTACCCAAGAAAAATTCTAAGGCTCATGTTCATGCCAAGGCTAGCACTCATACACAGGACACTGCTAAGGCACCCAGAGTGGTAAATGTGTATGTAGATGTTTATGGAAGACAGATCAACCACTCTAAAGTAATTAGAGTTGTCAGGCAGATTTGGATTCCGAAAGGTACAACTAACCTGGTAGGACCCTACACCAATTGGGTACCTAAGAATTGATCTATTTTTCAGGAGAAAAACAAGGGCACTGAGCTGATTGAAGATCACATAGCACTGATGAGTGGAGATGAAATGGCCCCTGCTGTATGGTATCTTGACAGTGGATGTTCAAGACATATGACAGGATTCAAGCAAATACTCAGTGACTATGTTGAACAAAGAGGCCCTCAGATCACATTTGGAGATAACTCCAAAGGATAGACTGAAGGATATGGAACTTTGGAAATTGATTCAGTTCATATCCATGGTGTTTCATATGTATCTGGTTTGAAGCATAATTTGCTTTCAATAAGCCAATTCTGTGATAAGGGATTTAATGTTGAGTTCTCTAAGAACTTATGTTATGTGAAAGATGATACCTCACAGAAAATACTGCTAACTGGTACTAGAAAAGGAAATGTGTATCTTGCTGATTGGAGTTCAACTCCTAAAGATACATGTTTGGTTGTAAAAAGTTCCACAGATACCAGTTGGTTATGGCACAAGAGAATGAATCACCCGAATTTCAAAACCCTGAACAAACTTGCAAGATTAGCACTTGTGAGGGGGTTACCAAATGAAGTGTTCAGTAAGGAACATGTTTGTGATGCGTGCCAAAAAGGAAAACAAGTTAAAGCATCTTTTAAAAGAAAAGTAGATGTTTCTACTGAAAGAATATTTCAATTGTTGCATATGGATCTTTTTGGTCTAGTAACACCAGTGAGCACTAATGGCAGAAAATATACACTAGTGGTAGTTTATGACTACTCAAGATATACTTGGGTCATATTCTTACTCAGAAAGAAAGAGACTCAGATAAAACGGCCTGAACTACTGAAAAGGCTCAGTATTGAAAAGAATCTGAGTGTGGTCAAAATCAGATCAGATAAAGGAACTGAATTTATAAACCATATTATATCTGATTATTGTGCAGCAAATGGAATTACTCATGAAACATCAGCTGCAAGGACCCCTCAACAAAATGGTGTTGCTGAAAGAAGGAACATGACTCTAAAAGAAGCTGCAAGGACAATGATAGCTGAAGCTGATATTCCTAAAAGATTTTGGGCTGAAGCTGTCAATACTGCATGCTATTCTCAAAACAGATCCATGCTGACCAAGAGTCAAGGCAAAACACCATACGAGCTTTGGAATGAAAGGAAGCCTCTTGTTTCTATCTTTCGTGTGTTTGGTTGCAAGTGTTTCATACACAATAATGGTAAAGATCAGTTGAAAACATTTGATAGCAAAGCTGATGAAGGAATATTCTTAGAATATTCTAAAGTCAGTAAAGCCTTCAGAGTTTACAATTGTAGGACTCTTATTGTGGAAGAAACACCTCATGTTGTTTTTGATGAATCTACTTGTGTTCAGAAGAAACAGGAACATGATGCAGAAGAACTGACCAAGAGAATCACCAGACTAAGCCTGAAAAAGAGTGACAAAACATCCTCTAAACCTGAAAAGAAGAAGTCAGTCACCTTCTATTAATGGAGTGACTCAGACTCAGATAAAGAAGTTCAGGATGGAACTCAGGATGGTGAGACTCAGGAAAGCTAACACACCAAAGGTGACCAATCTGAACAGACACCAGTTCAGACTCAGGTATGTGATGCCAATGAAGATGTGGTCACAGCTGAGGCAATTTCTTTATCTATTAACCAAAGGGGAGCAAATGTCACTGACAATGTTCTGAATGGAATTTCCCCTGAGGAAGATGATTCACTTTCTCCTTTTCTGTTTTTCCCTGAATTTAATGAACTGCCTGAACCTAACATTTCAAATGTTGTGGATATTATTGAAGAGGGAACATCTAGAAGAAGTTGGTTAGATAGTCATCCTACAAGTCAGATTGTGGGTGATCTAACTGATGGTGTTAAGACAAGAAGGTTCCATGGTGAAAGTGCACTATTCTGCTGTTTCCTATCAGAGAAAGAGCCTACTGAGATTGAAGAAGCTCTACAAGATTCTTTTTGGACTACTGCTATGCAAGAAGAGCTGAATCAATTCTCAAGGAATGAAGTATGGGAGCTGGTGGATAGGCCTAAAAGGCACAATGTAATTGGAACCAATTGGGTATTCAAGAATAAAAGAGATGAGAACAACAACATTGTAAGAAACAAGGCAAGGCTAGTTGCACAAGGTTATTCCCAAGAAGAAGGCTTGGATTATGATGAAACCTTTGCACCTGTTGCAAGACTAGAAGCCATCAGATTGTTTCTTGCATATGCTGCCCACATGAAGTTCATAGTCTATCAAATAGATGTGAAAAGTGCATTTCTGAACGGTGTGCTTAAGGAAGAGGTTTATGTGGAACAACCTCCTGGTTTCAGACAGAATGACCAAGTTTACGGGCTCAGAAAAGCCTTGTATGGTCTTAAGCAAGCACCCAGAGCATGGTATGATACCCTTTCTCGGTTTCTTACTGACCATGGTTTTATCAAAGGAACTGTTGATAGAACTTTGTTCAGGATAAAAGATGGGGAAGATATCTTACTAGTTCAGATATATGTTGATGACATCTTTTTTGGATCTCCAAATCATCAGTTGTGTGAAAAGTTTTCTACACTGATGAAAGGTAAGTTTGAGATGTCTATGATGGGGGAGATGAATTTCTTTCTAGGACTTCAAGTGAAACAATCAAAGGAAGGAATCTTCATCAACCAAGCAAAGTACACCAGAGATCTGATTGCCAAGTATGGTGTACAGAATTGCAATGCAGTTAGAATTCCCATGAATACTAACTACAAGATGGATCCTGATTCTGAAGGCAAATCAGTAAGTCACACTGATTATAGAGGGATCATTAGATCATTGCTCTATCTCACAGCAAGTAGGCCGGATATAACATTTGCTGTTGGGATATGTGCAAGATACCAAGCTAATCCTAAGGCTAGTCACATGGAGGCTGCCAAAAAGATATTGAAGTATCTTAAGGGCACAGTGAATAGAGGATTGTGGTATCCAGCTGATGATAACCTTGAATTAACTGGTTATTCAAATGCTGACTATGGAGGCTGTAGAATTGACAGGAAGTCCACTACACGAACTTGTCAATTTCTTGGAAGTAAGCTGATATCCTGGTTTTCAAAGAAACAGACCTGTAGCAACCAGTACTACTGAAGCTGAATACATGGCTGCAAGAAGCTGCTGTGCTCAGATTCTTTGGTTCAGACAACAATTAAGGGATTATAAGGTTGTAGCCAATGAAGTACCAATATTTTGTGATAATAATAGTGCTATTGCTATTTCACAAAATCCGGTATTGCACACCAGATGCAAACATGTGGATATCAGACATCACTTCATCAAAGATCATGTCGAGAAAAAGGACATCAGGATGGAGAAGATTCATACTGATAAGCAGAGAGCTGATATCTTGACTAAACCTTTCATTTGAATCAAGATTTCAGGAACTATCAGTTGAATTAGGGATGTTGGATCCAGGTGTATAGAGTAAATCTGAAAAATTGAAGGTTTTCAGATGCATGAAGTTTTCTCAGGATTCTACCGAGAAACTCAGGATAAAATTGGAAATCTTGAATCGAGTCTTTGAAAACTCGGTGTCTCAAGGTCAAGATTTTAAAGATTTTTATGAACCAAATCGAAGACTTCAATTATCATCATCGACATTTTATCGAGGTCAATACTCAGTAAGACTGATAGAAAATTAGTCTGAAGTAGTAATGACTCATGCAACTCATTTATTGCTTAACTGAAGCTCAGTAATCATTTGCAATAAATATAAAACACCTGAAGAGAATGTTTTGGGCGGGATCTTTGAAATGCCGAAGAAGGTAAACAATCATTAACTGTTCTGATTCAATTAATCACCAATAAGGTTAAAATGGCGGCGTACTCTAATTACTTTAGAGTGGTTGATTTGTCTCCCATAAAAATCTACATAAAAATTCACCACCCTAGGAGCCTTGGCAGTATCCTGTGCATGAGTGCCAGCCTTAGCATGAACATGAGCCTTAGAGTTCTTCTTGGGTTCAGGCCTTTTGTTCAAGTGCCTTAGCTTTTGTGCAGCTGGTCTCTGTCTCTGCTGACTTGGGTTCAGGAAACCTTTACCCTTAGACAAGTGGGTTTTAGGTTGCTTGTACTGAAATTGGGGTCTTTCAGTAATCTGAGGACTTGGTCTTTTCAGTTGAGAATATCTCTCATTGAGTGTTTCTCTTCCGAAAATTCCTCCGATGGTTCGGTCTGCAGATCTCTTTAGGTTGGTATTCTTAGCCGAGGCTTTGAAGCATCGCCTAAAAATTTCTCTCATCGAGTGTTCAGTTTTCTAGCCTTTTCCCGAGGTCCGGCTTTCCCCTGAACCTTCGGTTTTTTCAAACCATAGGTCCTTTACCCTTGTCTAAAACTCGCGGTTCTTCAAGAAGAAGATTAGATGCCTTTGGTTTAACAAAGGCGGTCTTGGTGCTACTAGAAGCAGCATTCAGAAGACCTTGTGAGGTTCCCCCTGGAATGTATCCCAATCCAGCTTTTATAGTTGCAGATCTTTGATAACTCTGAATTTCATCAATCACTTAGATGCAGAATTCAATAGAGCTAACTTTCTCTGCGCACTATCCTCACATTTCTTTAGAGTTTCATGCTTCTCAAAGAGGTCATTGAACTCAGTTTTGATAAGCTGAATGTCTTTAGTGGATTTCTCTAATTTTCCATTCAGGATCTCTATCACCTTCTCTTTTTCTGAGAGTTGTACTTTCAGAACATCCAGTTCATCAGTAGTTCCCATCAATTGAGAAGTGATCTCAGCATTTTTAGAGTCTTTCCACTTCATATTCTCAGCAGTCAGTTCCTTGTTCTGCTCTTGAGTTTCAGTGAGTAGTTCTTGTAACACAGAATAGTCCATCATAAGATTCTCAAACGAATCCATCAGGTAAAAGTTACTATTTACAGTTGAACTTGAAAATTCGTGTGCTTGTGTAGGAGCAACAACAGAGATAGAAGAATTTACCTCCTCCACAGACATCATCACTATCACTGTCTGAGAAAATTTCATCTGAGGAACTGGAACCTTCTTCAGAATGTTCTTCCTCTTCTGCAATCATAGCTTTCTTGCTGGAGATCTTCCTGTCTCTCTTGGATTGTCTCTCCTTTCTTTCTTTTCTTTTCACCGGGATAGTCATATTGAAAGTGACCTTTCTTCTGACAGTTGTAGCATCTGTTTGTATCATCATCCTGATCACTTTCCTCCTTGGTCTTGGAGTCCTTCTTCTTGGATGAGGATCCTTCAGCTTTCTGGTCCTTCCTTTTCTCAGTGTATCTGTCCTCGATTTCTAGATTCTCTCAAGAATTTGATGGTCCTTGTAATATTTCTTACATTTCTTTCATGTTTTGAATACGAGATGAGTCTTTCAAACCTCCATAGTGCCATCTCAAGAGAGAACATTAGTTTCTTAGAAGGCATGATTTTTTGTAAGATATGAGTTCAGATCTATTCTAGACCACCAAAGTCTTTCTCTTTAGACTTTGAATGCCACATAAGTGGTCAAAATGAAGAATCATATTCTTTACCACTTGTTTTCTTAGTTTTCTTGTCAATCACATGGGGAATACACGCTTTCGATTCGAGAAAACTTTTCTTTGATATTGCATGGAATCAATATTTTTGGTGATTTTTCAATCACACGGATTACCCTATGTATATCCCATTTCTTAGATAATGATCTAAGAAATTTTTGTCACTTCTCTGTTAGGTATCTTTTCCCAAGAGCACTCGAGATCATTCATGATAGATAGTGAATCTTGAACCTCAAGTTTGTCAATGGATTCACTATCTTCCATTTCAAAGCTATCAAACTTTCCAATATCAAGTTTAAAGTTTGTTTTCCTTAATCAAAAATGATTCAATGCCTTGACACATAACAACAAATGTGTCCCATATTTCTTTTCGGTTTCACGGAGAGAAATCATCCCCATAAAACCATCATCAATAGTGTTATACAAAGTAAAACGGCAAATGTAGTCGAGATTGACTAACTTTCTCTAATCTTGAAAAAAGTTGATAACCACTTCTTTAAAATTTCATCTAACTCAATGGATCATTCCTCTCTTTTCTACCTTGAGTTTTCTAGGATTCTAACAACTAATTTGAATGGTCCTTGTAAAACCACCTCCACATTCTTTCATGTTTTGAATCTAAAGATGAGCCGCTGCATTCTCAATCTCCATAGGTCTTAGCTCTAACTCACCAACAAAAACACACAAACTACCTTCACAAAGGGTTTAGGTTTTGGGTTGGTTTCCAACTTGTGAGATATCCTTTACAATGAGAACTAAGAGACCACCAGGATATCTCTTCTAAGCTTAGATATATCTATCATTCTAAGTGGTCAAAATGAACTCTCACCAATGTGTGAAACACTTGGAAATTCAAGGGTTTTAAAGTGCTTCAATTTGCAATAATATGAATGAGCTCTTGAGTTGTTTGAAATTTTAAAACCTTTCAATGTAAAGTGGTCTTCGGTATTTATAGTTATCACCAAAGATGTCACTTTGAAAACTATCCATTGGAAGAGATAGTTTTATGAGTTTCCTCTTCGTGTTTGATGACAATGATTTTAAGGGTTGAATACTCCCTTGCATGTTTTAGGAAATATGCAGTCATGTAGTCAATCACCAATTTTTGAAGTCTGGAACTTAGTACTACTGACATGATTCAGGGTCCTGTCGCTTTCAGTGTCAATAAAGTACAATGTTGTCTTCCTTTGATTGGTTCTTGTCTTCAGTGAATGTAGACAAACTAAACGGCTCTTTTTGGTCAATCTCTCTGAATGAGATAACCTTAAACAACACTTAGATTTAGTTCCTTTTTATGCGCATATGAATGTTTTGGGCAATATCTATTTTTCTGAATATTTGCGTTTTTCTCAGTTTTTGTAGTCTTCAGATAGATTATATTCAGTGCCTCTGAACATTCAGGTTATACTGAGTATTTAGTATCTTCTTGAGTCTTGATTACTCTTTGGGGTCTTGATATCTTGAGTCTTGATGTCTTGATGACATCTTTGAGTCTTCAATGTCTTGATGACATATTGAGTCTTGATGTCTTGATGACATACTTGAGTCTTGATGTCTTGACAACTTCTTGAGTCTTCATTGTCTTGACAACTTCTTCGAGTCTTGATGTCTTGACAACTTCTTGAGTCTTTAGTGTCTTGATGACATCTTGAGTCTTGATGTCTTGATTACTTCTTGAGTCTTGATGTCTTCAAATCTAACCTGATCTATATCTGCTGACTATACATGGTGCAGATAACTTCCTGAACAATCTATACTGAACCTGACTCAGTCTATCAAGATTATTCTGAACATGTCATACTCAGGGTTTTTTGGGATCTAATCAAAACTTCTTCATTAAATTCATCTCCCAACAATTTCCCCCTTTTTGATGATGCCAAAACCATCTTGTTACATTTAAGAAAACCTAACCTATCCTCAGGTTTCAGTTTATCTATTACAACCAAAAAGGTATTTCTCCAATCAAGTTCTTTAACAATCTGGCATATCAAGACATGTAAAAAGATGATGAGATAGTATCTTTGAGCATAAAGATAAAATTTTCATTGATGTAGGATAAGAGTTTCAGACATAATGAAAAAAAAAGCAATACAAAGTCTTCAGTCTTCTTCCACTTTCATCCTCGGGCACTTCCAGGTTGAACATCCCGTAGTATCTCTTCTTCAGTTCATCTCTTGCCTTGATGATTTTAGGGTTGTTTCCTGTTAGGACTAGCTGGATGGCATACTGGGCTATTTCCTGAGAAATGGTTGCCTCATTTACATAGCCATTCTTAAACCTAGGAGCTGGGTACATGTATGGACCAGGAGCTACTATCTGAGTGTTTCCTTCATCCGCCAAGTTGATCCAACTTTTCTTTGGTACTTAGGATAGAATGTCGATGAAAGTACTCAATAAAGGCTTCATTCTTATCCATTTTGCTCCCCTCCATTCTCTCAGAATCTCATAATAGAACCAGAAGGTTCTCTTGATCTCTTCCCATGCATCAGTGAACTGTATAGGCATCCACTTGTCAACGTGCGGCCACTTCTGAGTCTTTTCTGTACCTCTCCTTTTGCTTAGAAACTTTTTGAATCCACCTCTTCTTTTATGTTCTTCTTCTTTCTTCTTTCTGATCAGAGGAGCACCAGATACTGAAGCAGCAGTTCTTTTCTCCTTTTCAATCTGCAGGGCCTTCAGAGTCTTCTTGGTATTAAAAGTCTCTGGTTGAGCTTCAGTTTCCTTTTCTGGTCCTTCATCTGATTCTTCAAAATCCATAATCATCTTCCTCCGAGTAGGTTTAACTACCTTTGCTCTTTTCTTCTTTTCAGTTTCTACAAAGGCAACTGCTTCTCTCTTTTCTGGTCTGGCTTGTTCTTCTTCTGCCTTGCTTGTTCCAACCATCCTTCTATCACTCAATTTCTCATAAATTACTTCCTGAACGGTTTGCTCAGATGTTTGAGTGAAGATAGGTTTCTCAGCTTCTTTGAACTTTAGTTTCTCAGTGGCTTCAATTTATCTTAAGGCATCAATAATTTTCTTTCCTTCAGCTTCTTTTTGAGCCTTTCTCTCCAAGGTTTGTGCCAACAACTCACTTAATTTGCCACCAGGCCTTTCCCCCTTTTTGACACCATACCTTGGGAGTAGTTGAGTCAGTGCAGTATCCATATAGTATTGCTCCTTACTCATACTGCGCACTTCTCCTGCCAACTGATTATGCTCATCTTCTAGCCTTGTCATGTAATTCTTGGTCATTGAGAACTCATCCGAAAGAGGAGCAAACTGTTTTGAGAAGACATCATGCATCATCTCTGTCATCTTGGTCATGAGCAGAGAGCCCATTTCCTCAACAGTTGTTTTGATCATCAGATCATTCTTCTCAATCAGCTTGGCTTCAAGATAGGCAGTTCTTTCTTGATACATCTGCTTCATGTTGGCATTAAGCTCTGTATGTACTCCATCAATCTTTCCATCTAATGTAGCTAATTTACTTGATAGAGTTGTTTGAAGCATATCAGATGATGAACTCAGGTTCTCCATTTTTTGATTTTGAGTAGCCATAACTAACTCCATCTGAGTCATCTTGTCTGTGAGAATTGTTTGCAGCATGCTTGATGAAGAGCTTAGATTCTCAAGCTTTTGAGATTGACCTGCCAATATCTCTTCCATCCTTGGCTCTATCTTCTTTAACTCATCCAGGATTGGTGTGAAATCAACCACTGGAGTTTGTACAACATTTTCCAACTGAGCTGGGTGCTCCAACTGAGCCTCAGTCTGCATATCATAAACATTAGATTTAAAGCTAGGTACTTCAGTAACTTTGGCATAATGTATAACAGTGCCAAAAGGTACTTGAAGAATGCTAACTTCAGTCTGAGGTTGTCTGATATCAGTTGGTTCAGCATCAGTATCTGTCCCCATCTGACTCTCTGTTTCCTTCTCTTTCTCATTATCTATTTGAGGTTCCTTCTCCTTCTCAGATTTCTTTTCTGCATCATCTCCCTTATCCTTATCTTTATTTTGATCATGGCAGCTGGAAGCATCAACACCTTCTGTAGCTTTCTTTTCAGCTAGCTTCTTTTTCACTAATTCATTAAAATCAGCAGCTTTCATTCTCAACTTGGTTCTTCTGAAACCTAAGAATTTGGTCAGGGCAGCTGTCTCTGCATTCCACCACTCTTCTCCTCTGTATGAAGCAATGTTCAGCATCTCCGGGAGTGTTTGATTCAGAATATACACTGTGGTTCGAGCTTTGAAGAACATATATCCTGAAGGTCGGGGATAGGCATTTAGCTTCGTGGTATCTCATCTAAGATGAACCGTTCCCCCTTGCTTTGCCATTTAGTCTCTTGTGCTTCTCCCTTCTTCAATCTTGGGCTTTCAGAAGCAGTAGATTCAGAGTGTATGAGTTCCAGAGCTGATGGTTCTAGAAATGGTTATGTGAATGAAACAGCCATTTCTCAGGAGATAGCTCAGTATGCCATCCAGCTAGGCCTAACAGGAAACAACCCTGATATCATCAAAGCAAGGGATGAACTGAAGAAGAGATGCTATGGGATGTTCAACCTAGAAGTGCCAGAGGATGAAGTTGAAGAAGGCTGAAGATTTTGTTCTTCTGTTTTGTTTTTGATTTTCATTGTAATCTGTAACTCTTATCTTACATCAATGAAAATTTTATCTTTATGCTCAAAGATAATATCTCATTATCTTTTTACATGTCCTTTTATGTTTGATATGCCTTATGTTTTGAAATTGTTGAAAAATTGCCATTTTGGATTGTAATAGACAAACTGAAACCTGAGTATAGGTTAGGTTTTTTTTAAATGTAACAAGATGGTTTTCGCATCATCAAAAAGGGGGAAATTGTTGGGAGATGAATTTAATAAAGAAGTTTTGATTAGATCCCAAAACCCCCATGAGTATGATAGGTTCAGGATAATCTTGATAGACTAAGTCAGGTTTCAGTATAGATTGTTCAGGAAGTTATCTGCACCATGTATAGTCAGCAGATATAGATCAGGTTAGGTTCTGAAGACTCGAAGAAGTTCTTTCAAGAAATCAAGACTCGATAATAAAATCAAGAAATCAAGACTCGAAGAGATTCTTTCAAGAAACTAAAGACTCGATAAATAATCAAGAAACAAGACTCGAAGAAGTTGTCAAGAAATCAAGACTCGAAGAAGTTCAAGAAATCAAGACTCGATAGTAAATCAAGAAATCAAGACTTAGTAAGTTGTCAAGAAATCAAGACTCAAGAAAATCAAGAAAATCAAGACTCAAGAAGTAATCAAGAAATCAAGACTCAAGAAGTTGTTGATGACATCAAGACTCAAGATGTCATCAAGACTCAAGATGTCATCAAGACTCAAGACTCAAGAAACTTAAGACTCAGAAGATACTGAAGACCCAGTAGTTACTAAAGATTCAGTAAGATACTAAATACTCAGTATAACCTGAATATTCAGAGGCACTGAATAATATTTATCTGAAGACTACAAAACTGAGAAAAATGCAAATATTCAGAAAAATAGATATTGCCCAAAATATTCATATGCAGACAAAAGGAACTAAGTCTAAGTGTTGTTTATGGTTATCTCATTCAGAGAGATTGACCAAAAAGAGCCGTTATGTTTGTCTACATTTACTGAAGACAAGAACCAATCAGAGGAAGACAACACTGTACTTTACTGACACTAAAAGCGACAGGACACTGAATCATGTCAGTAGTACTATGTTCCAGACTGGAAAAATTGGTGATTGGCTACATGACTGCATATTTCCTAAAACATGCAAGGGAGTATTCAAACCCTAAATATAGTCGTTCATCAAACACCATAAGAGGAAACTCATGAAGCTATCTCCTCCAACGGATAGTTTTTCAAGAGTGACCTTGGTGAAGTTGCCTATAAATACTAGTGCCCCTTTACATTGAGAGTTCACGGGAAATTTCAAAGCAACTCAAGAGCTCATTCGTATTATTACAAATTGAAGCACTCGAATACCCTAGAATTTCCCAAGTGTTTCACATTAGAGAGAGCTCATTCACTAAGCCTAGATTGATAAGAAATATCCAAAGCTTAGTAGAGATATCCTAACCTTTGCATTGTTCTTATTGTAAAGGATATCTCATCCTAGTTGGAAACCAACCCAAAACCCAAACCCTTTGTTAAGGTAGTTTGTGTGTGTTTTGTTGGTGAGTTGGAGTTGTAAAGAGTTAGTAAGCTACAGTGAGTTAGCCAGAAAACTCTATTGAAGAAGTTAGTAAGCTACTTGTGGTAGTCTGAACACTTGTGTGTGTTTGAGTTAGTAAGTGCGCAGTGAGTCACCTTAAAAACTCAAGGTAGAAAAGTGAGTAAGCTATAGTGAGTTAGCCAGAAAGCTTTAGGAAGTGGTTAAGGAATTTCTCTGAAGATCAGAGAGAGTGGACGTAGGAGCTTGAGTCTCTGAACCACTATAAATTGTTGTATTGTTTTGCTTTCTGTACTGCATTATTATCTGTTGCATGTTTTTCACTGAAAGCATAATTCACTGATACTTAGTTGGAACCAATCCACTGAACTTGCATCAAATTGATCACAGCCTTAATCACTGTTTTATTGAAAAGAAGATTTCCAGCAAAGCTAAAACAGTATAAACTTGGGGCCAACCATTCTCAAGACACTTTTGAGTATCTAGAACGAGATAGTTACCAAACCGAACTAACTCCCCACCGAGGGTTCAAGAAGATAATTATCGATCCAAGCGCCAGAGGATCTCGACAAACTCGAGGCTCGGTTGGGCTAATCTGAATCTTCAAAGCTTCAGGATCATTGTCTCGATGAGACTTTGACTCGAGCAACTGCGGCTTCTCGAGGCCAAATCATCGGGATAACTGACCCATCCGACCTCGATGAAAGAAAAGTTTTAAAAAAATCGAACACGTATTCCCCCATACACGTGTGAGACTCATTAGCATCGGGACCAACAAGTGGTATCGAGCAAAGTGGTTCATTTTGACCACTTTGCTTTGGTAACCATAGTCTAATTCTTTGAATGACTTTGGTGGTCTCTTGAATAGATCGTTTTTTGGTCGATATCTTACAAAGCTTCGATCATCATGCCTTCTAAGAAACTTCTTATGTTCTCTGTTGAGAGCTATGACCTATGGAGATTGAGAATGCAGGCTCATCTGTATTCAAAACATGAAAGAATGTGGAGAGTGGTTTCTGAAGGACCATTCAAATTTACTGTTGTGAATCCTTAATCATCGATCATCGAGAGAAATGATCGAGAGATGAATTTCCAAAATCGATGATCAACTTACTCCTCGATGAGAGAAAGTTAGTCAATCTTGACTATATTGCTAAAGATACTTTGTATAGCACTATTGATGATGGTGTTATGGGGATGATTTCTCACTGTGAAACTGCAAAAGAAATATGGGACACACTTGTTGTTATTTTTTAATTCACATATCATATAAAGGAAAACAAACTTGAGGTCAGATTCACTAGTATCATGAATGATCTGAGTGCTCTTGAGAAAAGATACCCACAGAGAGAAGTCGCACTGAAAATTCTTAGAGGATTATCTATGAAATGGGATATACATGTTGTGGTGATTGAAAACACCAAAAATATTGATTCCATGCCATATCAACAAGTTTTCTCTGAACTGAAAGCTTATGAGTTTATGATTGACAAGAAAACTAAGAAATCTGACAGAACAAATGATTCTTCATCTAGCAAGAATGTGGTTTTCAAAGCCAAAGATAAATAATGTAAGTCTAGAGAGTCTGAGAACTCACTTGCCAAAAATCAGGATGAGCAGGAGGATAAGCTAGTACTGATGGCAAGGAGGTTTGAAAGACTCAATAGCAGATATGGGAAATATAAGAAATATTACAGGAATCACAGGTATAAGAGAGACTCAAAAGCTGAGGACAGATACACTGAGAAAAGAAAGGACCAGAAAGTTGAAGGATCCTCATCCAAAAAGAAGGACTCCAAGACCAAGGAGGAAAGTGATCAGGATGATGATACCAACAGATGTTACAACTGTCAGAAGAAAGGTCACTTTCAATATGACTGTCCTGAGCTGAGTGCTAAAGAAAGAAAGGAAAGACAAGCAAAGAGAGACAAGAAAATCTCCAGCAAGAAAACTATGATTGCTGAGGAAGAAGAACATTCTGAAGAAGGTTCCAGTTCCTCAGATGAAATTTTCTCAGAAAGTGACAGTGATGATATCTGTCTTATGGCTGTAGAGGAGGTAAATTCTTCTATCTCTGTTGTTGCTCCTACATAAGCACATGAGTTCTCAAGTTCAACTGTAAACAATAACTTTGACCTGATGGATTTATTTGAGAATCTTATGAAGGACTATTTTGTGTTAGAAGAACTGCTCACTGAAACTCAAGAGCAGAACAAGGAACTGACTGCTGAGAATCTAAAGTGGAAAGACTCTAAAAATGCTGAGATCACTTCTCAATTGATGGGAACTACTGATGAACTAGATGTTCTGAAAGTACAACTCTCAGAAAAAGAGAAGGTGATAGAGATCCTGAATGGAAAATTAGAGAAATCCACTAAAGAGATTCAGCTTATCAGAACTGAGTTCAATGACCTCTTTGAGAAGCATGAAACTCTAAAGAAATGTGAGGATAGTGCGCAGAGAAAGTTAGCTCTATTGAATTCTGCATCTAAAGTGATAGATGAAATTCAGAGTTATCAAAGACCTACAACTATAAAAGCTGGATTGGGATACATTCCAGGGGGAACCTCACAAGGTCTTCTGAATGCTGCTTCTAGTAGCACCAAGACTGTCTTTGTTAAACCAGTGGCATCTAATCTTCTTACTGAAGAACTGCCCAGAGTTTTAGACAAGCGTAAAGGACCTATGGTTTCAGAAAAACTGAAGGTTCAGGGAAGAAAGCCCAGACCTCAGGAAAAGGCTAGAAAACCTGAACACTCAGTAGGATATCTTTAGGCCAGTACTTCAAAGCCTCAGGCTAAGAATACCAACCTAAAGAGATCTGCACTGAACCATCAGAGGAATTTTCAGAAGAGAAACACTCAGCAGAAATATTCTCAACTGAAAAGACCAAGTCCTCAGATTACTGAAAGACCCCAATTTCAGTACAGGCAACCTAAACCCCACTTGCCTAACGGAAAAGGTTTCCTGAACCCAAGTCAGCAGAGACAGAGTCCAGTTGCACAAAAGCCAAGGCACTTGAACAAAAGGCCTGAACCTAAGAAGAACTCTAAGTCTCCTGTTCATGCTAAGGCTGACACTCATACACAGGATACTGCAAAGGCACCTAGGGTGGTGAATGTGTATGTAGATATTTATGGGAGAGAAATCAGCCACTCTAAAGTAATTAGAGTTGTTAGGCAGATGTGGGTTCCAAAAGGTACAGCTAACCTGGTAGGACCCTACACCAAATGGGTACCTAAGAACTGATCTGTTTTTCAGGTGAACGAAAAGGGCACTGAGCTAAATGAAAACAACATAGCACTGATGAGTGGAAATGAATTGGCTCCTGCTGTATGGTATCTAGAAAGTGGATGTTCAAGACATATGACAGGATATAAGCAACTAATCACTGACTATGTTGAGCAAAAAGGCCCTCAGATCACATTGGGAGACAATTCCAAAGGACAAACTGAAGGATATGGAACTCTTGAAGTTGACTCTGTTCATATCCATGGTGTTTCATATGTGTCTGGTCTAAAGCATAACTTTCTTTCTATCAGTCAATTCTGTGACAAAGGATTCAGTGTTGAGTTCTCAAAGAACTTATGTTATGTAAAATACAATACTTCACATAAAATTTTACTGACTGGTACTAGAAAAGAAAATGTGTATCTTGCTGATTGGAGTTCAACTCCTAAAGATACATGTTTGGTTGCAAAAAGTTCCACTGATACCAGTTGGTTGTGGCACAAAAGAATGAATCACTTAAACATCAAAACCCTGAACAAACTTGCAAGATTAGCACTTGTAAGGGGGTTACCCAATGAAGTGTTCAGTAAAGATCATGTATGTGATGCTTGTCAGAAAGGAAAACAAATCAGAGCATCTTTCAAAAGCAAAGTAGATGTTTCTACTGAAAGAATACTACAACTGTTACATATGAATCTCTTTGGTCCAGTAACACCTGTGAGCACTAATGACAGAAAATACACACTTGTGGTAGTTGATGACTACTCTAGATACACATGGGTCATATTCTTACTCAGTAAGAAAGAGACTCAGACAAAACTGTCTGAACTACTGAAAAGACTTAGTACTGAAAAGAATCTGAGTGTGGTCATAATCAGATCAGACAAAGGAACTGAGTTTATCAATAATATCATATCTAATTATTGTGCAGCAAATGGTATAGCTCATGAAACATCAGCTGCAAGAACCCCACAACAGAATGGTGTTGCTGAAAGAAGAAATATGACTCTGAAAGAAGCTGCAAGGACAATGATTGCTGAAGCTGATATTCCTAAGAGATTTTGGGCTAAAACTATCAACACTACATGGTACTCTCAGAACAGATCCATGCTGACCAAGAACCCAGAAAAAACTCCATATGAGCTGTGGAATGAAAGGAAGCCTCTTGTTTCTTTCTTTCGTGTGTTTGGTTTCAAGTGTTTCATACACAATAATGGTAAAGATCAGTTGAAAACTTTTGATAGCAAAGCTGATGAAGGGATATTCTTAGGATATTCTGAAGTCAGTAAAGCCTTCAGAGTTTACAACTGTAGGACTCTTATTGTGGAAGAAACACCTCATGTTGTTTTTGATGAATCTACTTGTGTTCAGAAGAAACAGGAACATGACTCAGGAGAACTGACCAAGAGAATCACGAGACTTAGCCTGAAAAAGAATGATAAAACATCCTCTGAACCTGGAGAGAAGAAGTCAGTCACTTTCTATGAGGGAAAAACTCAGAATGGTGAGACTCAGGATGGAAATTCTCCACTAAAGGAAAGCCAACACACTGAAGCTGACCAATCTGAACAGACAACAGTTCAGAATCAGGTATGTAATGCCGATGAAGATGTGGTCACAGCTGAGGCAAACTCTGAATTTATCAACCAAAGGGTTCAATGGAGAAAGTACTTTGTTCTGTTGCTTCCTATCTGAAAAAAGAACCTACTGAGATTAAAGTAGCTCTACAAGATTCATTTTGGATTACTGTTATGCATGAAGAGCTGAATCTGTTCTCAAGGAATGAAGTTTGGGAGCTAGTGGATAGACCTAAGAAGCACAATGTGATTGGTACTAAGTGGGTGTTCAAGAATAAGAGAGATGAAAACAACAACATTGTGAGAAACAAGGCAAGGCTAGTTGCACAAGGTTATTCGCAAGAAGAAGGTTTGGATTATGATGAAACCTTTGCACCTGTTGCAAGACTAAAAGCCATCAGATTGTTTCTTGCATATGCTGCCCACATGAAATTCACAGTCTATCAGATGGATGTTGTTGGGAGATGAATTTAATTAAGAGAATTTTTGTTAGATCCCAAAACCCTTGAGTATGACATGTTCATGATAATCTTGATAGACTGAGTCAGGATTCAGTATAGAGTGTTCAGGATGTTATCTTCACCATGTATAGTCAGCAGATATAGACCAGGTTAGATTTTGAAGATTCTCGAAGACTCAAGAAGTTTCAAGAAACGAAGACTCGATAAGTTTCTAAAGAAATCAAGACTCAAAGAAGTTTCAAGAAATCAAGACTCAAGTGAAAGTTTCAAGAAATCAAGACTCAGAAAGCCAAGAAATCAAGACTCAAGAAGTAATCAGTTGTCAAGAAATCAAGAAATCAAGATCAAAGATGACATCAAGACTCAAGATGTAATCAAGACAATGAAGACTCAAGATGTCATCAAGACTCAAGATACATCAAGACTCGTAAGACATCAAGACTCGTAAGATATCAAGACATCAAGACTCGTAAGACATCAAGACTCGTAAGATAATCAAGACGTACAGACACAAGAAGACATCAAGAAGAAGATATCAAGACAAAAAGAAAATATCAATACTCAAGATAACCTCAATGTTCCGAGGCAACCTAATAATATCTACCAAGACTACAAAACTGAGAAAAATGCGAAAATTCAGAAAAATAGATATTGGCCAAGACATTCATATGCAGACAAAAGGAACTAAGTCCAAGTGTTGTTTAAGGTTATCTCACTCAGAGAGGTTGACCAAAAAGAGTCGTTATGTTTGTCTACATTTACTGAAGACA
The DNA here is from genome assembly GCA_037126765.1 of Stenogyne calaminthoides. Classification (NCBI taxonomy): domain Eukaryota; kingdom Viridiplantae; phylum Streptophyta; class Magnoliopsida; order Lamiales; family Lamiaceae; genus Stenogyne; species Stenogyne calaminthoides. The sequence goes on from JBBCBC010000033.1 coordinate 13,340,403, forward strand.
AGAGCCAATCATAGGAAGACAACACTGTACTTTACTGACACTGAAAGCGACAGGTCACTAAAGCATGTTAGTAGTACTATGTTCCAGACTGCAAAAAGTGGTGATTGGCTACATGAAAGCATATATCCTAAAACATGCAAGGGAGTATTCAAACCCTAAAAATAGTCGTTCATCAAACACCATAAGAGGAAACTCATGAAGCTATCTCCTCCAACGGATAGTTTTTCAAGAGTGACCTTGGTGAAATTGCCTATAAATACTAGTGACCCTTTACATTGAGAGGTCATGGGAAATTTGAAAGCAACTCAAGAGCTCATTCGTATTATTGCAAATTGAAGCACTCGAAAAACCTAGAATTTCCCAAGTGTTTCACATTGAAGAGAGCTCATTCACTAAGCCTAGATTGATAAGATATATCCAAAGCTTAGTAGAGATATCTTAGCCTTTGCATTGTACTTATTGTAAAGGATATCTCATCCTAGTTGGAAACCAACCAGAAACCCAAACCCTTTGTAAGGTAGTTTGAGTGTGTTTGTTGGTGAGTTGGAGTTTTAATGAGTTGGTTAATGAATTTCTCTAAAAGGTCTAGAGAAGAAGTTTAGTAAGTGGAGTTATATGAAAACTCAAAGTAGAAAAGTCTCTCGAACCACTTTATAATGAATTTCTGTGTTGGACATATGAGCTTGAGTCTCGAACCACTATAATTGCGTTATTTTTGCTTTCTACATCATGCATTATTATGCATTGCATTTTTTCGAAAGCATAATTTCATCGATATTCAGTTGGAATCAATCCACTGAACTTGCATCAACTGATCATAGCCTTAATCACTATTTCATTAAAAGGAAGATCTTCAGCAAAGTTAAAACGAGTATAAACATAGGGCCAACCATTCCGCACACTTGAGAAGCTAGAACGGATAGTTACCAAACTGAACTAACTCTACTGAGGGTCCAGTAAGATAGTTATCTGATCCAAGCGGCTCAGGATCTCTGATAAACTCCGGCTCAGTTGGGCTAATCTGAAGCTTCTGAAAGCAGCTCAGGATCATTGTCTCAGTAGACTTTGACTCAGGGTAATCCGTGCTTCTCAAGGTAAAATCATCAGGATAACCTGACCCATCTGACCTCAGTGAAAGAAAAGTTTTAAAAATCACTGAACACGTGTATTCCCCCCCCTCATACACGTGTGAGGCTCGTTAGCACCGGGACCAACAAGTGGTATCAGAGCAGTGGTTCAACTTGACCACTTGCTTTGGTGGCCATAGTCTAATTCTTTGAAAAGACTCGGTGGTCTAATTTGAGCAGATCTATTTTGTCGATATCTTACAAGGCTCAGTCATCATGCCTTCTAAGAAAATTCCTATGTTCTCAGTTGAGAGCTATGACCTATGGAGATTAAGAATGCAGGCTCATCTGTATTCAAAACATGAAAGAATGTGGAGAGTGGTTTCTGAAGGACCATTCAAATTCACTGTTGTGAATCCCAGAATCACCGATCATCGAGAGAAATGATCCCAGAGATGAATTTCCAAAGTCAGATGATCAACTTACTCCTGATGAGAGAAAGTTAGTCAATCTTGACTACATTGCTAAAGATACTTTATATAACACTATTGATGATGGTCTTATGGGGATGATTTCTCACTGTGAAACTGCAAAAGAAATATGGGACACATTTGCTGTTATGTGTCAAGGCACATATCATATTAAGGAAAACAAACTTTCTGTTGCTATTGGAAAGTTTGATAGCTTTGAAATGGAAGATGATGAATCCATTGACAAACTGGAAGTCAGATTCACTAGCATCATGAATGACCTGAATGCTCTTGGGAAAAGATACCCACAGAGAGAAGTGGAACTAAAAATTCTTAGAGGACTATCTAAGAAATGGGATATACATGCTGTGGTTATTGAAAACACCAAAAATATTGATTCCATGTTATATTAACAAGTTTTCTCTGAACTGAAAGCTTATGAGCTTGTGATTGACAAGAAATCTAAGAAATCTGACAGCAAAGATGATTCTTTGTTGGGAAATTTATAGTTTTGATGAAAGTTCCAAAAACACATGTAATAGGACCAGTCAGACCTGTTAGCTGACTGATGTTTATATTACCCGGTATAGGAGACCAGTTGATAATTACTGTATAGAACAACTGATGTAATAGATAGGTCACATATTGAGGGGGAACTCAATATGTATAGGTCAGATCTGAAGACTCATAGAACAGTTGATATCCGACAGGCCAAAATGCTAGAGAAGAACAGAAGATCAGATCGATCTGATCTAGTCAGATATCTCAGCTGAAGTCATGAGCTCAAATTCAGAATACTCGAAGATCAGACCAGAAGACCTACGTCAGTCGAGTCTGCTAGTTGAAGCTAAGTCAACCGGCACCTGAAGACTCTATCAGGTAGACTGATCAGTTCAGACTGATCAGGTCAGCTCACCAGGCGAAATCTGATGTTTCACCTAATCATACGTCAATGATCTGAACAAGAAGAATGTCAAGCTTAGTTGGAAGAACTTCACTGAAAAGTGAGTCTGCTATCCAATACGAACAAGACACGTATGATCAGAGCCGACAAGTAAGGGATTCGATGCTGCCTTCTCACTAACGGCTATAAAATACAAGATCACGCTTTCGGCCATGCCGTTCCTGAAGCACGTCACATCAATCCTGCAAGTCTACCAAATATAGCCTGAAATTCAAATTGCTCTCCAACGGCTCTTTGATTTCAAGGTCTATAAATATGGGATCACACTTTAGAGTGAGAATACGGAAAAAACGAAGAAACGCTGAACAATCAAGAAGCTAAAGCTAATTTCCGCACGAAGAACACGATCAAGAAGATTATTTTTATTAAGTGTTCATCCCATAAGTTCTTAGCATAGAAATCTTTTCATCTAGTTGTTAGGCTGCTTATACGCTAGAAAAGATTTCATAGTTGGAACCAAACAATCTTACCCAAACCCCCAAGTTAGGTTAAGTTGTTTAGCAAGATTTTAGACTAGGGTTTCTAGTTCTGATCTCTGGGATCGGTTGAGTGTGAACTCTTTAAACATCTAGTCGATTGTCTTGTGTTGGACTAACACACAAAAAACTAAGTCCAGTTGGTTAAGTCGGTGCCCTTGTGATAGGGAAGAGTGGGACGTGGGACCGGTTTGTCCGAACCACTATAAATCTTGTGTGCCTCTCTTTGCTTTGATTAAGTGCTACACAATCGCACACAACCTTTAAAGCGCATACATATTCCAAGTTGAGATCAGCTAGCACCAAGCTTCTGATCAGATCAAACGTGACACTTCAGTAAAACTAACTAAAAGATTAAACTTGGAATCAGATTTATCAAAACCGGTTTTCACACGGGTAAAACTTAAGCTTCCGCGACACATCGCTTAAACCGATAGTTACCGAACCGATTTGCCTTCAAGCGATCAAGAAGTTGATTATCCCAAACCGAAATCGCTATTCGCCCCACACTGACCAAGACAAAGTTTTTTAAGTCTATTCACCCTCCCTCTAGACTTACGCCCTCACTAAACCCGATTCGGGACCTACAAGTGGTATCGAAAGCGGTTGGTTCTATAGACCATCGACTCGGTATCATCGATTCTTGAGGAAGAATCTTTGTGGTCAATCGAATCGATCTTGAAAAACCATTTTTAAAACTCATTCATTTTCCAAAATCACTCAAAGATGGATAACACCTCGTATGTATCATGATCCGCCAAAGTTCTTAATCGATGAGTATGCAGATTGGGCCATATATATGTCCAACCATCTAGGTTCGATAAGCGGCGAGAATGATGGATGTCATCGAAAGAGGACCCATCATCATTTATTACGACAACCCCCGCAGTTGGAGGAGATCCGCATTTTACACCGGGAGTCTTGTGCGAAAAAGCCCAGCCTTGATGGATGCAGAAGAAAGAAAGCTGCACACTCTAGATACTATCGCGAGGCACATTATCATGAAAACCATGGATAAGGTCACCAAGGAAAAGATTAAGTATCTCAAAACTGCGAAAACAATGTGGGATACTCTAGCCGAGATATGCGAGGGAAATGAGCAGATAAAAAGACGTCGTATACAAGTTTAATGGTAAAGTTCAAAAAAAATCAAGATGTCGCTAAAACGAAACCATCAACGAACTCGATGGAAGAATTACAATGTCTATAAACAAGCTTCGAGAACTTGGTAGAGAGATGTCTGATAAAGATATCAACTACAAAATCCTAAGGTCTCTCACCAAGAAGTGGGATATGAAGGTCACGGTAATCAAGGATTGCCAAGACATTTCAAAAATGAAGCCAAGTAGCTTGTTCTTGAGCCTTAAAGCTCACGAGTTCGATTTGATTGAGAGAGGACAAAGTCGATGAAGATGAGGTGCTTCTTTGAAGCCTCAATCAAAAAATCGCTTGCTTTTTAAGGCAACCAAAGAACAGTAACTAAGGCCAACGAACTCGTTGGGGAATATAGTAAGTCAAAGCGCGTATCAGACGCTTCGCTACTGCAGAAGCTTGAGAAGCCAAACGTCCAACTTGGTAAGTATCAAAGATTTTATAAGGACTATCAACATAGCCGAGGACGAGATAGGAGATCAGACAATAGATCTCTAGAAAGAACCAGATCTGATGATCGGAGGGATCACAGAGATGAAAGGAAGAGAGATAGTCAGACTGAGGAAGGAAGAGATAACCAATCAGACAGAAGAAGCTCAGACTACTATCAGAAAGGGAAGTCACCTGATAGGTCATACTGCAGATGGAGTGATTCACCGGAAGGAAAGGTTCGTGGATCAAGGAGCGTGCTTCAACCGTGGAGAAGCCAGTCACTATAGCGCAGATCGCCTCGACCGACGCCAAGAGAAAGGGAAGAAAAGAGGAATGTAAAAGAGCAACGATATAGGACAAAAGAGCCATGGTTGCCGATACGTCAGAATTGGACGATTCCTATCTCGCCCTCCGAGGACTCGGGATACTCCTCAGAGAAGACTTTTGATCGACAAGAAGGTTGACTTCTTTGAAAATGAAGATCGATATTCTCTTCGCACGATGATGAGATCTCGCACTGATGGCCAAGGAGGACCAACTGGAGGTAACCTCCAAACCTACTTTGTTCGCTTTACACCGCTATCATTAGCACACTTTCTTTGGGGAGATTGACTGCGCAGCTCTACTCAGAGCAATTGCTTGAGGATCTCTCCAATGCAGTAGACACTTATGCTATAGTGGAAGCTTGAAAATGACAAGCTAAGAATTAGAAATAATCAGCTTGCTAAAGAGAATGATCTCAGTAAAATCTCTGAACTTCAATCTGCTGAAACTGCTCAGAAGGTAACTGAGGAATGTAACATTCTGAAAGTTAAGGCTTCTGATCAGGAGAAGCAGATCAAAGATCACCGGTAATTAACAAACAAAGAAGTCGATGACTTCAAAATTCTTCAAGCAAAATTCGATAAAGTTTGTTCCAAAAGCATGAACGTCCAAATCATCCGAGGATAATCAACAGAAGAAAATAGAGGTTTTCACAAAATCATCTAAAACTGTTCAAGACATGAACACCTATTTTCGAACAACGATTAATAAGAAGGGACTTGGCTATGAGAATCCCCCCACATCCTCAAAAGCCCCGGCTGATTCATCTAAAAAAAGGTGTAATCAGACGTATTTAATTTTCGACAAAGATACACCAAAAGCCAAACATGTATCTAATAAGGAAAAAGATCGGGTTGAAAGCGGGTAAGGCGGTGCCCAACCGTAAGGGGAAATGAAATGGACTCAATCGGTAAAGCATCGGTGAGGAATCAACAGAAGAACCCGGTTCTTCGAAGAGACCTCAACTCGATCAACGATCGTATCGAAAAAGACAACCCGTAAAAGGGAAGTCCAATCGAGACCTAATCAAGGTCATTTGATAATAAGCATGCTTCGTAAACCGCTGCAAAAACCACCTATGCCAAAAAAGATATGAATCTTTTGATGGTAGCAATCGTACCTACCCCTATAATCGTAAATCTAGGTTTGCACCAACCTTTGGATAAAAAAAGAAGATAAACAGAAAAAGATAGATCCCAAGTCTTCTAAGTCATCCAAGGTTCACACTAATAATCATACAAAATAGAAAGCATATAAAGAAACGTATGATTATGTTGACAGGTATGGGAGACAAATCAGGCCTTCTGATCTAACTGATCACAATAGAAGTGCTCTGTTTGTATGGATTCCCAAAAACTAAACCTAACCCCTCGGGACCCAATCCAAAAAAGGGTACCTAAAGCCCGATTCGATTGCAGGATCGCGTGGGTCCGCCAACAAAGGAGGTGTGCAAGCAACTATCTGGTACATCGATAGTGGATGCTCAAGGCACATGACTGGAAGCAAACATCTCCTCAGTTCATACATAGAACAGAAAGGCCCGCGTGTACTCTTCGGTGATGATAACTTTAGTTATACCAAAGGGTTCGGAACCTTAGAGAATGATGATGTACAAGTAACTGGAGTCTCGTATGTCGAAGGTCTGAAGCACAACCTATTATCGGTTTCACAATTTCTGCGACAATGGATTCGGTGTTGAGTTCTCGATCGATCAATGCACTATCAAGAATCGAGCCACTCAAAGATTTTGCTAAACGGGTTCAAGGAAAGGGACGATCTACACACGGTGATTGGACAGTTGCCCAAGAAATGCATGCCCCGATTGTCAAGAGTTCCAAAAGTAGCGGTGGCTCTCGGCACAAAAAGGATGAGCCATCCGAACTTTAAAACTCTTAACAAGATAGTAAGGATGTCTCTAGTGGAAGGACTCCGAATGAAGTATTTTTCGAAGGATCGGACATATCTTGCATGTCAGAAGGGAAAACAGGTCAAAGCTTCATTCAAGGGAATTCCCGGACCGGCATCCATCAGAAATAATCGGTTTGCTCCATATGGATCTATTTGGACCGATTACACGGTCGATCGGGCCTCAACGGACGAAAATATACTCGTAATCGTGGATGACTATTCCAAGTTTACCTGGGTTATATTCTTACATAAGAAGAATGAGACGACAACGAAGATACCCGAGCTGCTAAAACGATTACAAAATGAGAAGGGTGTCAGCGTAGTAAAAATCAGATCAGATAAAGGTACAGAATTTCTGAACTCTTTTATTACTGATTTTTGCTCTAAGTTTGGTATACAACATGAAACATCAGCTGCAAGGACGCCACAACAAAATGGAGTAGCTGAACGGAGGAACAGAACTCTCAAAGAAGCTGCTCGCACGATGTTAGCTGAACATGCAATACCAAGCCGTTTAAAGGCGTATAATCAACACCGCATGCCATACTCAGAACAGATGTCTTCTGACTAAGGCTCACTACAAAACACCCTATGAACTGTGGAAGGACAGAAAACCTCGTGTCTCTTACTTCCATGTTTTTGGGTGTAAGTGTTTCATACACAACAATGGGAAGAGTCAGTTGAAAACCTTTGAAGCCAAGTCAGATGAGGGTATATTCTTAGGATATTCCTCATCTAGCAAGGCTTTTCGTGGTCTACAATGATTTAACCCTACTTGTGGAAGAAACACCCCATGTAGTCTTTTTGATGAAGCATCTTCGATCAAGAGAAATCTGCCGAGAACAAGATGTACCGATCAACAAGAACTCGATGTTGAAAATGGATCACCGACGATCAAGGAAAAAGAATCGTAAATCAGAATAATATACATTCCAGATCTAGCTGATTCACCAGATCATTCAGATCCTAAGGTACGAAAAAACTGCCGATGAAGAAGTCGGTACCGAGATAAGATCAACCGAACCATCCGGTTCGGGGAACACATGAAGTTCCCACGAGCGGACATCAAGACACATGATGAGTCCAACATCACCGAGACTTGTTCTTATCAAGTGGATCATAACCTCGCACTACTCCCAATCGCTAGTAATGAAATTTTATCGTAAACGGACGATGTTCTCCAAACCGACGCAAATCGTAAAGCGAAGGACCTGGATAACCAGTCATCCAACTGATCTGATAATCGTAGACCCATCTAATAAAGTTAAAACTAGACATCAGATTGGTGAAAGTGCCATGTATTGCTGTTATCTGTCTATGAAGGAACCAACAACAATAGAGGAAGCTCTACAAGACGCAAGCTGGATTCTAGCCATGCAGGAGGAGCTGGAACAGTTCGAGAGAAATCAAGTTTGGAAACTGGTAGACAGACCAAGTCATCAAGACATAATTGGCACGAAGTGGGTATTCAAGAACAAGAGAGATGAGAAAAACGTCATCACCAGAAATAAGGCAAGACTTATTGCTAAGGGGTATTCACAATCGAAGGAATTGATTATGATGAGACCTTTGCACCTGGGCCGCCGCCTAGAAGCCATTCGGCTGTTTCTGGCATATGCTTCCCACAGAGGGTTCACTGTGTATCAGATGGACGTAAAGAGTGCTTTCTTAAACGGGGTACTAGCAGAGGAAGTTTATGTCGAACAACCTCCAGGCTTTGAAAAGGGCAACCAAGTGTACCGTTTAAGAAAAGCTCTTTATGGTTCAAACAAGCTCCTCGAGCTTGGTATGATACACTCTCTCGGTTCTTGATCGACGGTGGGTTCACTAAAGGGCAAAGGGACGTAACCTTATTCGAATAGAAGATGGAGAAGATATTCGATGGTTCAGATTCACGTGGACGACATCATCTTCGGATCCCCTAACAAGAGTCTATGTGAAAGATTCAGCAAACTGATGCAAGGGAAGTTCGAGATGTCCATGATGGGTCAGATGAATTACTTTCTGGGTCTTCAAGTAAAGCAAAGTACAGAAGGGATATTCATCTGCCAAGCAAAGTACACTAGGAATTTTTTGGCTAAGTTTGGAGTTCAAAATTGTAAGGAAGCCAAAATTCCTATGATGACTGGATTCAAGATGGATCCAGATGAGGATGGTCAGAAAACAAATCAGAAGGAATATAGGGCTCTCATTGGATCTTTACTATACCTGACTGCCAGCAGACCAGATATAACCTTCGCAGTAGGTGTATGTGCCAGATTTCAGGCAAATCCAATGATAAGCCACCTAGAAGCAGCTAAGCGGATTCTTAAGTATCTGAAGGGGACGGTAAATCTTGGTTTATTTTACCCATCGGATGATAATCTAGAGCTTAGTGGGTATTCTGATTCTGATTATGGAGGTAGCAAGATTGATCGTGAAAAATCCACCTCAGAACTTGTGGGTTCTTAGGAAGTAAAACCGATCTCGTGGTTTTCAAAAAAAAGGAGACATCGGTTCTTACATCTACTCTTGAAGCGAGTAATATATATGGGCAGGAAGTTTGTTGTTCCTAATCGCTCGGCTTAGTCGGCGGAATGAGGGATTATAACATTGAAGCTAACAATGTACCTATTTTCTGTGACAGTAATAGTGCTATTGCAATCACTCAGAATCCCGTTCTACATACAAGATGCAAACATGTGGATGTCAGACACCATTTTATAAGAGATCATGTTGAAAAGAAGAATATCAGAATGGAAAAGATTCATACTAATATACAGAAAGCTGATATTCTAACCAAGCCACTAGCTGAGATCAGATTCAGAGAATTATGCAATGAGCTAGGGCTTCTGGATCTTGGAGAAAATGCACCTAAAATGTTTGATGGAATGATCTCCAGAACCAGCTGGTTAAGAGACTAACCAGGTTGAAAGGAATCAGTTGAGTTTGGTATATCAACTGATCAAAAGATCAGTCAAGGAACTGATGTGAGAAATCGATCAGATTTACAAGATTATCAGATGATCACTCACGGTATGGGAAAAATAATGTGCAACTATACGGAACTGGCAACAAAGATTGTGGATGATAAGTTCGTACAGTTCAATATCACTCGGGATCCAGAATCCATGGAGGTCGTGCAAATTCTTCAAAAGGTGCCTTGAGAAATTTTTATACCGCTCATTGCAATCCAAAGGATGCAAAGATGAAGCACTAGAATTCCTAAGGAATTTAAGAGTGGATACGGATGCTCCAGGAGACGAACTACTTTCGACAGTCACCGGCGAAGAAATCAGACTAACAAATGATGATATAACCCGTCTATTCAGCCTACCAAAAGGATGGATCTCGCCTGCTCATTACAGGGAGAACGAAGATGAGCTGATCGAAAAAAGTCTTTCAGAGAGGCCGACAAACATCATACTTCGAGGTTTTGTCGTGCCAATGCTCAAGAGGAAATATCGATTGTTGTTTGACATATTTTCAAAAACAATTATGGGTATTGCATTCAGCCCAGATGCGATTACATCCGTCAAACTATACAGCATGGCTGCAATAATTGATGGAGCCAAGAACATCAACTGGCATGGGTTTCTGAAGGCCATTCTACTTCAAGAACATGAGAAATTTGGAGTTGATGAATGGAAGGCAGGTATATCCAAGAAGAAGATCAACAATCTCAACAAGGTTGCAAGTTATCCTTCAGATAAAATGCCTACGACCAAATGGGGAATGTAATGGATCAAGTCCTATAAGGCTTTTCTCACAGCCACTTCGGTCATTTTTGGGCCACCAGACGATGATATGCGGCCAACCCCCCCAAAGTCAAAGAAAGGGAAAGGCAAGAAGGAAACTTTTCGCACTGACCGGATGCGGCGGATCACCAAGCCGTGAAGGACCCCTGTAAGGCCCAACAGATGCCCCCAAGAAAAAGAAAAGAAAATCGGTGAAGGCCTGTGACAAGAGGTCAAGAAAGCAAGCAAGCCCCCATGACTCGATGCTAGAGGATGAGTCGATGAAGAAAGAGCGCTGAAATACTGTTGCACCACAAAAAATCGTGAAGCATCGACAGCAAAGCCAAGCCGAAAGATCGCCAGACATTCTCGAGGAAGATTTACGTTTAACGATCTCTTCTCCTCCACCACCCGGTGAATCGCCACTCAAACTAATGGTCGCTGAGCATAACTCTCCTATTCTTCCACCGCCAAATAACTCCGAAACTACATCATCATTCGCCGTAAAGCTTACCCGATGTGGAACCGTAAACACTGCCTACGTAAGATCCCCTCGCAGTCGAACCGATCAAACCAACTTCCGCTTACTCAAGCACAACCAGAACCTTCCACATCTCATCAAATCGATCGACCGACAATTCCCGAGTCCAGATCAACAAAGATCATATTTGGGAAATTGATCGTAACGCTAATCGAAAAGAGAGATTGATGAGTTGTATTTTAATCGGTCGCCCAACCCGCCATACGAGAGGAAGTTTTGGAGATCCTCACCTAGAGAGATCTTCGATTAAAAAGCTTCTCGGACTTTATAATAATTATTGAACAGATGGGCTAAAAGCAGATGAGTTTGCGGATTTCGATTTTCGACATGAGGAAATCTGCAAAAATGGGATCACCGGTGAATGATATCGATAAATCTGTCAAAGCTCGATCCACAGAAGCTAGGGTTGCGGAACAGAAGAATCGAAATCGCGACAAGGCTCTGAAAAAGATGCCATCATGAAGAATACAGGCTGCCGATGATAGTGGAACTGTCTTTGCAGTTCATGACCAACCATTGGAGGCACAAACAATCGAACGGATCAAGTGACACTCAACATTCCAACATCACACGTCCACTTGATCAACTTCGGAGATCAAATCCCGCCTCAAAGATCTCCGAAAGAAGAAGTTGAGGGACTGATAGATGATCAAAGGAAGATTGCCATCAAGGAAATAAAAGATGAAAGGGAAATGGCTATTTCCCAGATTAGGGCAATAAAAGATCGGTTCTCTCTCAAATCGTGGTTCATTAAATTTGGCGAATCGATAAAGACCGTTGATGCCAAATCGACTCGGGTGGAACAACAACAAGTTTTTTTTTCGATGCTCACCGACAAGCTAGAATCGATGTGGAAGAGAAACTTGATAAACTGATTAAAACACTCTCTACTGCCATGGAATCTGTCAAGACTGAACTGATATCGAAGATTCAAGAGCTAACTACTCAAAATTCAGGCGTATTTGTTGCAGATCTCAACAAGGCGATCGCAGTCAACTTTGGTTCTCTGACATCCCACCTCACACTCTTTTTGATCAAACCAAAAAGGGGAAGGATGAGTGAGAAACCAACCGACAATAACAAGTCTGGGGACATCACAAACTCAGGACTCTTGAAAAAGATGTCCAAAGAATGATAGTGAAGAAGCCCAAAAAGTCAAGAAGAAAGAAGGAAGCGCATAAAATGGAGGGCGTAAAAATCTGAACAAGAAATTCAGATCGAGAGTGAAGAAAGGGAAGGGGAAAATCCGTGCGTAACCTAAGCCGCCAAAGAAGAGTTGATGAGATCATCCCAAAAACTGCTGCGCATGCTAAGAAATTTGAGGAATGGAATAAGATCAGGAGTGAATGGCTTCTGGATGCCTTTGTTCTTGATCTTGTCCCACAAGAAGAATCTCCTGATGAAGAATTCCTCAACTGGTTACAAAATAAATACCCGGATTTTCTGAAGTATCTGGAAAATGAGGCCAAGCTTATCAATGCAAAAATAACTCGCCAAGAGTATGATCTGATGGAATACTCGAAGAAGGCAGATGGCTCATTTGACAGACTGGCATTTCAAAGATTCTATTTTGACATCGTGCACAGAACGCAAATAACTGATCCTCAGCAGACTGATGATGTCAAATGGAAACTTTATCAGATTTTCAACGTTCCTCAAGATCAAAGAGAGATGCCAGAAGGATACAAGCCCAAAGAGTGAAGAATCAGAAGACTACTCAGGATCAGCTGTTATTATTTTCAAACTTTTCTGATGTAACATGTAATCAACATTCATTAATGAGAAAAGTTTATTTTCTGATCCTAAGACAAAGTCTCATTGTCTTCTGATTATATGCTCTTAACTGTTCTATTTTTTATCAACTGTATTTGGTTTCTCAAAGTGTTTTGGTTTCATCAAAAAGGGGGAAATTGTTGGGAAATTTATAGTTTTGATGAAAGTTCCAAAAACACATGTAATAGGACCCGTCGGACACATTGGACCGATGTTTATATTACCCGGTATAGGAGACCAGTTGATAATTACTGTATAGAACAACTGATGTAATAGATAGGTCACATATTGAGGGGGAACTCAATATGTATAGGTCAGATCTGAAGACTCATAGAACAGTTGATATCCGACAGGCCAAAATGCTAGAGAAGAACAGAAGATCAGATCGATCTGATCTAGTCAGATATCTCAGCTGAAGTCATGAGCTCAAATTCAGAATACTCGAAGATCAGACCAGAAGACCTACATCAGTCGAGTCTGCTAGTTGAAGCTAAGTCAACCGGCACCTGAAGACTCTATCGTAGATCGATCGATTCAGATCGATCGGTCACCACCAAAGTAAATCGATGTTTCACCTAATCATACGTCAATGATCTGAACAAGAAGAATGTCAAGCTTAGTTGGAAGAACTTCACTGAAAAGTGAGTCTGCTATCCAATACGAACAAGACACGTATGATCGGAGCCGACAAGTAAGGGGGATTCTTTGCGCCTTCTCACTACTTGGCTATAAAATACAAGATCACGCCGCCATGCCGTTCCTCAAGACGCCACATCAATCCCGCAAGTCTACCAAATATAGCCTGAAATTCAAATTGCTCTCCAACGGCTCTTTGATTTCAAGGTCTATAAATATGGGATCACACTTTAGAGTGAGAATACGGAAAAAACGAAGAAATGCTGAACAATCAAGAAGCTAAAGCTAATTTCCGCACGAAGAACACGATCAAGAAGATTATTTTTAATAAGTGTTCATCCCATAAGTTCTTAGCATAGAAATCTTTTCATCTAGTTGTTAGGCTGCTTATACGCTAGAAAAGATTTCATAGTTGGAACCAAACAATCTTACCCAAACCCCCAAGTTAGGTTAAGTTGTTTAGCAAGATTTCAAACTAGGGTTTCTAGTTCTGATCTCTGGGATCGGTTGAGTGTGAACACTTTAAACATCTAGTCGGTGTACTGTGTTGGACTAACACATAAAACTAAGTCCAGTTGGTTAAGTCGGTGCCCCTTGTGATAGGGATGAGTGGACGTAGGACTGGTTTGTCCGAACCACTATAAATCTTGTGTGCCTCTACTGCTTTGATTAACTGCTTACACAATCGCACACAACCTTTAAAGCGCATACATATTCCAAGTTGAGATCAGCTAGCACCAAGCTTCTAATCAGATCAAACGTGACACTTCAGTAAAACTGACTAAAAGATTAAACTTGGAATCAGATTTATCAAAACTGGTTTTTCACACGGGTAAAACTTAAGCTTCCGACACATCGCTTAAATCGATAGTATCGAATCGATCCGGCCAAGCGATCAAGAAGTTGGTTATCACCAAACCGATTCACTCAAGACTGATCGGGCTTAATCGCCCTACACACCGATCTGCACAAAAGTTTTTAAGTCTATTCACCCCTCCCCTCTAGACTTCTGCCCTCACTAAACCCGTTCGGGACCTACATTCTTCATCTAGCAAGAATGTGGCTTTCAAAGCCAAAGAGAAATCCAGTAAGTCTAGAGAGTCTGAGAACTCACTTGCCAAAAATCAGGATGAGCAGGAGGATAAGCTAGTACTGATGGCAAGGAGGTTTGAAAAAAGACTCAATAGCAGTATATGGGAAATACAAGAAAATATTACAGGAATCACAGGTACAAGAGAGACTAAAAAACTGAGGACAAATACACTGAGAAAAGAAAGGACCAAAAAGCTGAAGGATCTTCATCTAAAAAGAAGGACTCCAAGACCAAGGAGGACAGTGATCAGGATGATGATGCCAACAGATGTTACAACTGTCAGAAGAAAGGTCACTTTCAATATGACTGTCCAGAACTAAGTGCTAAAGAAAGAAAGGAAAGACAAGCCAAGAGAGACAAGAAGTTCTCCAGCAAGAAAACCATGATTGCAGAGGAAGAAAAAATTCTGAAGAAGGTTCCAGTTCCTCAGATGAGATTTTCTCAAATAGTGATAGTGATGATATCTGTCTTATGGCTGTAGAGGAGGTAAATTCTTCTATCTCTGATGTTGCTCCTACACAAGCACATGAGTTCTCAAGTTCAACTGTAAACAGTAACTTTGACCTGATGGATTCATTTGAGAATCTTATGAAGGACTATTCAGGTTACAAGAATCGCTCCTTTGAAACTCAATAGCGTAACAAGGAACCGATCACGAGAATCAAGTGGAAAGACTCTAAAAATGCCGAGATCACTTCTCAATTGATGGGAACTACTGATGAACTAGATGTTCTGAAAGTACAACTCTCAGAAAAAGAGAAGGTGATAGAGATCCTGAATGGAAAATTAGAGAAATCCACAGAGGAGATTCAGCATATCTGAACTGAGTTAAATGACCTCTATGAGAAGAATGAAACTCTAAAGAAATGTGAGGATAGTGCGCAGAGAAAGTTAGCTCTATTGAATTTCGTGATCTAAAGTGATAGATGAAATTGAGTTATCAAAAGACGACTATAAAAGCCGGATTGGGATACATTCTGGGGAACCTCACAAGGACTTGAATGCCGCTTCTAGTAGCACCAAGATCGTTTTGTTAAACAAGTGGCACCTAATCTTCTTCATCAAGAACCGCGGAGTTTTAGACAAGGGTAAAGGACCTATGGTTTGAAAAAATCAAGGTTCAGGAAAGAAAGCCTGACCTCGTGAAAAGGCTAGAAAACCCGACCACTCAGAGGGAAATCTTCAGGCAAAGATTTCAAAGTCTCAAAGCTAAGAATACCAACTGAAGAGATCTTGCCTTTGAACCATCAGAGGAATTTTCAAATGAGAAACACTCAGCAGAGATATTCTCAACTGAAAAGACCAAGTCCTCAGATTACTGAAAGACACCAATTTCAGTACAGGCAACCCAAACCCCACTTCCCTAAGGGTAAAGGTTTCTTGAACCCAAGTCAGCAGAGACAGAGACCAGCTGCACAAAAGCCAAAGCACTTGAACAAAAGGCCTGAACCCAAGAAGAACTCTAAGGCTCATGTTCATGCTAAGGCCGCACTCATACTGAGGATCTTTGTCAAGGCACCTAGAGTGGTGAATGTGTATGTAGATGTTTATGGGAGACAAATCAGCCACTCTAAAGTAATTAGAGTTGTTAGGCAGATTTGGGTTCCAAAAGGTACAGCTAACCTGGTAGGACCCTACACCAAATGGGTACCTAAGAATTGATCTATTTTTCAGGTGAAAGAAAAGGGCACTGAGCTGAATGAAGACAACATAGCACTGATGAGTGGAAATGAATTGGCTCCTGCTGTATGGTATCTGGACAGTGGATGTTCAAGACATATGACAGGATATAAGCAACTAATCACTGACTATGTTGAGCAAAAAGTCCCTCAGATCACATTTGGAGACAATTCCAAAGGACAAACTGAAGGATATGGAACTCTTGAAGTTGACTCTGTTCATATCCATGGTGTTTCATATGTGTCTGGTCTAAAGCATAAGTTGCTTTCTATCAGTCAATTCTGTGACAAAGGATTCAATGTTGAGTTCTCAAAGAACTTATGTTATGTGAAAGACAATACTTCACAGAAAATTCTACTGACTGGTACTAGAAAATGAAATGTGTATCTTGCTGATTGGAGTTCAACTCCTAAAGATACATGTTTGGTTGCAAAAAGTTCCACTGATACCAGTTGGTTGTGGCACAAAAGAATGAATCACTTAAACTTCATAACCCTGAACAAACTTGCAAGATTAGCACTTGTGAGGGGGTTACCAAATGAAGTGTTCTGTAAAGAACATGTATGTGATGTTTGTCAGAAAGGAAAACAAATCAGAGCATCTTTCAAAAGCAAAGTAGATATTTCTACTGAAAGAATACTTCAACTGTTACATATGGATCTTTTTGGTCCAGTAACACCTGTGAGCGCTAATGGCAGAAAATACACACTTGTGGTAGTTGATGACAAATCTAGATACACATGGGTCATATTCTTACTCAGTAAGAAAGAGACTCAGACAAAACTGCCTGAACTACTGAAAAGGCTCAGTACTGAAAAGAATCTGAGTGTGGTCAAAATCAGATCAGATAAAGGAACTGAGTTTATCAATCATATTATATCTGATTACTGTGTAACAAATGGAATAGCTCATGAAACATCAGCTGCAAGGACCCCACAACAGAATGGTGTTGCTGAAAGAAGAAATAGGACTCTGAAAGAAGCTGCAAGGACAATGATTGCTGAGGTTGATATTCCTAAGAGATTTTGGGCTGAAGCTATCAACACTGCATGCTATTCTCAGAACAGATCCATGCTAACCAAGAACCAAGGAAAAACTCCATATGAGCTGTGGAATGAAAGGAAGCCTCTTGTTTCTTTCTTTCGTGTGTTTGGTTGAAAGTGTTTCATACACAATAATGGTAAAGATCAGTTGAAAACTTTTGATAGCAAAGCTGATGAAGGGATATTCTTAGGATATTCTGAAGTCAGTAAAGCCTTCAGAGTTTACAACTGTAGGACTCTTATTGTGGAAGAAACACCTCATGTTGTTTTTGATGAATCTACTTGTGTTCAGAAGAAACAGGAACATGACTCAGGAGAACTGACCAAGAGAATCACCAGACTTAGCCTGAAAAAGAATGATAAAACATCCTCTGAACCTGAAAAGAAGAAGTCAGTCACTTTCTATGAATGGAGTGAATCAGACTCGGGCAAAGAAGTTCAGGATGGAAAAACTCAGAATGATGAGACTCAGGATGGAAATTCTCCACTAAAGGAAAGCCAACACACTGAAGCTGACCAATCTGAACAGACAACAGTTCAGAATCAGGTATGTAATGCCGATGAAGATGTGGTCACAACTGAGGCAAACTCTAAATTTATCAACCAAAGGGGAACAAATGTCTCTGACAATGTTTTGAATGGAATTTCCCCTGAGGAAGATGATTCTCTTTCTCCTTTTCCGTTGTTCCCTGAATTTAATGAACTACCTGAACCTAACATTTCTGATGTTGAGGATACTACTGAAGGGGGAACATCCAGGAGAAGATGGTTTGATAGTCATCCTATAAGTCAGATTGTGGGTGATCTATCAGTTGGTGTCAAAACAAGAAGGTTCCATGGAGAAAGTGCTTTGTTCTGCTGCTTCCTATCTGAAAAAGAACCTACTGAGATTGAAGAAGCTCTACAAGATTCATTTTGGATTACTGCAATGCAAGAAGTGCTGAATCAGTTCTCAAGGAATGAAGTTTGGGAGCTAGTGGATAGACCTAAGAGGCACAATGTGATTGGAACTAAGTCGGTGTTCAAGAATAAGAGAGATGAAAACAACAACATTGTGAGAAACAAGGCAAGGCTAGTTGCACAAGGTTATTCCCAAGAAGAAGGCTCGGATTATGATGAAATCTTTGCACCTGTTGCAAGACTAGAAGCCATCATATTGTTTCTTGCATATGCTGCCCACATGAAATTCACAGTCTATCAGATGGATGTGAAAAGTGCATTTCTGAATGGTGTGCTTAAGGAAGAGGTTTATGTGGAACAACCTCCTGGTTTCAGATAGAATGACCAAGTTTACAAGCTCAGGAAAGCCTTGTATGGTCTTAAGCAAGCACCCAGAGCATGGTATGATACCCTTTTCGCCATCGACCATGGTTTTATCAAAGGAACTGTTGATAGGACTTTGTTCAGGATAGAAGATGGGAAAGACATCTTACTTGTTCAGATTTATGTAGATGACATCATATTTGGATCTACAAATCATCAGCTGTGTGAAAATTTTTCTACCCTGATCAAAGGAAAGTTTGAGATGTCAATGATGGGGGAGATGAATTTCTTTCTTGGACTTCAGGTGAAACAAACTAAGGAAGGAATTTTTATCAATCAAGCAAAATACATCAGAGATCTGATTGCAAAGTATGGTGTATGAGATTGCAATGCGCTTAGAATTCCTATGAATACTAACTAGAAGATGGATCCCGATCATCAAGGCAAATCAAGAATCACAATCGATTATAGGCGGATCATTGGATCATCGCTATATATCTCACAACAAGTAGGCCCGATATAACATTTCTTTGTTGGGATATGTGCAAGATACAAAGCTAATCCTAAGGCTAGTCACATGGAGGCTGCAAAAAAGATTCTGAAATATCTTAAAGGCACTGTGAATAGAGGATTATGGTATCCAGCTGATGATAACCTTGAATTAACTGGTTATTCATATGTTGATTATGGAGGATGTAGAATTGACAGGAAGTCTACCACAGGAACTTGTCAATTTTTTGGAAGTAAACTGATATCATGGTTTTCAAATAAACAAACCTCAAGAGAGCAACCAAAGATTATCGTTTAATACATGGTGCAGGAAGTCAAGCAGCATGCATTCTTTCGCTCGACAACAATTGAGGGATTATAAGATTATAACCAATGAAGTACCAATATTTTGTGATAATAATAGTGTAATTGCTATTACACAAAATCCGGTATTGCACACCAGATGTAAGCATGTTGATATCAGACATCACTTCATCAGAGATCATGTTGAGAAGAAAGACATCAGGATGGAGAAAATTCATCTCGATAACAGAGAGCCGATATCTTGACTAAACCTTTGGTCAATCAAGATTTCGTGAACTATCGATTGAATTAGGTATGTTGGATCCAGGTGTATAAAGCAAATCTGAAAAATTGAAGGTTTTCAGATGCATGAAGTTTTCCTCGGGATTTTACTGAGAAACTCAGGATAAAATTAAAAGTACTGAACTCTGAGTCTTGGGAAACTAAGATATCCTGAAGATCACTACTCAGTATTATACTGACCTCGTTTCAGTACTCAGTATCATACTGACCCCTTTCAGTACTCAGTACTATACTGATCTTTCTCAGTACTCAGTATTATACTGACCTCGCTCAGTACTCAGTATTATACTGACATTTTATCAAGGTCAAAACTCAGTAAGACTGATGGAGGAAATTTGTCTGAAGAAGTATTGACTCATGCAACTCATTTATTATCTAACTGAATCTCAGTAATCATTAACAATAAATAACAAAACACCTGAAGGAATATTTGGGCGGGACCTTTGAAATACTCGATGAAAGTTTATGGTCTGCAGGAACAGTAATTAATTGCACTGTTCATTAATCACCAATAAGGTTAAATTGGCGGCGTAATATTTGTGAAATCTTCCTTTCATATACCCGATTTAGTCGGTGTTTAATCTCAACCGTCGATTTCTTCATCTATACGATTTTCCATGAATCAAATCCTATATATCTATTGAAGAATTTCCTTCAAAGCCCAATTTCGAATAACCTTCGTCTTCAAAACACTCTGCTTCAAAAACTCTCATTTGCCCAGAAATTATCATCCTTCTCAAAACCCTTCACAAAAATTCTTCAAAAAAATGACGTTCTCTGTATACGATAAACTTGCCATCTCTAACAAACCGTTGTATGAATATGTCGTTTCCCTCGAAAGCTCATCGAATGCAACTCACGAAGAAGAAGCGTTGCACATGATTCGATTGGCGAAGCTCACTGGCCTGGTTGCGAATCAACCAGAGGCAGAATACACAAATGAGGTAATAGAGTTTATCTAAAATTTGAAATTAGATGAGGAGGACTGTATAGAATCGCAGATTACAGTTTCTCATTTAGAGCATAGTTCAAAGTATGTGGATTTTGTTAGGGAATTGTATATCATTCCTAAGAATCTTAATGCCATATACGAATTGAGAGATAGAGGAGAAGACCCTACAGTGTATATGATGGGTAGTGAGGAAGAGTATCTGGATAGGATTGCAGAGCATCCAGTTAAATTCGAAGCTACGCTAATAAAAGGCATTTGAAGCCTAAGTATCGAGTTTTGCTTGACATTGTGAGTAAATGCATCATGAGTCAGTCTGGCAGCTTTGAACAGATTAGTACGCCGAAGTTGAGATTAATGGCGGCGATTGAAGATTCACCCACCACTGCTTTCAACTGGTTACATTACTTAATCAAAGTGGTGAGTGATCAAGCTAAGCAAGTATAGAAGGTAAATGGATCGGTTGTCATCAAAGGGAAGATCCTTCATGCAACCAAGATTGCATATATCTTGGAGATGTGCAGAGAAGAAGAGGATATCTTTGCCAATTCCTCACCCTTTCCAAAGTCCAAAATTCTGTTCAAGCCTCCAACAACTAAGAAGACTTTGAAAGGAAGAAAGGAGAAAAGCTCAAAGTCTCAGGAGGAGACTACTGAAGAAGGAGCTGATGAAGCCCAACAAGCCAGGGGGAAAGCCCTGATGGAGGTGAAAAGGGAAAAAGGAGAGACTCTGAAGAAGAAAACATTGGCCCCTCAGAAGCACAGGAAACTTCAAATTATTACTGAGGAGGAGGTCAGTGACACTGAGGAAGTCCAACCTGAGGGCCAGCAAGGACTAAAATCTCCACTGCAAGTTCTGGCTCAGGTTGTGACAATAGCTCAGGAACAAACTGAGGAACAGGTTTTCTCTGAGGTTCTCGGAACATCTCTGAGCTCAGACAAAATATCTCAGGAAATATTCAAGGGACCTCAGGTTCCTACTGTGGAGATACCTGTTCAGACCACGGATCAATCTGAACCTCAGGAGCTACTGAACTTAGATGCGCTCTTGAGTGAACCATTCCTCGATCCCTCAGCACCTGAATCTGATCCTACTGAGCCTGAAAGCCCAAAGCTGAAGAAAGGAGAGGCAAAAGAGACTGAGTGGCGCAGCAAGGGGGAACGATTCATTCTGGATAGGTACCCTGAGCTGAGCTCATATCCTGACCTTCAGGATCTCTTCTTCAGACTCATGACCACAGTCTATATCCTGAATCGAACTCTTCCAGAGATGCTGAACATAGCCTCCTTCAGAGGAGAGGACTGGTGGAATGCTGAGATTGCTGTGCTGACAGAGTTCTCTGGATTCAGGAAGACTAAGCTCAGGATGAAAATTGCTGATTTTGATGAGCTAGTCAAGAAGAAGGTGGCTGAGAGGAGGGAAGTTGATGTTGATGCCTCCAGCTCTAAGGATCAAGATAAAGAGGGGGATCAACAAGATGATGCTGAAAAGAAATCTCAAATGGAGAAAGAAACTGATGCTGGTCAGACTGATATCTCACATCCTCAGACTGAAGTTAGCACTCTTGGGGTAACTTTTGGCACTATTAAACATTATGTCAAAGCTACTGAAGTTCCTATCTTTAAATCTGTTATGTCTGATATGCGATCGAGGCTCAGGTGGAGCACCCAACTCAGGTTGAAAAAGTTGTATACGCTCCATAGATTGATCTAAGTCCCATCTTGGACAAATTGGAGAAAATGGTTCCAATGGTGGAGAAAATGACTCAATTTGAAGAAACCTTGGCCAACCATTCTCAAAAGCTAGAAACACTGAGTTCATCTTCAGACATGATGCAACTTCAAACATCTCTTGCTGACAAAATGACTACCATAGAAGGAAAGGTTGATGGAGTCAAAGCTGAGCTCAATGCAGAGATGAAGCAGATGTATCAGGAAAGAATGGCATATCTTGAAGCCAAGCTGGTTGAGAAGAATGATCTGATGATCAAGATAGTTGTTGAGGAAATGGGCTCTATGCTCATGACCAAGATGACAGAGATGATGCAAAATGTCTTCTCATACCAGTTTGCACCTCTTTCTGAAGAGTTCTCAGTAGCAAAGAATCATATGAAGAGGCTGGCAGAGGAGCATGATCAGTTGGCAGGGGAAGTGTGATGTATAAGCAAAGAGCAATATCATATGGATACCGCACTTTCTCAACTTCTTCCAAGGTATGGTGCCAAAAAGGGGGAAAGGCCTGGTGGCAAGCTTAGTGAATTGTTGGCACAGACCTTGAAGAGAAAGGCTGATAAAGAAGCTGAAGAGAAAATTATTGTTGATGCCTTAAAAGAAGTGGAAGCCACTGAGAAGCTCAAATTCAAGGAAGCTGAAGAACCTATCTACACTCAAGTATCTGAGCAGACTATTCAGGAAGCAATTTCTGAGAAACTGAGTGGTAGAAGGATGGTGGAAACAAGCCAAGCCGGTGAAGAACAAGTCAAACCTATTAAGAGAAAGGCTGTGGCATTTGTGGAGCAGGAGAAGAAGAAAAGAGCTAAGTCTACTCAGAGGAAATTGATTATAGATTTTGAAGAATCTGAGGAAGAAGCTGATAAAGAAGTCTTCAACACAAAGGAGCTCTGAAAACACTTCAAGTTGAAAAGGAAAAGAAAAGTGCTGCTTCTGTATCAGGAGTTCCTGTGATCAGGAAAAAGAAAGAAGAAGAGCAGAAAAGAAGAAGTGGTTTCAAGAAATTTTTGAGCAAGAGGAGGGGTACTGAAAAAGCTCAGAAATGACTGCACATTGACAAATGGATGCCTATTCAGTTCAATGATGCGTGGGGGGAAATCAAGAGAACCTTCTGGTTCTACTATGAAATTCTGAGGGAATGGAGGGGGACCAGCTTGGATATGAATGAAGTCTTCATTGAATATCTTCTGACATTCTATCCTAAGTACCTGCAAAGTTGGATTAACTTGGCAGATGAAGGTAATACGCAGATAGTTGCCCCTGGTCCATATACTTACCAAGCTCCTAGACTTGAAAATGGCTATGTGAATGAGACAACCATCTCTCAAGAGATTGCTCAGTATGCCATCCAACTTGGCCTGACAGGAAACAACCCAGACATCATCAAAGCAAGGGATGAACTGAAGAAGAGATATTATGAGATGTTCAACCTAGAGGTGCCTGAGGATGAAGTTGATGAAGACTGAAGACTCTTTGTACTTCTGTTTTTATTTTTGATTTTCATTGTAATCTGTAACTCTGATCTTACAATCAATTAAAATTTATCCTTATGCTCAAAGATAATATCTCATTATCTTTTTACATGTCTTTTATGTTTGATATGCCTTATGTTTTGAACTGTTGAGAATTGCCATTTTGGATTGTAATAGAAAAAACAAAACACGAGTATAGGTTATGTGTTTTTGTAACAAGATGGTTTTGGCATCATCAAAAAGGGGGAAATTGTTGGGAGATGAATTTAATAAAGAGGATTTTGATTAGATCCCAAAACCCCTGAGTATGACATGTTCAGGATAATCTTGATAGACTGAGTTAGGATTCAGTATAGAGTGTTCAGGATGTTATCTGCACCATGTATAGTCAGCAAATATAGATCAGTGTTGGTCCCGGTGGAAAAACCCATTTTGCGCGTGCGGAAGCAAAACATGTCGAGCGATGCATATAAAAACAAGGGTGAAGGAATGGTGATTCCAGATTTTTTACCTTTTAAAAAATGTGTTGTGTTTTGCTTATAATCGTATGCATACGACAAGATAAGAACGTAAAGCAGTAAAGAACACAACAATGTATAGTGGTTCGGAGACTCAAGCTCCTACATCCACTCTCCCTGTTCCTAGGGAAATTCCTTCAAACACTTCCTAAGGTTTTCTGACTACCTCTGTAGTTTACTAACCTTTCTACTTTGAGCTTTCTGACTACCTCTGTAGTTTACTAACCTTTCTACTTTGAGCTTTCTGACTACCTCTGTAGTTTACTAACTTCAAACTGGACTTATCACCCTCTCGGGCTCGCCTCTTAGATATTTAACGAGTTCACACTCCAATCGGGACTTATCACCCTAACTCGGGATTGCCTAACAACTACCTCACTTCACCACTAGTTATCTCTTGCGAGAATGGGGTTTGGGTTTGGTGTTGTCTCCAACTATGGTGAGATTTTCCCTTATAATGGTTTAGCTTCAATGCTAAGGTTGGGAAAATCTCTCTAAGCTTATGATACATCATGGGTTGCTTAGGTTGGGTTCTAGAACACTCTTTGAATATATTTGTATATCTACAGACTTGTGTTCTAGGGTGGGAATGCTTGACTATAACGCTCTTGGCTCTGTAGCATCTTGTGCATAATCTCCACACTTAATTTGATGGAAGATCTTGTATTTATAGTGTGGATTTGAATGTTACCGTTGGAGAGAATCTCATTCAAATCCATACTATTCTTTGTAAGTTCTGCAGCTTTTTCAGGCTGGTTGTCTTCCTCTTATTGGTCCACGTCAGCTGGATTCCAAAGGCTATATTCCTCAACTTCAGTGCCTCAGAACATTCAGGATATACTGAGCATTCGGTACATTACTGAGTCTTCAGTAATTACTGTGCCTTCAGTATTCTCTGAGTCTTCAGGTTTCTCTGAGCTTTCAGATTCTCTGAGTCTTCAGGTTTCTCTGAGCCTTCAGGTTTCTCTGAGTTTTCAGATTCTCTGAGTCTTCAGGTTTCTAACCTGTTCTATATCTGCCGACTATACAAGGTGCAGATAACATCCTGAACACTCTAAAACTGAATCCTAACTCATCTATCAAGATTATCCTAAACATATCATACTCAGGGGTTTTGGGATCTAATCAAAATCCTCTTTATTAAATTCATTTCCCAACAATTTCCCCCTTTTTGATGATGCCAAAACCATCTTGTTACAACACACTTAACCTATACTCAGGTTTCAGTTTTTCTTATTACAAGAATGGTATATCTCTTAACAATCAATTCAGGAATGAATCTCTCAACAATTTCATCACCAAACAACAATAATCAGGCATATCAAATATAAAGACATGTAAAAAGATAATGAGGTATTATCTTTGAGCATAAAGATAAAGTTTTCATTGATGTATGATAGACTATTACAGTTTACAATGAACTTTTTAAAAGATAGAGACAAAAACATAAAGAATTACAAGTCTTTAGTCTTGTTCTTCAGTCTTCTTTGATCTTCAGCTCGGCTCCTGGCCTCAGGTCTATCTGAGCTCTCAGTGTCTTCAGTGACATACTGAGTCTCAGGTCTCTTGATTCAACGGACCTTGTCTGATCAGGCATACTGACACTCATGCTGACTGAGTTCAGTTTCTTCTGACTTCAGACATCCTGACCCTTAGGTCTCTCTTACTTACTGACCCTCAGATCAGTTTTCCTTACTGAATCTCATATCAGTTTTACTTACTAAGTCTCAGATCTTACTGAGTCTCAGATTACTTTTACACAGGCTATCTGATTTCTTCTTTGCCTGATCTGATTAGCTCGACTGATCAGATCAACACATCTTCAGATCAATATATCAGAATAACATCTGGTAAGTACATCATATCAGGTTAGCATATAAGGTTATCATATCTGCTCTCGATCACGTCTGATCTTGATCAGTTTTATCTGCTCATCTTCTGATTTGCAACCTTCTCTTCTGATTTGCTGGCTTTAGCTTTTCTTTATTTCTGATTTTTGCACAGCTCATCAGTTGACTTCGAACTCATCTAATTCATCTGATCTCGATCAGTCTCTTTTGCTTCCATGAGTTCCCCCACAATTTGTTCTCTCGTTCCCCCTCAACTTGTTATCTGTAAATTTTCTTGAATAACACAAGTTGATAAAGTTTTGGCATAGAACTGAAATATCCCAACAATTCCTCAATTGATAATGATGCCAAAACATCATAATATATGCATTTTTAAAGAAATGGGTTTTTCTTTAAAAAGATATGTTCAGGTATTCACTTTGAAATTAGTGAACTTTTTGAACTCCCTCTCTGATACCACTTGTTGGTCCCGGTGGAAAAACCCATTTTGCGCGTGCGGAAGCAAAACATGTCGAGCGATGCATATAAAAACAGGGGTGAAGGAATGGTGATTCCAGATTTTTTACCTTTTAAAAAATGTGTTGTGTTTTGCTTATAATCGAATGCATGCGACAAGATAAGAACGTAAAGCAGTAAAGAACACAACAATGTATAGTGGTTCGGAGACTCAAGCTCCTACATCCACTCTCCCTGTTCCTAGGGAAATCCCTTCAAACACTTCCTAAGGTTTTCTGACTACCTCTGTAGTTTACTAACCTTTCTACTTTGAGCTTTCTGACTACCTCTGTAGTTTACTAACTTCAAACTAGACTTATCACCCTCTCGGGCTCGCCTCTTAGATGTTTAACGAGTTCACACTCCAATCGGGACTTATCACCCTCACTCGGGATTGCCTAACAACTACCTCACTTCACCACTAGTTATCTCTTGCGAGAATGGGGTTTGGGTTTGGTGTTGTCTCCAACTATGGTGAGATTTTCCCTTATAATGGTTTAGCTTCAATGCTAAGGTTGGGAAAATCTCTCTAAGCTTATGATACATCATGGGTTGCTTAGGTTGGGTTCTAGAACACTCTTTGAATATATTTGTATATCTACAGACTTGTGTTCTAGGGTGGGAATGCTTGACTATATTGCTCTTGGCTCTGTAGCATCTTGTGCATAATCTCCACACTTAATTTGATGGAAGATCTTGTATTTATAGTGTGGATTTGAATGTTACCGTTGGAGAGAATCTCATTCAAATCCATACTATTCTTTGTAAGTTCTGCAGCTTTTTCAGGCTGGTTATCTTCCTCTCATTGGTCCACGTCAGCTGGATTCCAACGGCTATATTCCTCAGCTTCAGTGCCTCGGAACATTCAGGATATACTGAGCATTCAGTACATTACTGAGTCTTCAGTAATTACTGTGCCTTCAATATTCTCTGAGTCTTCAGGTTTCTCTGAGCTTTCAGATTCTCTGAGTCTTCAGGTTTCTCTGAGCCTTCAGGTTTCTCTGAGTTTTCAGATTCTCTGAGTCTTCAGGTTTCTCTGAGCCTTCAGGTTCTCAGTTTCATACTGAGTCTTTAGATTCTCAGTTTCATCTTTGAGTCTTGAAACTTCGGTTTCATCTTTGAAACTGTTTCTTGAAACTTACTAAGTCTTGATTTTAACTTTTGTTCTATATCTGGCGACTATACGGTGCGAGATAACATCCTGAACACTCTAAAACTGAATCCTGACTCATCTATCAAGATTATCCTGAACATGTCATACTCAGGGGTTTTGGGATATAATCAAAATCCTCTTTATTAAATTCATTTCCCAACAATCAGGTTAGATTTTGAAGATTCTGAAGACTAAGTAAGTTTCTGAAGAAACTTAAGACTCAAAGAAGTTTCAAGAAATCAAGACTCGTGAAGTTTTCAAGGAACCAAGACTCAAGACGCTTCAAGGATTTGAAGACTCAAGAAGTTTCAAGAAACCGAAGACTCGAAGAAGTTTCAAGAAATCAAGACTCAGATGACAATCAAGACTCAAGATGTCATCAAGACATCAAGACACAAGATGTCATTGAAGACTCAAAGATGACATCAAGACTAAGACATCAAGACTCGTAAGATAATCAAGACTCGTAAAAACGCGAAAAAATTTAAAAATAGATATTGCCCAAGACAAGGAACTAAGTCCAAGTGTTGTTTAAGGTTATCTTACTTAGAGAGGTTGACCAAAAAGAGCCGTTATTTTTGTCTACATTTACTGAAGACAAGAACCAATCAGAGGAAGAGATTATTGTACTTTTATCGACATCGAAAGTTTCGACAGTCATCAAGAACATGTCAAGAGTACTATGTTCCAAACTGCAAAAAGTGGTGATTGGATACATGAAAGCATATTTCCTAAATCATGCAAGGGAGTATTCAAACCCTAAAAATAGTCGTTCATCAAACACACCATAAGAGGAAACTCATGAAGTTATCTCCTCCAACGGATAGTTTTTCAAGAGTGACCTTGGTGAAGTTACCTATAAATACTAGTGACCCTTTACATTGAGAGGTCACAGGAAATTTGAAAGCAACTCAAGAGCTCATTCGTATTATTGCAAATTGAAGCACTCGAAAAACCTAGAATTTCCCAAGTGTTTCACATTGAAGAGAGCTCATTCACTAAGCCTAGATTGATAAGATATATCCAAAGCTTAGTAGAGATATCCTAGCCTTTGCATTGTACTTATTGTAAAGGATATCTCATCATCTAGTTGAAACCAACGTAAACCCAAACCCTTTGTAAGGTAGTTTGAGTGTGTTTGTTGGTGAGTTGGAGTTGTAAAAGAGTTAGTAAGCTTTATAGTGAGTTAATTAAAACTCTAGAGAAGAAGTTAGTAAGCTACTTGTGGTAGTCTGAACACTTGTGTGTGTATTGAGTTAGTAAGTTGCAGTGAGTCAGCTAGAAAACTCAAAGTAGAAAAGTGAGTAAGCTGCAGTGAGTCAGCCAGAAAGCTTTAGGAAGTGGTTAAGGAATTTCTCTGAAGGGCTGAGAGAGTGGACGTAGGAGCTTGAGTCTCTGAACCACTATAATTGATGTGTTGTTTTGCTTTTTGTACTGCATTATTATATGTTGCATGTCTTTCACTGAAAGCATAATTTACTGATATTCAGTTGGAATCAATCCACTGAACTTGCATCAACTGATCACAGCCTTAATCACTGTTTCATTAAAAGGAAGATCTTCAGCAATGTTAAAACGAGTATAAACATAGGGCCAACCATTCCGCACACTTGAGAAGCTAGAAACGAGATAGTTACCAAAACCGAACTAACTCTACCGAGGGTTCAAGAAGATAATTATCTCGATCAAGCGGCTCGAGATATCCGATAAACTTCAAAGCTCAGTTGGGCTAATCTGGCTTCTTCAAAGCAAATTTCGGGATCATTGTCTCGAGAGACTTTGACTCGTATGCGTCTGTGCTTCTCGAGTACAAATCATCGACAACGACCCCATTTGACCTCAGTGAAAGAAAAGTTTTAAAAATCATTGAACACGTGTATTCCCCACCCATACACGTGTGAGACTCGTTAGCACCGGGACCAACAGATGTGAAAAGTGCATTTCTGAATGGTGTGCTTAAGGAAGAGGTTTATGTGGAACAACCTCCTGGTTTTCGCATGAAGGACCAAGTTTCTGTGCTCGGGGAAAGCCTTGTATGGTCTTAAGAAAGCACCCCGAGCATGGTATGATACCCTTTCTCAGTTTCTTACTGACCATGGTTTTATCAAAGGAACTGTTGATAGGACTTTGTTCAGGATAGAAGATGGGAAAGACATCTTAGTTGTTCAAATTTATGTAGATGACATCATATTTGGATCTACAAATCATCAGCTATGTGAAACGTTTTCTACCATGATGAAAGGAAAGTTTGAGATGTCAATGATGGGGGAGAAGAATTTCTTTCTTGGACTTCAGGTGAAACAAACTAAGGAAGGAATTTTCATCAATCAAGCAAAATACACCAGAATTGCAATGCACTTAGAATTCCTATGAATACTAACTACAAGATGGATCCTGATCCTGAAGGCAAATCAGTAAATCACACTGATTATAGAGGGATCATTGGATCACTGCTATATCTCACAGTGAGTAGGCCTAATATAACATTTGCTGTTGGGATATGTGCAAGATACCAAGCTAATCCTAAGGTTAGTCACATGGAGGCTGCCAAAAAGATTCTGAAATATCTTAAAAAGTATTTGTGAATAGAGGATTATGGTATCCGGTGATGATAACCTTGAATTAATGGTTATTCATATCTTCGATTATGGAGGATGTAGAATTGACAGAAGTCTACCACAGAACTTGTCAATTTTTTGGAAGTAAACCGATATCATGGTTTTCAAATAAACAAACCTCAAGAGCAACCAAGACTTGAAAGTCAATACATGGTCTGCAGGAAGTCAGCAGCATGCGATTCTTTCGCTCGCAGACAACAATTGAGGGATTATAAGATTATAACCAATGAAGTACCAATATTTTGTGATAATAATAGTGTAATTGCTATTACACAAAATCCGGTATTGCACACCAGATGTAAGCATGTTGATATCAGACATCACTTCATCAGAGATCATGTTGAGAAGAAAGACATCAGGATGGAGAAAATTCATACTGATAAACAGAGAGCTGATATCTTGACTAAACCTTTGGCTGAATCAAGATTTCAGGAACTATCAGTTGAATTAGGTATGTTGGATCCAGGTGTATAAAGCAAATCTGAAAAATTGAAGGTTTTCAGATGCATGAAGTTTTCCTCAGGATTTTACTGAGAAACTCAGGATAAAATTGAAAGTACTGAACTCTGAGTCTTGGGAAACTCAGATATCCTGAAGATCAAGATTCGATTATTATCTTGACCTTTTATCATGATCAAGACTCAAGATTATATCGACCTTTTTCAAGATTTCGATATTATCTCGACGGTTTATCAAGGTAAAAACTCAGTAAGACTGATGGAGGAAATTAGTCTCAAGAAGTATTGACTCATGCAACACATTTATTGTCTAATCAATCTCAAGAATCATTGGCAATAAATAACAAAACACCTGAAGGAATATTTGGGCGGGACCTTTGAAATACACGAAGAAAGTCAATGGTCTGCAGGAACAGTAATTAAATGCACTGTTCATTAATCACCAATAGGGATAAATTGATGGCTTTGTATTTGTGAAATTATCCTTTCATATACCCGATTTATTCGGTCTTTAATCTCAACAGTCGATTTCTTCATCTATGCGATTTTTAATAAATCAAAATCCTATATCTATTGAAGAATTTCCTTCAAAGCCCGATTCCAAAAAGCCTTCATCTTCTTCACTCTGCTTCAAAACTCTCGATTGCCCAGAAATTTCTCACCTATCTCAAAACCTTTCACCAAATTTTTTTCCAAAAATGACGTTTTCGGTATACGACAAGCTCGCCATTTCCAATAAACCTTGGTACGAATATGTCGTCTCTCTCGAATGCTCATCAAATGCAACTCACGAAGAGGAAGCGTTGCATATATTCGGTTGGCAAAGCTTACTTGCCTGGTTGCGAATCAACCAGAGGCCGAATATGCCAAAGAGGTAATTGAGTTTATCTCTAATTTGAAGTTAGATGATGAGGATTGTATAGAATCGTAGATTACTGTATCGCATTTAGAGCATAGTTCAAAATATGTGGATTTTGTTAGGGAATTGTATATTATTCCTAAGAATCTTAATGTCATATATGAATTAAGCGATAGAGGTGAAGACCCTACGGTATACATGATGGGTAGGGAGCAAGAATATCTGGATAAAATTACAGAGCATCCAGTAAAGTTTGAAGCTACTCTGAATAAAAGGCATTTGAAGCCTAAATATCGAGTATTGCTGGACATTGTAAGCAAATGCATCATGAGTCGATCTGGCAGCTTTGAATAGATAAGCACGCCTAAGTTGAGGCTAATGGCGGCGATTGAAGATTCACCTACCACTGCATTCAACTGGTTACACTATGTAATCAAGGTGGTGAGTGATCAAGCCAAACAAGTTCAGAAGGTGAATGGCTCTGTTGTTGTCAAAGGAAAGATTCTACATGAAACCAAGATTGCATTCATCTTGGAAATGTGCAGAGAAGAGGAGGACATCTTTGCCAATTCCTCATCCTTTCCAAAGTCAAAAATCCTGTTCAAACCAACAACAAAGAAGACTTTGAAAGGAAGGAAAGAGAAAAGCTCTGAGTCTCAGGAGGAGACTCCTGGAGAAGAAGCTGTTGAAGCCAAACAAGCCAGGGGGGAAGCCCTGATGCAAGTGAAAAGAGAAAAAGGAGAGAATCTGAAGAAGAAAACACTGGCCCCTCAGAAACGCAGAAAGCTTCAATCTATTATCGAGGAGGAGGTCGGTGATAATCGAGGAAATTCAACTCAAGGCCAACAAGGGTGAAATTCCACCGCGGTGTTCTTGCTCAGTTGTGACAATATGCAAGATCAAGAAACCGAGGAATGTGTTTTCTCCGAGGTACTCGGAACTTCTCCGAGCTCGATAAAATTTCTCAGAAATCTTCAAGGGACCTCAGATCCCCATCAAGAGAGACTGCTCAGACTTCAGATCGGCTTTTGAACCTCAGAACCGCCGAACTTGGATGCGCTCTCCCCGAAGTGAACCATTTCTCGATCCATCAGCACCAGAGCTCATACAATCCGATCCTACTGCTCCTGAAAGCCCAAAGTTGAAGAAGTGAGAGGCAGAAGAAACTGAGTGGCGCAGTAAGGGGAACGATTCATTCTTGATAGGTAATTTCGAGTCGAGAGCGCATATCCCGACCTTGAGGATCTTTTCTTGAACTCGTAACCACGGTCTATATCTCAATCGAGACTCTTCCCGAGAATCTTTGAATATAGCCTCCTTCAGAGGAGAAGAGTGGTGGAATGTTGAGACTGCTGTTTTGATAGAGTTCTCTGGGTTCAGGAAGACCAAGCTCAGAATGAAAATTGCTGACTTTGATGAGCTAGTAAAGAGAAAGGTGGCTGAGAGAAGAAAAGCTGATATTGATGCCTCATGTTCTATGAATCCAGAAGGAGATGAGGATCAAGATAAAGTGGGTGACAAACAAGATAATGCTGAAAATCAATCTCAGATGGAGAAGGACACTGATGCTGGACAGACTGATATCACACATCCTCAAACTGAAGTTAGCACTCTTCAGGTATCTTTTGGCTCTATTAAACATTATGCCAAAGCTACTGAAGTTCCTATCTTTAAACTGTTATGTATGATATGCAGACTGAGGCTCAGTTGGAGCACCCAGCTCAGGTGGAAAAAGTTGTACAAACTCCAGAAATTGATCTCAGTCCTATCCTGGATAAATTGGAGAAGGTGGTGCCAATGTTGGAGAAAGTGACTCAAATTGAAGAAACCTTGGCAAGCCAATCTCAAAAGCTGGAAAATCTGAGTTCATCTTCAGACATACTGCAACTACAAACATCTCTTGCAGATAAAATGACTACTTTGGAAGGAAAGATTGATGTAGTCAAAACTGAGCTCAATGCAGAGATGAAGCAGATGTATCAGGAAAGAACTGTCTATCTTGAAGCCAAGCTGGTTGAGAAGAATGATCTGATGATCAAGACAGCTGTTGAGGAAATGAGCTCTATGCTCATGACCAAGATGACAAAGATGTTGGGATTATACTGGAAAGTATGCTTTTACTTTGTATAATCAAACTGAATTTCGGACTTATTTACTGAATTAAATTGTTTATCACTGATGCTGTGAATATCATCGAATGTTACATATATTTACTGCATAATTGTTCAATAAATAGTACGTGTTACATTGTAGTTAATTTAGTGATACCAGATCACAGAAGATTAAATTAACAGTTCCTTGTAACCAAAAGTACACCATTCACGACCTAGATGGAAATGAACAATCCATCGTGAAAGGTTGAAGTGTAATGCTCAGATTGGCTTGTCTTGACCAAAGAGAATACACTAGTGCATGTCTAGTGCACTGAAGAGGACCTACAGGAGGACAAATTCTTCAGAACTGAACTAGGAAGAATTAGACCTCAGTGGTTCGTTATTTCTTAATCTTCGTCCCTTAAATAGGATCATGTGTGGTTAGTAAGTATTGCTTTGACTTATTACGGGTAGAGAATCAACGAGATTCAATACTTTATATCTTGGGCAATATTATTGGTCACATGTGTAGCTAAGATTTAATACGAAGAATCGTGTGCAAGTACACTTGTTCGATTTGCCCCCATGGGAGGTTCATAAGTTTTATCATACCAAATCTTGCAAGTGGAACTAGTTTCCGGTATGAGTAATAATGTTGAACCGTTCCTTTACCAAGGACAAAAAGATATTAATTAATGGAAAGCTATTTCAGTGGCTTGAATTAATTAATGGGCTAGATAATCTTAAACACGGGAAATAATAACCGGGAGCCATATTGACTATAATATGGGTTAAGATGGATAGTGCAATATTAATTATGTAGTGGGATTAATTAATATTTTATGGGCTTGAATAATATTGTGGCTCAATATTGATAATTCAAGATCCATTGGAAGGTCCAATCTTAATTCTCCTAAAGGCCCCCCAAGTAGCCCAACATAAAGTCCAATAACTGGAAAAGGTGTTTAAAAATAAAATAAATATTTGTTGCTAATTTCCTCATATTTTTCAAAAATTATGAATAAAAGGGGAGAAAGATTTTCTTTGAATTTTGTTATGGAATGAAGATATGTATTCTTGAAATACAAGATTATCTCATTAAATTCAAGAAATCTCCCACTTGGTTATTCATATGTTAATTTCGAATTTTTTTGAAATATAAGGAGAAAGAAAGATTTTCTTGATTTTCTTGAAAAGATATTATGGAAGATATGTATTTCTTGGAATACAAGGATATCTCATAAATTCAAGAAGATCCAAATCTTGGAATCTTGATCCTTGAAATTTTCGAAAAT
This sequence comes from Stenogyne calaminthoides, assembly GCA_037126765.1. Taxonomy (NCBI): domain Eukaryota; kingdom Viridiplantae; phylum Streptophyta; class Magnoliopsida; order Lamiales; family Lamiaceae; genus Stenogyne; species Stenogyne calaminthoides. The sequence goes on from JBBCBC010000033.1 coordinate 13,375,526, forward strand.
TCCATAACAAGATGAGGTGGGATTTTTGTGGAATATTTTAATTATGGGGAAAAAGAATATAGGAGATATATTCAAGATTTCTTGGAGATCAAGAAAAGATTTTCTCACATTGGTTTTTCCTCAAAAATTTCGACCACCACCCATCTATAAATAGGGGATGATTCTTTCATTCCCAAGTACAATTCGATGTGCTGAAAAAATTAGTAAATCCACAAAAGTGGTGCAACAAATTTTATTTTTTCTTTTAGTTAATTGTTCTCAAGTGTCCTTCCACCGGATTGTCGAGCAAGGACTAGGGAATACTTGGGAAGGTTTTTTGGTGTGTTTTCATCAACAAGGCCATCGCCATTCCAAGAGGTAAGTTCACGTAAACTTGTAGTAATTCCGCATGCGTAGGATTTACGTGAATTGTTTATATGCATGATTTGTTGTTGAATTATTATTTGAATTAATATGGGTTAATTAATGCTAGTAATAATTGTTAGAATTAAATTTGTATTTAAATATTCATCCCGAATAGATCCAGGCAATTCGTTCCCCAACAATTGGTATCAGAGCCTCGGTTTCGGGCTCTGATCTTTAAATTGTAATTTAATTCGTTTTCATTAAATTTGAAATTGGATAGTAGAATTGCTAGATCTTTTTTGCAGGTATCCAATTGTCATGGAATTTAATGTGTTTATTTATGCATGCATATAAATTGTTATTTTTAATTTGATTCGTTCGAATTCATTTTGCCTCGTGAGAAAATCCACGAGTAGATTAGAATTTGTTTGATTTGATCAATGTAATAGACTAGTCTAGATCTAGGTTTATTTATTTTTGTAAAATAAATTGTAACCGGATCGGAAACGGAGGCGGAGACGAAGAATTAAAAGACGGGATCCGAAACCGGGCGTAGGCGTCAATACACGCGAACGTGCAAAAGGAGGCACGCTGACGACGGACGCTGGCAGCGGGTACGGCTTGGGGCCAGTGGCCGGTCAGCGAAGCGCCGATTGAGGTCGGGTTTCAAAGGACGCGCTGCTGAACGACAAGACGCTGGGCGCTGCGACGGGGCGGACGCTGGCGGGCGGGCATCGGCGCAGATCGGCATGGGGGCGAAGGAAGCGTCTGCTAGCAGGCGCTGATGGGCGGGTAGCACGAGAACGGGCCAAGTTTGCCGCCGAAAGGGCGTAACCACGGGCGACAACACCGGGCATCGGGCGTTAAGACAAGACGATGCCACTCGACAGGGTCGGGGGAGTGCTAGGTGGGAACTCCCACCGATGGAGCCGGCCGGCGACGCGGGCTTGACAAGGTGTTTTTTTAAGACGGTCAAGTGGGAGCTTTTCGAGACGAACGTTGAAGGCTATGAAGACGATTTCTCAAGATTAAGACATGACAAAAATTAACGATGACAATTGGATATATTCGCCCAATATATTTAATTTTTGGTTTTGATGTTATGCATTATTTTATGCTTATTTAAATTATGTTTAAATTTGCAATGCATGAGAAAATGTTTTGAAAAAAATCTCACTTTCGAAAATTACTAAGTATGCTTAAACAATTAATTGACAATTTTATGAATAATAAAATTGAATTAATTTTGACCTCCACGATTTATTTATTTGTGAATTCTTTTGGAGAAATTCCCCCCACGGGACGGTCAAAAGATAGTTTTCATATGAATAAATTCCAAATGGATGATTGTGGATTATTACTAGTGGCGACGATGACCCTCCCCACGAGGCTCGTTCAAAGCAAAATAATAATTATGTATTTAATCATGGTTATTACTTAGGTATAAAATTGATATGCATATACTTCCCCGAAGACCCTGTCAATTTTATATTGGTCAAGTGAGAGCCAACTATTAATCTAGTTATTAAAGGTTTGTAACTGTTCTTGTTTGTAACCTGCTTGAATGTGTTTAAATAATGACCCACCCCACGTGGCTTATTTAAACTGTTTTGAGATGTTGGTTGATGCATGTTCATATTTTTTTTTGAGATTTTAATATGAAACATGTGATCGAACCTTGTGATATATTTGTGCTTATGCATATTATTATTTATTTCAGTTCATCATGTCGCAACCTTTTAATCCACTGTTCAATATACTTAAAGACAATTTGCTTACTGGTGAAAACTTTGTTGATTGGAGTCGTCAACTTACTATTGTCCTCACTGCACAAAGCCATAACTGAGTTCTCACTACACCTAAACCAGAAAAGCCAAAAGATGAGTCAACTAAAACGGTTAAGAAAGAGTATGCTGACTGGGAGCGTTCCAACGAAATGGCAAAGTGTACCATCTTGGCTTCTATGTCAGATGTTTTGCAACACCAACACCAGAACTTTGAGACCGCTGCAGACATCATGACTAGTCTTAAAGCGATGTTTCAACATCAGAACCGTGTGGCTCGTCAGATCACCATGAGGGACTTGCTCTCTATGAAAATGGTCGAGGGGATGCCCGTAAGGGAGCACGTTCTCCAGATGATGGCTCACCTTAACAAACTTGAGGTACTTGGCGCTGAGTACGACATCGAGACCCAAATTGATTTCGTGCTCCACTCTCTGCCGAAAAGTTTTGAATAGTTCAGGCTGAACTACCAGATGAATAATCAGAAGTTCTCGATGCCTGATCTATTGCAAGCTTTAGTCTCGGCAGAGGCGATATTGGGGCAAAAGATCCAAGCCTTGGTGGCAAATGGACCTTTTTCTTCTTCTAGGCCAAGGGGTGGTAAGAACAAGAAAAAGGACAAAAATCACAAGCAAGTGAACTCAAGTGTTGTCAATGGCAAAGAAAGGGTGAAGGGAGGTGGAGGAGTGAGCAAGCCAGTTAGGGGGAGGTGCTTCAAATGCGGTGAAAAAGGACATTGGAGGTCAGCCTGTTCCAAACCCAAAAGGAATGGAAAGAAAGGTAATTCTCACGCACTAGTTATTGAAACTTGCTTAGCGGTGTATGCCTCCCATTCATGGGTGGTGGATACGGGATCCACTGATCATGTTTGTTTCACTTTACAGGGGTTCAAGCGGACCCGGCAACTTAGTGGGAGTGAGATCCTCATCACACTGGGCGATGCTACGAAAGTGGCAGCTGAAGCAGTGGGAGAAGTGCACCTGTCCTTTGGAGACAGAGCTTTAATTTTAAGAGATGTACTTTATCTTCTGAATTTTAGAAAGAACTTAATTTCTATTTCAAAACTTTACCTTGATGGATATTCGGTTACTTTTGATAAAGTTGTTACCATTTCTATTTATGATAAATTTATCTGTCATGGAACGTTGTCAAGTAATCTCTATACAATTAACTGTGCACACCACTCACGAAATGCATCCTATAACACATCAATTGTTTCCAACAAAAGAAAACGTTCATCAGACGTGAACAAAACACTTCTATGGCATCTAAGATTGGAACATATTAATCCAAAGAGGATCCAAAGGTTGGTAGAAGACGGTTCACTGGAGTCTCTCCAAGTTGAACCAATTCCAACCTGAGAATCATGTTTGGAGGGTAAAATGACCAAGAGGGCATTCGGAGCCAAGGGGAATAGAGCCAAAGAAGTGTTAGAAATCGTTCACACAGACGTATGTGGTCCAATGTCAACCAAAGAAAGAGGAGGTTACGAGTATTTCGTCACTTTTATTGATGATTACTCGAGGTACGGTTATATTTTCCTTATGAAGCATAAATCTGAGACCTTTGAGAAATTCAAAGAATTTAAGGCTCAAGCAAAGAATCGTAGGGAAAAATGTATCAAGTCTCTATGATCCGATCGTGGAGGCGAGTACCTCAGTGATGAGTTTTTGAACTACTTTTCAGATGAAGGGATTGCATCCCAGCTAACTGCACCCGGAACCCCTCAACAAAACGGGGTTGCAGAGCGAAGAAACAGAACTCTTTTGGAAATGGTTAGATCAATGATGAGTTATGCGGATCTTCCCAAGTCGTTCTGGGTCATGCCTTGGAAACAGTTGCTTACATTCTGAACTTGGTGCCATCCAAATCGGTTCCCAAAACTCCCAAAGAATTGTGGACCGGGCGCAAGCCCAGTTTGAGACACATGAGAATTTGGGGGTATCCGGCCTACGTGTTGGACAAGGAAGCCGGGAAATTGGATCCTCGATCAGAATTAAGGCTATTTATAGGATACCCCGAGGGAACAAAAGGGTGTATGTTCTATGGTCCCGAAGATCAAAAGGTGGTAATAAGCACCCACTTTAGATTTTTGGAACAAGACTATATGAACGAAAGAAGATCCAGAAGTCAGATTACCTTAAGTGAGCTAAGGAGGCTAACCTCATTGCCAACTGTACAAGATGACATACCAAACGACACACTTACACAACCGGAACCTCGTCGTAGTGGGAGGGTTGTGAAACAGCCCGAGAGATTCATGGGGATGGGAGAGTCCTCGGACTTGATTCCCGTACAAGACGAATCAGACCCATGGACATATGATGAGGCAATCCAAGACAAGGATGCGGTTTCTTGGCAAAAGGCAATGAAAGCAGAAATGGGGTCTATGGATCATAATAGAGTGTGGGAGCTAGTCGGACCACTTAATGGGGTCAAACCTATTGGTTGCAAGTGGGTATACAAGAGAAATAAGGGATCGGACAGGAAGGTGGAAACCTTCAAGGCAAGGCTTGTGGCGAAAGGTTATACTCAGAAAGACGGGATCGACTATGAGGAAACCTTTTCACCTATAGCGATGCTCAAGTCCATCCGAATTCTCTTGTCGATTGCTGCACATCTCGATTTTGAAATCTGGCAAATGGATGTCAAGACAGCTTTCCTTAACGGAAGTCTTGATGAGGAAATCTATATGCAACAACCGCAAGGCTTCATTGAAAAGGGCCAAGAACACCTAGTTTGTAAGCTCATAAAGCCCATTTACGAACTCAAACAGGCATCCAGAGTTTGGAACCAATGTTTTGATCATGTAATAAAGTCTTATGGGTTTGATCAAAACGAGTTCGAAAGTTGTGTGTACAAAAAGCGTGTCGGAACTGCCTTGGTATTCTTAGTACTATACGTAGATGACATTATGCTCATCGGGAACGATGTAAAGGTGTTATCAGACGTAAGGGCATGGCTTTCAAAACAGTTTGATATGAAGGACTTAGGGAAAGCCGGGCACATCCTTGGGATCATGATCACTCGAGATCGCAAGAAAAGGATGATAGGCTTGTCGCAAGCTTCATACATAGACACTGTCTTGAAACGATTCAGCATGCAGGATTCCAAGAAAGGCTTCATACCTTTCAGACATGGATTCCATCTATCCAAGGAAATGTGCCCTAAGACACAAAGGGAGATAGATGACATGAAAGGCATTCCTTATGCTTCGGCTGTCGGAAGCCTTATGTATGCAATGTTGTGCACGAGACCGGATATATGCTTTGCCGTTAGCATGGTAGCAAGATATCAAAGTAACCCGGGGAAAGAACATTGGACGGCAGTTAAAAATATTCTGAAGTATCTGAAAAGAACTCGAGATAGAATATTGGTTTATCAGTCGGATAATCTAATCCCCATAGGCTACACGGACTCGAATTTCCAATCAGACTTAGATTCCAGAAAATCTACCTCCGGTAGTGTGTTTTGCATGGGGGGAGGAGTCATGACATGGAGAAGCGTTAAGCAGAAATGCGTCGCAGATTCTACCATGGAAGCCGAATATGTAGCTGCTTGCGAGGCAGCGAAAGAAGCGGTTTGGCTCAAGAACTTCCTAGTGGACTTGGATGTAGTTCCGAATTTGCCCAGCATAATCACTATTTATTGTGACAATGCCGGAGCAATTGCAAATTCAAGGGAACCAAGAGCCCACAAGGCCAGCAAACACATTGAAAGGAAATACCATCTTATACGAGATATCGTTAAGAGAGGAGATATAGAGGTGGCAAAGATCGCGTCAAGAGACAACCTAGCTGATCCATTCACAAAGGGTCTGCCTCAGAATACATTCGAGAGATATGTGGAAGGGATGGGTGTCAAGACCGTTGCCAATCTGCTTTGAGTATAAGTGGGAGACATTATTAGGTTCGTGTAGGTGACATTATATGTCACAGATCTACACGAGACATGTTGTAGTATACTTAAAAGCAGACTTTGAGTATAAGTGGGAGATTGTTGGGATTATACTGGAAAGTATGCTTTTACTTTGTATAATCAAACTGAATTTCGGACTTATTTACTGAATTAAATTGTTTATCACTAATGATGTGAATATCATCGAATGTTACATATATTTACTGCATAACTGTTCAATAAATAGTACGTGTTACATTGTAGTTAATTTAGTGATACCAGATCACATAAGATTAAATTAACAGTTCCTTGTAACCAAAAGTACACAATTCACGACCTAGATGGAAATGAACAATCCATCGTGAAAGGTTGAAGTGTAACGCTCAGATTGGCTTGTCTTGACCAAAGAGATTACACTAGTGCATGTCTAGTGCACTGAAGAGGACCTACAGGAGGACAAATTCTTCAGAACTGAACTAGGAAGAATTAGACCTCAGTGGTTCGTTATTCCTTAATCTTCGTCCCTTAAATAGGATCACGTGTGGTTAGTAAGTATTGCTTTGACTTATTACGGGTACAAAATCAAGGAGATTCAATACTTTATATCTTGGGCAATATTATTGGTCACATGTGTAGCTAAGATTTAATACGAAGAATTGTGTGCAAGTACGCTTGTTCGATTTGCCCCCTTGGGAGGTTCATAAGTTTTATCATACCAAATCTTGCAAGTGGAACTAGTTTCCGATATGAGTAATAATGTTGAACCGTTCCTTTACCAAGGACAAAAAGATATTAATTAATGGAAAGCTATTTCAGTGGCTTGAATTAATTAATGGGCTAGATAATCTTAAACACGGGAAATAATAACCGGGAGCCATATTGACTATAATATGGGTTAAGATGGATAGTGCAATATTAATTATGTAGTGGGATTAATTAATATTTTATGGGCTTGAATAATATTGTGGCTCAATATTGATAATTCAAGATCCATTGGAAGGTCCAATCTTAATTCTCCTAAAGGCCCCCCAAGTAGCCCAACATAAAGTCCAATAACTGGAAACGGTGTTTAAAAATAAAATAAATATTTGTTACTAATTTCCTCATATTTTTCAAAAATTTTGAATAAAAGGGGAGAAAGATTTTCTTTGAATTTTGTTATGGAATGAAGATATGTATTCTTGAAATACAAGATTATCTCATTAAATTCATGAAATCTCCCACTCGGTTATTCATATGTGAATTTCAAATTTTTTTGAAATATAAGGAGAAAGAAAGATTTTCTTGATTTTCTTGAAAAGATATTATGGAAGATATGTATTTGTTGGAATATAAGAATATCTCATAAATTCAAAAAGATCCAAATCTTGGAATCTTGGTCCTTGAAATTTTCAAAAATTCCGTAACAAGATGAGGTGGGATTTTTGTGGAATATTTTAATTATGGGGAAAAAGAATATAGGAGATATATTCAAGATTTCTTGGAGATCAAGAAAAGATTTTCCCACATTGGTTTTTCCTCAAAAATTTTGACCACCACCCATCTATAAATAGGGGATGATTCTTTCATTCCCAAGTACAATTCCATGTGCTGGAAAAATTAGTAAATCCAGAAAGTGGTGCAACAAATTTTATTTTTCCTTTTAGTTAATTGTTCGCAAGTGTCCTTCCACCGGATTGTCGAGCAAGGACTAGGGAATACTTGGGAAGGTTTTTGTGTGTGTTTTCATCAACAAGACCATCGCCGTTCCAAGAGGTAAGTTCACGTAAACTCGTAGTAATTCCGCATGCGTAGGATTTACGTGAATTGTTTATATGCATGATTTGTTGTTGAATTATTATTTGAATTAATGTGGGGTAATTCATGCTAGTAATAATTGTTAGAATTAAATTTTTATTTAAATATTCATCCCGGATAGATCCAGGCAATTCGTTCCCCAACAAGAGATGATGCATAATGTCTTCTCAAATCAGCTTGCACCTCTTTCAGAAGAGTTCTCAATGGATAAAAATTACATGAGAAGGCTAGAGGATGAGCATGATCAGTTGGCAAGGGAAGTGCGAAGTATAAGCAAAGAGCAATACCATATGGATACTGCACTGACTCAACTACTCCCAAGGTATGGTGCCAAAAAGGGGGAAAGGCCTGGTGGAAAACTAAGTGAGTTGTTGGCACAAACCTTGAAGAGAAAGGCTCGGAAAGAAGCTGAAGAAAAGAAAATTGCTGATGCCTTAAACGAAGTTGAAGCCACTGAGAAGCTCAAATTCAAAGAAGCTGAGAAACCTATCTACACTCAAGCATCTGAGCAAACTATTCAGGAAGTAATTTCTGAGAAACTGAGTGATAGAAGGATAATTGAGACAAGCCAAGCCGGTGAAGAACAAGTCAGACCTGGAAAGAGAAAGGCTGTTGGATTTGTAGAACAAGAAAAGAAGAAAAGAGCTAAAGCTTCTAAGTCTACTCAGAGAAAATTGATAATAGATTTTGAAGATTCTGAGGAAGAAGCTGAAAAAGAAGAAACTGAAAGTCAGAAAGAAGTCTTCAATACCAAAAAAACTCTGAAAACCCTTCAAATTGAAAAAGAGAAGAAGACTGCTGCTTCTGTGTCAGGTGTTCCTGTGATCAGGAAAAAGAAAGAAGAAGAGCAAAAAAAGAAGAAGTGGTTTTAAGAAGTTTTTGAGCAAAAGGAGGGGTACAGAGAAAACTCAAAAATGGCCGCACATTGACAAATGGATGCCTATTCAGTTCAATGATGCATGGGACGAAATCAAGAGAACCTTCTGCTTCTATTATGAGATTCTGAGAGAATTGAGGGGGAGCTGCTTGGATATGAATGAAGCCTTCATTGAGTACTTACTAACATTCTATCCTAAGTACCTGCAAAGTTGGATCAACTTGGCAGATGAAGGAAATACTCAGATAGTAGCCCCTGGTCCATACACTTACCCATCTCCAAGACTTGAGAATGGTTATGTGAATGAAACAGCAATTTCTCAAGATATAGCTCAGTATGCCATCCAGCTAGACCTAACAGGAAACAACCTTGATATCATCAAAGCAAGGAATGAACTGAAGAAGAGATACTATGGGATGTTCAACCTGGAAGTGCCAGAGGATGAAGTTGAAGAAGGCTGAAGATTTTGTTCTTCTGTTTTGTTTTTTATTTTCATTGTAATCTGTAACTCTTATCTTACATCAATGAAAATTTTATCTTTATGCTCAAAGATAATATCTCATTATCTTTTTACATGCCTTTTATGTTTGATATGCCTTATGTTTTGAAATTGTTGAAAAATTGTCATTTTGGATTGTAATAGACAAACTGAAACCTGAATATAGGTTAGGTTTTTTTTAAATGTAAAAAGATGGTTTTGGCATCATCAAAAAAAGGGGGAAATTGTTGGGAGATGAATTTAATAAAGAAGTTTTGATTAGATCCCAAAACTCCTGAGTATGACATGTTCAGGATAATCTTGATAGACTATGTTAGGTTTCAGTATAGATTGTTCGGAAAGTTATCTGCACCATGTATAGTCAGCAGATATAGATCAGGTTAGATTCTGAAGACTCAAGAAGTTGTCAAGAAATCAAGACTCAAGAATAAATCAAGAAATCAAGACTTAGTAATTTGTCAAGAAATTGAAGACTCGAAGAAGTAATCAAGAAATCAAGACTCAAGAAGTTGTCAAGAAATCAAGACTTTGAAGTAATCGGAGAAACCGAGACTCGAAGAAGTTGTCAAGAAATCAAGACTCTTCGATAAATCAAGAAATCAAGACTCGATGAAGTTCTGTCAAGAAATCAAGACTCAAGAAGTAGTCAAGAAATCAAGACTCAAGAAGTTGTCAAGAAATCAAGACTCAAGAAGTTGTCAAGAAATCAAGACTCAATAGTAAATCAAGAAATCAAGACTCAAGAAGTTATCAAGAAATCAAGACTCAAGAAGTAAATCAAGAAATCGAAAACTAAGTAAGTAATCAAGAAATCAAGACTCAAGAAGTTCATCGAAAACATCAAGACATCAAGACTCGAAGATATCAAGACCCAAAGAGTTACTAAAGATTCAGTAAGATACTGAATACTCAGTATAACCTGAATATTCAGAGAGGCATCAATAATATCTATCTGAAGACTACAAAATAAAGAAAAACGCAAATATTCAGAAAAATAGATATTGCCCAAAACATTCATATGCAGACAAAGGAACTAAGTCTAAGTGTTGTTTAAGGTTATCTCATTCAGAGAGATTGACCAAAAAGAGTCGTTATGTTTATTCGCATTTATCAAGACAAGAACCAATCGAGGAAGACAACATCAGACTTTTTATCGATTAATCGAAAAGCGACAGGACATCGAATCATGTCAAGAGTACTATGTTCAGATCGCAAAAATTGGTGATTGGCTACATGACTGCATATTTCCTAAAACATGCAAGGGAGTATTCAAACCCTAAGTATAGCCGTTCAGCAAACACCATAAGAAGAAACTCATGAAGCTATCTCCTCCAACGGATAGTTCAAGAGTGACCTTGGTGAAGTTGCCTATAAATACTAGTGACCCTTTACATTGAGAGGTCACGGGAAATTTCAAAGCAACTCAAGAGCTCATTCGTATTATTACAAATTGAAGCACTCAAAAACCCTAGAATATCCCAAGTGTTTCACATTGGAGAGAGCTCATTCACTAAGCCTAGATTGATAAGAAATATCCAAAGCTTAGTAGAGATATCCTAACCTTTGCATTGTTCTTATTGTAAAGGATATCTCATCCTAGTTGGAAACCAACCCAAAACCCAAACCCTTTGTTAAGGTAGTTTGTGTGTGTTTTGTTGGTGAGTTGGAGTTGTAAAGAGTTAGTAAACTACAGTGAGTTAGCCAGAAAACTCTAGAGAAAAAGTTAGTAAGCTACTTATGGTAGTCTGAACACTTGTGTGTGTTTGAGTTAGTAAGCTGCAGTGAGTCAGCCAGAAAACTCAAGATATAAAAGTGAGTAAGCTACAGTGAGTTAGCCAGAAAGCTTTGGGAAGTGGTTAAGGAATTTCTCTAAAGATCAGAGAGAGTGGACGTAGGAGCTTGAGTCTCTGAACCACTATAAATTGTTGTGTTGTTTTGCTTTCTGTACTGCGTTATTATCTGTTGCATGTTTTTCACTGAAAGCATAATTCACTGATACTCAGTTGTAACCAATCCACTGAACTTACATCAAATTGATCACAGCCTTAATCACTGTTTTATTGAAAGGAAGATTTTCAGCAAAGCTAAAATGAGTATAAACTTAGGGCCAACCATTCTGCACACTTGAGTAGCTAGAACAGATAGTTACCAAACTGAACTAACTCTACTGAGGGTTCAGTAAGATAATTATCTGATCCAAGCGCCTCAGGATCTCTGATAAACTCTGGCTCAGTTGGGCTAATCTGAAGCTTCTGAAAGCATCTCAGGATCATTGTCTCAGTAGACTTTGACTCACGGTAATTTGTGCTTCTCAGGGCCAAATCATCAGGATAACCTGACCCATCTGACCTCAGTGAAAGAAAAGTTTTAAAAATCACTGAATACGTGTATTCCCCCCACATACACGTGTGAGACTCGTTAGCACCGGGACCAACAGTAATGGAATCTGACTCTGAACCTGATGATAGGAAAGAGTATGATAGAAAGTCTGCTTTAGTTTAATCTTTGCTGAAAAGGAACATTATTGATGAGAGGATCATTAAAGTTCCAAACTTTGAAGCTAATAATCTGATTAGTTTCTTAGAAAGTAGATCTCTGTTGCATGCTCTTCAATATGCTAAACCGTACTATGTTGGGTGGGTTGTTGAATTCTATGCCAATTTGAAAAAGAGTTGTGGAAATAGAATGTCTTCAAACTATGGGAAGATTAGGTTCAGATATAATGTGGTCACAATCAATCGTAGGTTGATCAATATCTTTCTAAGGACTAGACAAACTGAGGAAGATAATGTTGAATTGGATATTAAGGAAGTGATGTTTGTCATAACTGGTGGAAAGTATTCTGAATGGACTTTGCAATTCTCTGCTGCCAAATTGACTTCCTTGTATTCTATGATGCACAAACTACTTGTTTCCAACTGGCTACCCTCAAAGAACTCCACTGTGTTGACCAAAGATCAAGCCTTCTTGCTGTACAAGATTGTACATTTAAATAGGTTCAATATGGGGCGAATCATATTTGATAATATGATGTCATATGCTGGTAAACACACAGATGGAAGCATTCTTCCATATCTGAGTTTGATCTGTCAGTTCTTGGATAGATTCGAATTTGAAAGGCCAAGAAGTGAGAAAATAAGTGGGTATATTTCAAGCTTTGGAATATCCCATGTGTTGAAAGGTGGAAACAGAGTTGTAGATCTTTCTATTCCTGATGCAGAACCGCAAGCCGAAAATGTTGCCCATTCTGTTGGCAACATTCCCTACACAGTAACCAGAAGAGATGGTACACCCTCTGTTCATTTTACAAATTCTTTCATCTCTAATCAGATTACTTCCATCCAACAGAACATAGATGCTCTACTTAAACAGCAAATCTTCTGGAGAAGCCTGCTTTCTACTCCAACAGGAGGAGGATCACCTGATGATGGTGATGATGGAGCTGGTCCCTCTGGACATGCAGGAGAAAAAACAGATACTGAAGAGGATGATGTTGTTGATGAAGTGGTGAAAGAAGTATTTGATGCTGAGGTAGAGGAAGTTGTACAAGATGCTGTGAATGAGGCTGTGGAGGATGTTGTGGAAGATGTTCTAAATGCTGAACAGAATGCTGATACGGCTGCTGAACAAGTTGTTCCTGACCCTGCACCAATTGACCCTACAATTGATGATAGCACTGATGAAGATCTGAGAAAAACTCCAGACAGGGAGAATATGTCTCCTGGGAGTATTGCTATGCTTGATGAGATGTATGGTCATGACAATTGGTGAACAGATTCAAGACAGGGGGAGTTTTTGTTGTATGGGGGAGCATTTGCAGATTATGGAGATGCAGTCATCCCAATGGCCAAGTCCTTCCCTATACTTCACTATAAAAATTTCTTTCTGTATTGCAATCTTTTATTTACTACTCTTTACTTTGTGATATCTGTTAATGGACAATTAGATGATAGGTTTATGTTTCTGTCATTTACTTTATGTTGGATACTTTGGCCTAAGTACACTGCTGATGTACTTAGTGCTTGTGTTGGTTGTTTGTTTTTAAATTATGATTTGGTTGAATAGTAGTTGTTCTCTGAATGACTATTATTTGTTTCTTTCCTGACACAAGTTCAGATGTTGTTCTTAACATCGGGTGTGTTGTAGTAGAAAGGTCAAATTAGGGGAGTTTGTTGTTGTTGCACGGATGTTGTTCCAGATGTTGGACAACATTCTGCACAACATCTTAAATTTGCCCTTTCTCCTAACATTGACTCCGTTTTATTAGATGTGTTTTTCTATGTTTCCTACATTGCAGGTTGAAGACAATTTCGGATATTGTCAAGCGGTTGCAATGATGGAGTAAGAATAGAAAGATCATGGGTGGTTACACCAAGATCATGGAGATATTGGAGGAGTTGTAAAAGGCTGACCAAGGTCGAATGGATAGGACAATGCAGTTGGTCTTCAAGTCTATAAATAGACTGCATTGGTCGACATTCAAGTTTTAAGTTAAAGTAAAATTTCATTTGCTCTACTCCAAACTTAAGAGAGTAGCATCCGAGACACAACCGTGAGTGGAGTGTGAGGGTCGATGCTATGTCTATTTGTACTGGTCGATTGTATACCAACATTTCCTATCAGCATTGTGTTTGTCTTAGTAGATAAAGTTTTAGGTTGAATGAGATCACTAGTTACTTGTTCGAATGGATTGATTTTTGGTGTGTGGTTTTTCACTACACCTTTTAGGATCTTGTAAAAGGTTCGTGTGTATCTCACTACTTGTTATAGTGATGTTTTTAACCATGAGGTTCGTATAGTCTGATTATAGACTATACACAATTTTGGAAGATCCTTTGCACTGCGTTTTTATACTTCCGCTGTCATATGTTGTTTTACATGTTTCACAACATTTTCAACAACACTCTGAAAATACACGCACACGCACTCTCAGCGTAGATGATTTTTGGAGGATTGTACGGAGTCTTTGTGTAGACTCGTTCGTAACTTGGTGTCTTATGGTAATCTTATTAGTAGCTTAATTTCATAAGTACTATTGATATTCATAATGATCATTTGATCATAAACATTCATTTGGGACACTGGTTGCTCCGACCACATGCAATCCCTTTTTCACTTCCAACCAACATCTCATGATAATCATCATATGGGACACTGGTAGCAAACTACCACGCGCAATCCCCTCTTGCATCTTCCCACCTCCTTCGTGAAATCGCATCTTATGTATCTCGTAAGATACATATCATATCATTCATATGCTTGCTTATTTTATTAATTATTTTCTTGTGTTCTTAGTTATAGATTGGTATTTTTTTAGTTCAATTCGGAATACACCAACATTCCATATATCATTCAAGGCATTACAATAATGACACCCACCTTGTTAACTTTTAAGAAAAGTTACAAACTTGAAACCGATTTAAGTGTTTGAGCGTGGCGGTGATCGTCTGAACTTTGATTCGAGCAGCACTTCCCCTAGCACAATATTTTAATGTTCTCGTCATTAATTACTCTTGATTGAAGTAAGTTATCCGTAAGTTTATCGATGACGTTAAACCTCATTCTTTAGATTTCCTTACTCGTGAGTTTTTATCGAACTTTTACTTTAAACTGCTATTGAATTTTATTAATGAATGTCCTAAAATTATTTCTCGAAAATAAATCTCAAAGGACATAAAGTTTGTGGCATAAAAGAAAATATAAAACACATAAGGTTCATGAAAGAAAAATTATCCAAATAATTATAATACTATATGTAGGTCCCGAACAGGTTAGTGAGGGCAGAAGTCTAGAGGGGAGGGGTGAATAGACTTAAAAAACTTTTTACGCAGATCGGTGTGAGGGCGATTAGCTTTGATCAGAGTGCGAGTGAATCAGTTTGGGCTGATAACCAACTTACTAATCGCCTGAAGGCAGATCAGTTCGGTAACTATCAATTTACCTGATGTGTGCGGAAGCTTAAGTTTTACCCGTGTGAAAAACCAGTTTTGATAAATCAGATTCCAAAGTTAATCTTTTAATCAGTTGACTGAAGTGTCAAGTTTGATCAGATCAGAAGCTTGGTGCTAATCGATCTCAACTTGGAATATGTACGCTTTTAAAGGTTGTGTGCGATTGTGGTGTCGTTAATCAAAGCGGTAAAGGCACACAAGATTTATAGTGGTTGGACAAACCGGTCCTACGCCCACTCTTCCCTATCACAAGGGCACCTACTTAACCAATTGACTTTGTTTTATGTGTAAGTCCAACACAAGACACCAACTAGATGTTTAAGGAGTTCACACTCAACCGATCCCAGAGATCAGAACTAGAAACCCTAGTCTTGAAATCTTGCTAAACAACTTAACCTAACTTGGGGTTTGGGTAAGATTGTTTTTGGTTCCAACTATGAAATCTTTTTCTTGCGTATAAAAAACTAACAAATGCCTAGATGAAAAGATTTCTTTGCTAAGAACTTATGGGATGAACACTTAATAAAATAATCTTCTTGATCGTGTTCTTCGTGCGGAAATCTGATAATTGCTTGAGCTTCTTGATTGTTCAGTGTTTCCGTTATATTCACTCTAAAGTGTAATCCCATATATATAGACCTTGAAATCAAAGAGCCGTTGGAGAGCAATTTGAATTTCAGGCTATATTTGGTAGACTTGCAGGCTTGATGTGACGAGCTTCAGGAACGGCATGGCCAAAAGCGTGAATTTATATTTTGTAGCCGTTACAGAGAGGTAGCATCAAATCCCGCAATTCCGGCTCCGATCATACGTGTCTTGTTCTTATTGGATAGCAGACTCACTTTTCAGTGTTGTTCTTCCAACTAAGCTTGACATTCTTCTTGTTCAGATCATCGACATATGATTAGGTGAAACATCAGATTTCACGGTGAAATGACCGATCGGTCTGAATCGATCGATCTACCGATAGAGTCTTCGAGTGCGGTTGACTTAGCTTCAACTAGCAAACTCGATCGATGTAGGTCTTCCGTCCGATCTTGAGTATTTGAGTTTGATCTTTATGACTTTAGCTGAGATATCTGACCAGATCAGAACGATCTGATCTTCTATTCTTGTCTTGCATTCTGGCCTGTCGGATATCAGTTGTCCTTTGAGTCTTCAGATCTGACCTATACATATTGAGTTTCCCCCTCAATATGTGACCTATCTATTTCATCAGTTGTTCTATACAATCATTATCAACTGGTCTCCTATAGCGAGTAATATAAACATCGATACCTATGTGTCCGATTTGGTCCTATTACATGTGTTTTGGAACTTTCATCAAAACTATAAATTTCCCAACAATTTCCCCTTTTTGATGAAACCAAAACACTTTGAGAAACCAAATCTGATTGATAAAAAATAGAACAGTTAAGAGCATATAATCAGAAGACAATGAGACTTTGTCTTAGGATCAGAAAATAAACTTTTCTCATTAAAAAATGTTGATTACATGTTACATCAGAAAAGTTTGTAAATAAGAACAGCTGATCCTGAGTAGTCTTCTGATTCTTCACTCTTTAGGCTTGTATCCTTCTGGCATCTCTCTTTGATCTTGAGGTACGTTGAAAATCTGATAAAGTTTCCATTTGACATCATCAGTCTGCTGAGGATCAGTTATGTGCGTTCTGCGCAGGATGTCAAAATAGAATCTTTGAAATGCCAGTCTATCAAATGAGCCATCTGCCTTCTTCGAGTATTCCAACAGATCATACTCTTGGCGAGTTATTTTTACATATATAAGCTTGGCCTCATTTTCCAGATACTTCAGAAAATCCGGGTATTTATTTTCTAACCAGTTGAGGAATTCTTCATTAGGAGATTCTTCTTGTGGAACAAGATTAAGAACAAAGGCATCCAGAAGACATTCACTCCTGATCTTATTCCATTCCTCAAATTTCTTAGCATGCGCAGCAGTTTTTGGGATGATCTCATCAATTCTTGCTGGCAGCTTAGGTTCTGGTACGGATTTTCCAGCCCTTCTTTTCTTCGCTCTCGATCTGAATTTCTTCTTCAGATTTTCTGCCTCTGCCATTTTTTCTGCCCTTCTTTCTTCTTGGCTTTTTCGGGCTTCTTCAGCTACCTGCTCTTTGGACATCTTTTTCAAAGAAATCCGAGTTTGTGATGTCCTCAAGACTGTTATGTCGATTGGTTTCTCATTCTATCCTTCCCCTTTTTGGTTTGATCAAAAAGAGTAGTGAGGTGGGAGGTCAGAGAACCAAAGTTGACTGCGATCGCCTTGTTGAGATCTGCAACAGATATGCCTTGAGTTTGAGCAGTTAGATTTTGAATCTTCGATATCAGCTCAGTCTTGACAGATTCCATGGCAGTAGAGAGTGTTTTAATCAGTTTGTCAAGTTTCTCTTCTGTCAATTCTAGCTTGTCGATTGAGCATCGAAAAAAGAAACTTGTTGTTGATCCACCGAAGTCGGGATTTGGCATCAACGGTCTTTATCGATTCAACCGACGCAGAAGGGACCTGATTTGGGAGAACTGATCTTTGATTGCCCCAATCTGGGAAATAGCCAATTCCCTTTGATCTGTTATTTCTTTGATGGCAATCTGCCTTTGATCAGCTATCAGTCCCTCAACTTCTTCTTTCAGGAGATCTTTGAGACAAGATTTGATCTCCTGAAGTTGATCAGTAGTGACGTGTGATGTTGGAATGTTGGGTGTCACTTGATCCGATTGATTGTTTGTGCCTCCGGTGGTTGGTCATGAAGCGCAAAGCACCAGCTCCACTATCATCGGCAGCCTCTGATCCTTCATGATGGCATCCGCTTCAGAGCTTTGTCGCCGATCTCGGTTAAATCTGTTAAAGCAACCCTAGCTTCGCGTGGATCGAGCCGACGGATTTAGCGATTATCATTTCATTTGGTGATCCCACTTTAGCGATTTCCTCATGTCGAAATTGAAGTCCGCAAACTCATCCGCACCGCCCATACATTTCAATAATTATTATAAAGTCCGAGAGCTTTTTTTAATCGAAGATCTCTCGGTGAGGATCTCCATGACTTCTCTCTTATGGCGGGATGGGCGACGATTTCGATACAACTCATCAATTTCTCTTTCGATTCGCGATTTCGATCAATTTCCCGATTAAGATCTTTGTTGATCTGGACTCGGGAATTGTCTGTCGGTCGATTTGATGAGATGTGGAAGGTTCTGGTTGTGCTTGAGTAGGCGGAAGTTGCCGACGGTTCGCCTGCGAGAGAGGTTAGCTTTGGAAGCAGTCTTACGGTTCCACATCGGAGTAGCTCGTTCGGTTCGATGGCGATGCAGTTTCAAGGTGTAGAAGAATAGGAGAGACATTTCGCAGCCCATTAGTCCGAGTGGTGAATCATTTCGAGCTTGAGGAGAAGGAGATCGATCGGCTTGTGCTTCTTCCTCGTAATGATCTGGCGAGCTCGGCTTTGAGAAGCTTTGTCTGTCGATTTTTCACGATGTTTGTGTTTGCAAATGATCGACCGGGCGCTCTTTTCTTCATCGACTCATCTTCAAGCATCGAGTCATGGAGGCTTGCTTCGCCTTCTTGGCCTCTTCTCCTGGGCCTTCACAGTTTTTTTTTTCTTCACGGGGGCATCTGGTGTAGACGGTTGCTTCCTTGCTTTTTTCCTTTCTTTGATTTTTGGGGGTTGGCACATATCATCGTCTGGTGGCCCAAAGATGGTCAAGTGGTGTGAGAAAGGCCTTATAGGACTTGGTCCAATCTGTTCCTATTCAAAGATTAGGCGGTTTATCTTCGTAATAACCGCAACCTTGTTGAGATTGCGATCTTTTTTCTTCGATATACCGCATAAGTTCATTTACTCCAAATTTCTCATGTTCTTGGAGCAAAATGGCCTTCAGGAACCCGTGCAATTGATGTTCTTGGCTTCATCAATTATTGCGACCATCTTTGTACATTTTGACCGGATGTAAGAAGAGCATCAAATTTGAATCTAATACCCATAATTGTTTTTGACAATATGTCAAACAACAATCGGTATTTCCTCTTGAGCATTGGCACGACAAAAACGACATATGATGTTTGTCGGCCCTCTGAAAACTCTTTTTCGATCGGCTCATCTTCGTTCTCCCTGTAATGAAAAAAAGTAGATCCGTCCTTTTGGTAGGTTGAACAGACGGGTTATATCATCATTCGTCGATCGATTTTTCTCCGTGATTCGTCGAGAGTAGTTCATTTTAACGTCCATATCCACTCTTAAATTCCTTAGGAATTCTAGTGCTTCATCTTGCATCTTTGGATTGCAAATGAGCGTATAAAATTTCTCAAGGCACATTTTTTGCAGAATTTGCTCGACCTCCATGGATTCCGGATCCTGAGTGATATTGAACTGTACGAACTTATCATCCACAATCTTTGTTGCCAGTTCCGCATAATTGCACATTATCTTTCCCATTCCGTGGGTGGCCATCTACAAAGGGATGGACCCGATTAAAGTTGTGCATATATATATAAGAACATCACATATGCGGAAACCAAGAAACAATAAAGATTAACACAGGATAAAAACATTTAAGATCAATGGATTTAAAAAAAAAACATCAAATAAACATAAATTACCAGATTCTGTTTTTCGGAAGGATGATTTTGAAACTTAGGAAAAACACTTTGAATCTGAGAAAAGTAATCTGGAGTTTTCAGAGAATAATCGCAAGTTTGTGAAATGGAAAACTCTGGTATGGTTTTTGATGAACTTTATAAAGACGAGGAGGGAAAAAGAAGACAAGATTTGGAAGCTCAACCGTTTGAAAAGATTAAACGCTCCAGATTAATTGGTTTTGATCGTAGGGTCAGGAAAAGCACGTACGAAAACCTTTTGGATTTAAAAGCACATTTAGTAGCAGTTAATATATGTTCCCCACGTCCGCATTAAATGATTTGCAGGGAATACGTCACAAGGATAATGGGTACAGTAAGGCAAATAATATCAGATAAGATTCGATAAATAAGCAAAGAACAAGAGAAAAGAAAGGCGTATCTGGTTGAGTGATATTATAATAATCAATACCACTTGTCCATGTTGATTTCACTTGTTGATCTTAGTATTCGCCTAAGCCTTAAAATTTCCCTAACCGATCCTTTTAATCGATCTTCTTCACTTGCATCTGATTTGTTGAAGTTTCAAGCTCAACTGAGCTTCCTTGAATACGTCTGATTTCCCTTCTGATCCTCCTTGATCAGTTGAAGTTCCCCCTTCAACTGATATTTATGTTTTTCCCATAGACTGATGTATCTGATTTGTTGGAGTTTCAAGCTCAGCTGATCTTCCTCATCTGATCAGATGTAATCAGATTTTAGTTGACCTAATCTGATTCTTCTCAGATCAAGCCAATTCTTGGGATAAGTGTTACCGCCAAAACTTAGTCTAGAATAGTAGCTTCTATTCCCTAAGTTGGCGCGATTTGACATGCGTAATTATCGTCTGAATCTCTTGATATGTCAATCCGCCGTAAATTTATCCAATTATCAGTCGCGTGATTTCTACACGCTGTCCTTGTGATGCAAATTTCTCTAAAAGGCTTTTTGAAATCAAATTTGCATTTGCATCCTTGCTTGGCCTCTATAAATTGGACCAATGTTTTACACAACATAACCCATTCACCATACTTATCTTCTTTGTAAAATCATGCATTCTGGTGAACCCTTATTTGGGGTGAAACAAAAGCAAACACCTTTACCCCTTTTTCAATGATTTTAGCTTCTCAAATCAACCCTGTGTGTCCCTTATCACTGTCTTCGTCGTCATCAAAGATTTCACATACAATCGTTGCCAAGCTTCTCTACCACCGAGGCGGCGGTTCTGCTATCGCAACTGAGAAGACACTTCTCCTAACCATATGCACCTTGTGTGTCTATCGAGATGACGTAACCCGCATCAACATACTAAGTCTGAAAATGAACATGAGTTTGATGTACGGTCTGCATCAGACAACAGCTGATGCCCGTATATCAACTCACCGTTTAACAGCTGGAGAGCCCACTGACTCTTTCTTAGGGCTCCTGGCTTAAAAATCCTATCAACGCCGCTCTCGCTCCACTGGTTTTAGCTTCAGCGATCGGCTTAGGATTATTTTAAAGCCTCTCTCACCCTTGTTAAGTGGGGGAAAATGAGAGCATCAGATGTAAAATCTCTCTCTCTCCACTTCTTCAAGGGTTAGGATGAGGGTTTAGTGTTAAGGTTTTCGGGTTTAGGGTTTAGGGTTTATGTACTGACCTCCGGGTCCTCTTGTACTTGTATCTTGTAATGTAACCTGACCTTCGGGTCTTTATTAATGAAAATTTATGTTATTTCATTCTTGTGTAAAATTCTTGTATCCTTATGCGATTTTAAGCTTTAATCTTGTGAATGCCACTTGTGAATCTTGTTGAATTTCAGCTTAATCGACTTACAAAGTATAACTGAACAGATTTAATCAGATAATCCTTTAAACGATCAGTTCATTTAATCTGATAAACTTTAACCGATCAAGACCTTCTCATATCAGGTTCCATGATCGATCTTCCGATCGATTGAGATACCAAATTTAATCGATTTCACTTGAATCGATTAGTTTCTTAACCAGCTGGTTCTGGAGATCATTCCATCAAACATTTTAGGTGCATTTTCTCCAAGATCCGAAGGCCCTAGCTCATTGCATAATTCTCTGAATTTGATCTCAGCTAGTGGTTTGGTTAGAATATCAGCTTTTTCTGTATATCAGTATGAATCTTTTCCATTCGATATTCTTCTTTTCAACATGATCTCTTATAAAATGGTGTCTGACATCCACATGCTTGCATCTTGTATGTAGAACAGATTTCGAGTGATTGCAAAGACTATTACATCATCACGTAAAATAGGTACATTCTTAGTTTCAATGTTATAATCCCTCATTTGGCCGACTAAGCGGAAGCGATTTGGGAACAACGACTTTTCCTCGCAGCCATATATTCTGCTTCTGTAGTAGATGTTGCAATTGATGTCTGCTTCTTTGAAAACCACGAGATTAGTTTACTTCCTAAGAATTGACAAGTTCCTGAGGTGGATTTTCTGTCAATCTTGCAACCTCCATAATCGTAATCGAATACCCACTAAGCTCTAGATTATCATCGATGGGTAAAATAAACCAAGGTTTACTTGTCCTTCAGATACTTAAGAATCGCTTAGTCTGCTTCTAGGTGGCTTTTGCATTGGATTTGCTCGAAATCGCACATACACCCTCTTTGAAAAGGTGATATCCGGTCCGCCTATAAATCAGTGCGATAGAGATCCAATGAGAGCCCTATATTCTTTTCTCGATTTGTTTTTCGACCATCCTCATCCGGATCCATCTTGAATCCGGTCATCATAGGAATTTTGGCTTCCTTGCAATTTTGAACTCCAAACTTAGCCAATAAATTCCTAGTGTACTTTCGCTTAGCGAGATGAATATTCTTACGACTTTGCTTCACACCCGAGACCCGTAAAGTAATTCATCCGTCCCATCATGGACATCTCGAACTTCCCTTGCATCAGCTTGCTGAATTTTTTACATAGACTTTTGTTAGGAGATCCGAAGATGATGTCGTCCACGTAGATCTGAACCATCAGAATATCTTCTCCATCTTCTACTCTGAATAAGGTTCTGTCCACTGTTCCTTTAGTGAACCCATTGTCGATCAAGAACGAGAGAGTGTATCATACCAAGCTCGAGGAGCTTGTTTTGTGCCATAAAGAGCTTTTAAAGTAAGCGGTACACTTGGTTGTTCTTTTCGAAGCCTGGAGGTTGTTCGACATAAACTTCCTCTGCTAGTACCCCGTTTAAAAATGCACTCTTTACGTCCATCTGATACACAATGAACCCTCTGTGGGAAGCATATGCCAGAAACAGCCGAATGGCTTCTAGGCGAGCGACTGGTGCAAAGGTCTCGTCATAATCAATTCCTTCTGATTGTGAGTACCCCTTAGCAACAAGTCTTGCCTTATTTCTGGTGATGACATTTTTCTCATCTCTCTTATTCTTGAAAACCCACTTCGTGCCAATTACGTCTTGATGATTTGGTCTGTCTACCAGTTCCCAAACTTGATTTCTGTCGAACTGTTCAAGCTCTTCCTACATGGC
Organism: Stenogyne calaminthoides; assembly: GCA_037126765.1. Lineage (NCBI taxonomy): Eukaryota > Viridiplantae > Streptophyta > Magnoliopsida > Lamiales > Lamiaceae > Stenogyne > Stenogyne calaminthoides. The sequence goes on from JBBCBC010000033.1 coordinate 13,398,806, forward strand.
TAGAATCCAGCTTGCATCTTGTAGAGTTTCCTCTATTGTTGTTGGTTCCTTCATAGACAAATAACAGCAATACATGGCACTTTCACCAATCTGATGTCTAGTTTTAACTTTATCAGATGGGTCTCCGATGATCAGATCAGTTCGATGACTGGTTATCCAGGTCCTTCTGTTCTGATTTGCGTCGGTTTGGAGAACATCATCCATTTCTGATAAAGGTTCATTACTAGTGATTGGGAGTGGTGCAGAATTATGATCCACTTGATAAGATCATGTCTCATCTGATGTTGGACTCATCATGTGCTGATGTCTGTTCGTGGGAACTTCAGGTGTTCCCCCTGAACCGGATGGTTCAGTTGATACTGTCTCAGCTGAATCAGCTTCTTCACCGATAGTTTTTCGTACCTTAGGATCTGAATGATCTGGTGAATCAGCTAGATCTGGAATGTATACCGTTACGGTTTCTGATTCTTTTTCTTTGATCATTAGCTGATCCATTTTCTGAGCATCAGGTACTTGTTGATCAGGTACATCTTGTTCTGAGGCAGATTTCTCTTGTTCAGAAGATGCTTCATCAAAGACTACATGGGGTGTTTCTTCCTCAAGTAGGGTACGTCTGTTGTAAACCCTGAAAGCCTTGCTAGATGAGGAATATCCTAAGAATATACCCTCATCTGACTTGGCCTCAAAAGTCTTCAACTGACTCTTCCCATTGTTGTGTATGAAACACATACACCCAAAAACATGGAAGTAAGAGACACGAGGTTTTCGTCGTCCTTCCACAGTTCATAGGGTGTTTTGTAGTGAGCCTTAGTCAGAAGACATTTGTTCTGAGTATGGCATGCGGTGTTGTTGATTGCTACCTTGTAAACGGCTTGGTATTGCATGTTCACCTAACATCGTGCGAGCAGCTTCTTTGAGAGTTCTCATTCTCCGATTCGCTACTCCATTTTGTTGTGGCGTCCTTGCAGCTGATGTTTCATGTTGTATACCAAACTTAGAGCAAAAATCAGTAATAAAAGAGTTCAGAAATTCTGTACCTTTATCTGATCTGATTTTTACTACACTAACACCCTTCTCATTTTGTAATCTTTTTTAGCAAACTTCGGGTATCTTCGTTTTGTCGTCTCATTCTTCTTATGTAAGAATATAACCCTGTAAACTTGGAATAGTCATCCACGATTACGAGAGTATATTTCGTCCGTTGAGATCGATGGTGTAATCGGGTCCAAATAGATCCATATGAAGAGTTGCGAGAAGACTCTGCTTTGGATGCCGGTCAGGAATTCCTTTGAATGAAGCTTTGACCTGTTTTCCCTTCTGACATGCAGTACATGTCTGATCCTTTGAAAATACTTCATTCGGAAGTCCTTCCACTAGAGACATCCTTGCTATCTTATTAAGAGTTTTAAAGTTCAGATGGCTCATTCTTTTGTGCCAGAGCCAACTGCTACTTTTGGAACTCTTGACAATCAGGCATGCATTTCTTGGGCAACTGTTCCAATCTGCTGTGTAGATCGTCCCTTTCCTTGAACCAGTTAGCAAAATCTGTTGAGTGGCTCGATTCTTGATAGTGCATTGATCAGTCGAGAACTCAACACTGAATCCGTTGTCGCAAAATTGTGAAACCGATAAGAGGTTGTGCTTCAGACCTTCGACATACGAGACTCCAGTTACTTGTACATCATCATTCTCTAAGGTTCCGAATCCTTTGGTATAACCAAAGTTATCATCACCAAAGAGTACACGCGGGCCTTTCTGTTCTATGTAAGAGCTGAGGAGATGTTTGCTTCCAGTCATGTGCCTTGAGCATCCACTATCGATGTACCAGATAGTTGCTTGCACACCTCCTTTGTTGGCGGACCACGCGATCCCTGCAGACCAAATCGGGCTTTAGGTACCCCTTTTGGATTGGGTCCCGAGGGTTAGGATTAGTTTTGGGGATCCATACAAAAGAGAGCACTTCTATTGTGATCAGTTAGATCGAAGGCCCTGATTTGTCTCCCATACCTATCAACATAATCATACGTCTCTTTATATGCTTTCTGATTAGTATGATTATTAGTGTGAACCTTGGGTGACTTAGAAGACTTGGGATTTATCTTTTTTCGTTTGTCTTCTTTTCATCCGATTGTGGTTACAGCAAAGTGACCCTAGATTTACGATTATAGGGGTAGGTACGATCGCTACCATCGAAAAGATTCATATCTTTTTCGGCATAGGTGGTTTTTTGGTTTACGAAGCATGCTTATTAGGCAGCTGACCTTGATTGGGTCTCAGATTGGACTTCCCTTTTACAGGTTGTCTTTTCTGATTCCTGATCTGTTGATCAGGTTGAGGTCTCTTCAGAAGAACTGGGTTCTTCTGTTGATTCCTCGACTGATGCTTTACCAATTGGGGTCCATTTATGTTCCCCTTCTGGTTAGGCACCTGCCTTACACCGCTCAACCGGGGTCTTTTTCCTTATTAGATACATGTTTGGGTTTTGGTGTATCTTTGAAATAAACTCGTCGATTACATCTTTTTGAGATGAATCGGTACCGGCTTTTTGAGGATGTGGAAGGGTTTTCATACCCAAGTCCCTTCTTGTTAATCATTGTTAGAAAATAGGTGTTCATGTCTTGAAGCGGTTTTAGATGATTTTGTAAAAACCTCTATTTTTTTTACGCAGATTATCCTCGGATGATTTTAGACTTTCATGCTTTAAAGCGGCTCATCGAATTTTGCTTGCAAGATTTTGAAGTCATCACTTTGTTGTTTGTTAATTGCCGGTGATCTTTGATCCGCTTTGTCCCGATCGAAGCTTTAACTTTCGAATTTCAAATTCCTCGGTTGCCTTTCGAGCGGTTTAAAACCGATTTAAGTTCGGAGGCTTTCTTCGAGATCATTCTCTTTAGCAAGTCGATTATTTCGGTCCTCGACTTATCATTTTAAACTTCCACTATAGCATAAGTGTGTTCATTGTGATTGAGAGATCCTCAAGCAATTGCTCGAGTAGAATTTGCTGGTCAATCTCCCGCCGGGTGTGCTAATGATAGCAGTGTAGAAGCTTAACAAGCGGTTTGGAGGTTACCTCAGATTGGTCCTCCCCGCCATCAGCAGATCTCATCATCGTCTCCCAAGAGAACATCGATCTTCATTTTCATAGAAGTCAACAAAGATCGCCGACGTCGGTAAGTCTTCTACAGAGGAGTATCCAGAGTCCTCGAGAGGGCGAGATAGGAATCGTCAATTCTCGACGACGGCAACCATGGCTCTTACGTCCCTATAACGCGTTGCTCTCTTCGTTCCTCTTTTTTCTTCCCTTTCTCTTGGCGTCAGTCCAGGCGTCTGCGCTTATAGTGACTGGCTTCTCACGGTTGAAGCACGCTCCTTGATCCACCGAACCTTTCCTTCGGTGAATCACAAATCGTATGACCTATCGGTGACTTCCCTTCGATAGTAGTCCGAGCTTCTTTCACATCGATTGGTTATCTCTTCCTTCCTCGATCGATTATCTCTTTTCCTTTCATCTCGTGGATCCCTCCGATCATCGATCCGGTTCTTTCCGAGATCCATTGGCTGATCTCCTATCTCTCCCCGCGGCTATGTTGATAGTCCTTATAACATCTTCGATACTTTACCAAGTTGGACGTTCGACTTCTCAAGCTTCCCGTAAGCAGAGCGATCTGATTCCGCCGACTCATTATATTCCCAAACAGTTCGTTGGCCTTCGATTCGCTCTTTGGTTGCCTTAAAATCAATCGATTTTTGAAGTTGAGGCTTCAGCGGGCACCTCATCTTCATCAGCTTGTCCTCTTTCAATCAAATCAAACTCGTGAGCTTTAAGGCTCAAGAACAAGCTACTTGGCTTCATCTTTGAAATGTCTTGGCAATCCTTGATTACCGTGACCTTCATGTCCCATTTCTTGGTGAGAGACCTTAGGATTTTGTAGTTGATATCTTTATCAGACATCTCTCTACCAAGTTCTCGAAGCTTGTTTATAGACATTGTAATCCTTCCATCGAGTTCGTTGATGGTTTCGTTGGGCAGCATCTTCAGTTTTTCGAACTTCACCAGTTCGGCTTGTAGACGGCTGTCTTTTATCTGTTCATTTCCCTCGCATATCTCAGCTAGAGTATCCCACATTGCTTTCGCAGTTTTGAGATATTTAATCTTTTCCTTGGTGACCTTATCCATTGTTTTCATGATAATATGCCTTGCAATAGTATCTAGAGTGTGCAGCTTTCTTTCCTCTGCATCCATCAAGGCTGGGCTTTTTCGCACAAGACTTCCCGGTGCAAAGTCTGGATCTCCTCCGACTGCAGGGTTGTCGTAATAAATGATGATGGGTCCTCTTTCGATGACTTCCATCATTCTGCCGCTTATCGAACCTAGATGGTTGGACATATATATGGCCCAATCTGCATACTCATCGATTGAGAACTTCGGCAGATCATGATACATACCTGAGGTGTTATCCATGCTGAGTGATTTTGGAAAATGAATGAGTTTTAAAAACGGTTTTTCAAGATCAGTTCAGTTGACCACAAAGATTCTTCCTCAAGAATCGATGATACACGAGTCGATTGGTGCAGAGAACCAACCGCTCGATACCACTTGTAGGTCCCGAGCGGGTTAGTGAGGGCGTAAGTCTAGAGGGGAGGGTGAATAGACTTCGAAAACTTTTGTGCAGATCAGTGTGAGGGCGATTAGCTTCGATCGAGTCGCGAGTGAATCGGTTTGGGTCGATAACCAACTTACTAATCGCTTTCAAGGCAGATCGATTCAGAACTATCGGTTTAACTGATGTGGAAGATTAAGTTTTACCCGTGTGAAAAACCGGTTTTGATAAATCGATTCCAAAGTTAATCTTTTAATCAGTTGATCAAGTGTCAAGTTTGATCGGATCGAAGCTTGGTGCTAATCGATCTCAACTTGGAATATGTATGCGCTTTTAAAGGTTGTGTGCGATTGTGTAATCGTTAATCAAAGCGGTAAAGGCACACAAGATTTATAGTGGTTTGGACAAACCGGTCCCTACGCCCACTCTTCCCTATCACAAGGGGCACCTACTTAACCAAATGGACTTTGTTTTTATGTGTAATTCCAACACAAGTACACCAACTAGATGTTTAAGGAGTTCACACTCAACCGATCCGAGAGATCGTAACTAGAAACCCTAGATCGAAATCTTGCTAAACAACTTAACCTAACTTGGGGGTTTGGGTAAGATTGTTTTTTGGTTCCAACTATGAAATCTTTTCTTGCAGTATAATCACCCTAACGACTAGATGAAAAAGATTTCTTTGCTAAGAACTTATGGGATGAACACTTAATAAAATAATCTTCTTGATCGTGTTCTTCGTGCGGAAATCTGATAATTGCTTGAGCTTCTTGATTGTTCAGTGTTTCCGTTATATTCACTCTAAAGTGTAATCTCATATATATAAACCTTGAAATCAAAGAGCCGTTGGAGAGCAATTTGAATTTCAGGCTATATTTGGTAGACTTGCAGGCTTGATGTGACGAGCTTCAGGAACGGCATGGCCAAAAGCGTGAATTTATATTTTGTAGCCGTTACAGAGAGGTAGCATCAAATCCCGCAATTGCCGGCTCCGATCATACGTGTCTTGTTCTTATTGGATAGCAGACTCACTTTTCAGTGTTGTTCTTCCAACTAAGCTTGACATTCTTCTTGTTCAGATCATCGACGTATGATTAGGTGAAACATCAGATTTCACCTGGTGAGCTGACCTGATCAGTCTGAACTGATCAGTCTACCTGATAGAGTCTTCAGGTGCCGGTTGACTTAGCTTCAACTAGCAGACTCGACTGATGTAGGTCTTCTGGTCTGATCTTCGAGTATTCAGAGTTTGATCTTTATGACTTTAGCTGAGATATCTGACCAGATCAGAACGATCTGATCTTCTATTCTTGTCTTGCATTCTGGCCTGTCGGATATCAGTTGTCCTTTGAGTCTTCAGATCTGACCTATACATATTGAGTTTCCCCCTCAATATGTGACCTATCTATTTCATCAGTTGTTCTATACAATCATTATCAACTGGTCTCCTATAGCAGGTAATATAAACATCAGTCAGCTAACAGGTCTGACTGGTCCTATTACATGTGTTTTTGGAACTTTCATCAAAACTATAAATTTCCCAACACTATCCAATAAGTCTTTTAAAAGTTTCAGTATTTAGTTTTGACATTTTTCAGAAAGTTAGTATCCCAAACCTGTGTGATTTTCTTTGATTTTTTAGAGTTGTTTCATGTTGATTCGCTAATCCAATCGAGGTGAAACATTAGGGCTTTTAATGGTTTAATCTGAAGTTTGTTGGCATGAAAAATCGTTTGGAAATAACAAACGGAAGTTGGTTAAAAGTGTCATGAAAGTCAGGTGTTTGAAACACGTTCCTTGTTCAAAGAAAACGCCCAATTTTTGTCTTACTTTTAGAACGTACATAACGTTTTACACAATAGACGAAATGACTCAAAATTTTATATTTAGAAACTAAAATATGTAGAGAATATAATCATTTTTGTCTCAGTTCAAAAGAAGTTTTTATCAGAAAGTTATAGATGGGTGAAGTTACCTCATCCACACTAAAATTACAGGATTTTCCAGCACGTCACACTTTTTGAAATAAATCATAACTCCAATTCTACCTGATGAAAAATTACGAAATTTTATAAGAATACATTAAACTCGATGAAGTTTAATTTTCCGTTAGTTTCATCTCAAAATGAGTTCTAGAACTTGAGATATGAATTTTTTAAGTTGCAGTTAGGAATTTTGAGTAGCAGTTTTTTCTAAAATTCCAGTTTTGAGTGACCATGTTCCAGAGTAAAAACGAGCAGCATAACAGTACTAAAATGGAATACCCAGACTACTATCATGTACTAAACATATTAGAGAGCACGTAGATGTTTTAAAACACAAATTTCTAGTACAACAGAGTACTCGACTAACATGTAGAAGTCCTAATCTATCAAATACCAACATGTTAAAACTCTCAATAACCTCATCGAAAATCATACGAGCACAACTCCATATCGAGTTTAGCGATTTACCTTTGTCGTTCGTCCTTCTCGATTTTTGCTAGGATCTTCTAGGAATCAGGTGTTTAGAAGTTGGAGCTCCTTGGATACATGTTAGATGATGGTTTCTTGCTTGTATTCAAGAAATATTGAAGAGTCACTAATACACATTTGGGCTTGGACAGCTGTGAAAAATGACCTTGGAGAGCGGTTATAACCGCTCTCCAAGTGACAGCTATCCAAGCTTGGACAGCTAATAAAACACCGTTGTCCAAGAAATCGCGACTTGACACGGGGTTTTCAAACCGCATTAAAGCGGAGTCTTGGGCGTGATTATTTAACCGTCAAATCGAACCCTTTAGACAAAAGTTAATAATAACCGTTGTCTAACATAATTTTTTTTTTATAATTTTGTTTATTATGTTTGTTGGGATATTTTAGTTTTGATGAATTATGCCAAAACATTATCAACTTGTGTTATTGAAGCTAAATTACAGATAACAAGTTAAGGGGGAACGAAAGAACAAGTTGAGGGGGAACTCACGGAATAAGAATTAGATGATCGAGATCAGACGAGGTTATAGATTTAGACCGACGAGATCGATGAGTTAGATGAGTTCCGAAGTTAACCGATGAGTCAGGCAAAATCGAAGAGAAGAAAAGCGTTCACCGATCGTAAGATCAAGAGAAGGTTGCGATCGAAGAGGAAGCAGATGAGATCGACGAGATCGACGTGATCGAGATCAGATATGAAGATGAGCAGATGATCAAGATCAGACGTGATTGAGATTAGATGTGCTAAACTGATATGCTAAACCTAATGTACTGACCTGATGCTATCCTGAGATATTCATCTGAAGAAGTGTTGATCAGATCCGTCCGAGCCGATCGGATCAAAGCAAAGAAGAAATCGATAATTTGAGTCAAAGTGACTGAAGGTCGATGTCCGAATTCAGAGAATCGGAAATCACCACCGAGTGTCAAGATGCCCGACGATAAGGTCCGCCAAGAGAAGTCTGCTGGAATCAAGTATCCCGAGGCTCGGATAAAACCCGAGGCTCTGAGATGAGATAAACTCAAGACTCAGATAGAACTGAAGACTCAGTATGTCTCTGAAGACACTGAGACTCAGAGAATCCTGAATGATTCCAAGGCGAGGAATCTGAGGAATATAGCCGTTAGAATCAGCTGACGTGGACCAATGAGAGGAAGACAACCAGCCTGAAGAAGCTGCAGAACTTACAATTAATAGTATGGATTTGAATGTGATTCTCTCCAACGGTAACATTCAAATTCACACTATAAATACAAGGTCTTTCATCATTCTAATAGGTGGATGCGTGGAGATTATAGCACGAGATGCTACAGAGCCAAAGAGAGTTATACCCAAAGCATTCCCACCCTAGAACACAAGTCTGTAGATATACAAATATGTTCAAGAGTGTTCTAGAACCCAATCTAAGCAACCCACGATGTATCCTAGCCTTAGGAGAATTTTCCCAACCTTAGCATTGAGGCTAAACAAATGTAAGGGAAAATCTCACCATAGTTGGAGACAACACCAAACCCAAACCCATTCTCGTAAGAGATAACTAGTGGTGAAGTGAGGTAGTAGTTAGGCAATCCCGAGAGAGGGTGATAAGTCCCGATTGGAGTGTGAACTCGTTAAACATCTAAGAGGCAAGCCCGAGAGGGTGATAAGTCCAGAGGCTTTGAGTTAGTAAACTCTAGAGGTAGTCAGAAAGCTTAAAGTAGAAAGGTTAGTAAACTACAGAGGCAGTCAGAATGCCTTAGGAAGTGTTTGAAGGAATTTCCCTAGGAACAGGGAGAGTGGATGTAGGAGCTTGAGTCTCCGAACCACTATACTTTGTTGTGTTCTTTATTGCTTTATGTTCTTATATTGTCATATGCATTCGATTATAAGCAAAACACAACACATGAGCTTAAAACGAAAAAAAAAATCTGTAATCACCATTCCTTCACCCCTGTTTTTATATGCATCGCATGAAATGTTTGCTTCCGCAAGCGCAAAATGGGTTTTTCACCGGGACCAACAAGTGGTATCAGAGCAGGAGTTCAAAAGATCACTTTTAATGTGATCACCTGAACTGATCTTTTTAAAAGAAAACCCGTTTCTTTAAAAATGCATATATTCTAATGTTTTGGCGTCATTATCAAAAAGGGGGAAATTGTTGGGATATTTTAGTTTTGATGAATTATGCCAAAACATTATCAACTTGTGTTATTGAAGCTAATTTACAGATAACAAGTTAAGGGGGAACGAAAGAACAAGTTGAGGGGGAACTCACGGAATCAGAAGTAGATGATCGAGATCGGGCGAGGTGCGAGATTTAGACGATCGAGATCAGATGAGTTAGATGAGTTCGAAGTTAAACTGATGAGCTGTGCAAAATCAGAAGAGAAGAAAAGCTAACCCGGTGATCGGAAGATCAAGAGAAGGTTGCGGATCGGAAGAGGAGCGGATGAGATCGACGAGATCGGGGCGTGATCGAGATCAGATATGAAGATGAGCAGATGATCAAGATCAGACGTGATTGAGATTAGATGTGCTAAACTGATATGCTAAACCTAGTGTACTGGCATGATGCTATCCTGAGATATTGATCTGAAGAAGTGTTGATCGATCGGTGAAAAGCCGATCGATCGTGCAAAGAAGAAATCGATAGCTTGAGTCAAAGTGACTCAAGGTCGATGTCTCAGATTCAGAGAACTGAACTCGGGCCACTCGAGTGTCAAGATTATCGATCGCATAAGGTCCGGCCAAGAGAAGTCCGCTGAATCAAGTATCCCGAGGCTCGGATAAACCCGAGGCTCAGATGAGAAATCGAGACTCGAGATAAACTCAAGACTCAGATAGAATCAAGACTCAAGATGTCTCTGAAGACACTGAGACTCAGAGAATCCTGAATGATTCCAAGGCGAGGAATCTGAGGAATATAGCCGTTAGAATCTGCTGACGTGGACCAATGAGAGGAAGACAACCAGCCTGAAGAAGCTGCAGAACTTACAATTAATAGTATGGATTTGAATGTGGTTCTCTCCAACGGTAACATTCAAATCCACACTATAAATACAAGGTCTTTCATCATTCTAATAGGTGGATGCGTGGAGATTATAGCACGAGATGCTACAGAGCCAAAGAGAGTTATACCCAAAGCATTCCCACCCTAGAACACAAGTCTGTAGATATACAAATATGTTCAAGAATGTTCTAGAACCCAATCTAAGCAACCCACGATGTATCCTAAGCTTAGAGAGATTTTCCCAACCTTAGCATTGAGGCTAAACAAATGTAAGGGAAAATCTCACCATAGTTGAAGACAACACCAAACCCAAACCCATTCTCGTAAGAGATAACTAGTGGTGAAGTGAGGTAGTTGTTAGGCAATCCCGAGAGAGGGTGATAAGTCCCGATTGGAGTGTGAACTCGTTAAACATCTAAGAGGCGAGCCCGAGAGGGTGATAAGTCCAGAGGCTTTGAGTTAGTAAACTACAGAGGTAGTCAGAAAGCTCAAAGTAGAAAGGTTAGTAAACCATGGAGGTAAGTCGAAAGCCTTAGGAAGTGTTTGAAGGAATTTCCCTAGGAACAGGGAGAGTGGATGTAGGAGCTTGAGTCTCCGAACCACTATACTTTGTTGTGTTCTTTATTGCTTTATGTTCTTATATTGTCATATGCATTCGATTATAAGCAAAACACAACACATGAGCTTAAATCGAAAAAAAAATCTGTAATCACCATTCCTTCACCCCTGTTTTTATATGCATCGCATGAAATTTTTGCTTCCGCACGCGCAAAATGGGTTTTTCACCGGGAGCAACAATGTTAGATAGACAACGGTTATTAACCGCTGTCTAATATCTTCTTTTTTTTTTAATTATTAATTTATATTTTAAAAATCCTATAATAAAACTATAAACCAAAACTTATATATATGCCCAATACCATAAACCATAAACCAAAAATCCTATAATAAAACCAGAAACTAAAACTTATACAACATATATATATACCAAAACATCAAATAAATAAACATACACATCATGAAATAAATAAACATACAATCATAAACATACGTCCAATACACCAAAAACATGAAATATATATCATCACAAATATATAATTTAATTACATGCTACCAAAATTTCAAACAACGATCACTCAATATCGTATGAATATAAGAATCGATTGTAAAGGTACCTCATCCAATCGTTTTTTCTATTTCTCGATCTTTTCTTAGAGTAAGACTTGAGCTCACGTTCATAGACAAACTGCAAACAACGAATCAATCAATATAGTATGAATTTTTATTCAATCAATAATAATTTAAATAAATCGATAAATTGACTTACATTGAGAGGAATATTCGTTAGAGAAGCGCGGATTATATCTTCAATAAAGTAACACACAAAATGTCCACAATGGTCATTATCTGAATTTGTTGCCGGAACACGTTGATTAACAATTATAATCACGTATTACAATTATGATTTCTTTCTATTAGTTTGATAATTTACTAAATTAAATTTACCTTAATGTTAATCCAGTTCACTTTACTTAACTTAGATCTTGAACCTTGACTCTGAAGGCGACTCCGATACATCGTCATCACACTATTATTATTATAATTAAAAAATAAAAATAGATTAAATAAGCATAATTTTAAAAGTAAAACAAATCATTGTATAGAATATTAAAAATGAACTTACGCTTCCATATATGAAACGAGATCAGGGTGATTTGAATAAACTCCATCCTGAGTTGGGTCCATAAAATACACACTTAATGTATTCATGTGTATGGCGACCAGCACCCAATGGTTCCTATATTATATTGAGAATATTAAAATTAACTGCAATTTTAGCATATATATGTGCAAATATTATAAACATGAATACAAATTTTAACGAAATGTTTATCACTCACCCCACATTTGTTGGCCAAAAAATGAGATGATCGCTCCCAGTTTGATTCAGCATATGATTAACTAACCCATCCATGGTCTGTACCCTATCACCCATTATGCAAGACACTTGGGGAGAGACGAAGGAGTACATTCCACTTGCTCGGGTATCTCTGAAGTTATACCTCACCCAAATTTCTTTAACCAACATATATACGCTAATTAATATTTAAAAAGAAAATTAAACTATACAGAAAGTGAATATTGAGAATTAGTAAACACATACCTGAGGTAAAGGGCTATGGTGGTTGCACTCAACCACTCGTCATTCAAGACTTCGCGCACATGTTCCTCACTGACGAATTCTTGGAAAGTATTCTGATGAAAGTGAGCAAGCATGGGAACTGTGACGATCTCGAAAGCATTAGACGATACCATCCGGTGCACCCTAGACTATACATAATCATCGTGATCTACGTCTCTAGTCATGGGATAACCAAGTCTGAGTGCAGTGGAGTCCCTCGTTCTCCCCCTCTGACTGTCTACGACACCCCTCGATTTCTCTTTAGCCTTTTGTGGTGATTTCTTCCGAGGCATTTGTGGTGTCGGCAGATTCTACAATTAATTTGCAATATTATTTAGAACCACAAATAAGATAATGAACTTTAATAACATATATTTTACCCTCATGGTGCTAGAGACCACGTTGCTCGGCCATTCGATGAAGTGCCCGACCGATGTTCCGACTGTGATGGCTTCATCGATTGGTTTTAGCACCGCTGAATCCTCTTGTCCGATTACAGGTACATCGAGTGTGACCCTCATGAAACCAGAAGTGATGGGATGACCATGAATCATTCCATGGGAGCTGTGCAACGTTCCTGTGGCCACCAACCGATCGGGATCCTCCAAATAAAGGTAGCAAAGGGTCATTGGTTGTTCGAATAAGATATTTAGTTAGAAAATTTTAATACACTAGTCTTTAATTAAAACAAATGTGAGACATGCATATCGATGCACGAGAGACGTTTTGAAGTGCCTCAATAAAAGTCGTCCCTAGGAAGAAAAAAACATAGCATTAGAGACACTATGTTCACAGCTTGCTCCACTCGACAAAATTATGTGGCTCGTTCTTCTCTCGGACCTCAAACGTTCCACATCTTTAGACAACTTGGCAACTTGTTCCGTTAGTATACCCACCATATTCATGGCTTGAAGACCAGGTGTCATTGCTAACGATGTCTTCGTCACGCCATATCCGACACTCCGTAAGCGGCCGGGATGCTCCTGGCGACCCATAGCCCATCCAAACAGATCATCAGGGTCGATAATACGGATGTCGTCGGGTGTCATAGTCTGAGATAGACGCTCCTGAATCACAAAAATAAAATATTATTATTTAATTATTTGTTTATAAATAATAGTTTGTAATTGAAAGATAAATTAATGGATAGATTACCACTTCTTCTATGAAGCGCTGTGCACTGGGATCGTGAATATTCCCGTCTCGACCCTTTCTAGTAGTCTAAAATAAGTCGAAACGGGTAACAATAGGCTCACTCTCTCAAGCTTTTCTTATTTCTTCTTTCTACGATAACGATGAACGTGTCCCTTTATTAGATATATTAAAAGTGAATATATAAAAAAAAAAAATTTAGGATTTTGATCTCACCATATTTTCTCTTATTCGTGCATAACCTTTGTTCGATCCACGATATCGCGCCTCCATCGACTTGGCTTGATCGTGATTTTTATTACTTCGATTCTACAATATAATAGAAATATAATAAACACTGAAAAACTTAGGGCATTAGAAATTGAGGAAATGACATTGATCAATTTTACCTGGAAATCATCCTCCATAGCTCTGCTCACAAACTCCTCCCAGTATGGAGCCACCATAGGGCTATTCTGATACACCGGAGGTGGACTAGCCGAGTAAAGACCAGTTTTCGGATCTCGTGTGTTACTTCTCAACCAAGTCCAAAAATTCTTGGCCATTACTCCAGCTTGCGACAATATTTGCTTCTTCTTTGTGTGGTCAAGACCTCTGAATGTAGTCTATACGCATATAACATAACAATTTAGTAAATTTAAGGGTCATACTACAACTTTCAATAAATGTATAATTAACATACCATAAGTTCGTCCCATAATCTTTCCTTCAAAGGAGTCAGTTTGGGGCTACGCCAGTCCTTGGCTGGCAGCACGATAGGGATCACGCTCCTGACTGTAGCTCCAATGTAGAAGGACAACGACTCACTCTCTTTTCCTATTGCCTGTCCAAACTCATTGAACGATAACTACAATAATATAGTATTTAATTAGGTTCAACGATCAATCAATATTTTTATCAATTTCAAATTGTTCAATTGTAATAAAATTACCTGAAGTATTTTCCCCTTCCTACGAGCTCTCTTAATAGATGACATGGTGACTATACCCCGAGTGCGCTTCTCCCCGGAGCTGCTAGTGGTGGTGGGAGCATCAGTGTCACACTCTCTCAAGTCATCAAGATGCTGTCGATCATATGCACCATGATCATATGCACCATGATCTCCATCAGAATATCCATCATCATCTCCATCATCTCTGGGATATGGTAAACGAGACATGATCCTGTAAAGCAGAAAAAACATACAACATGATATATATAGTTTCAAACCTAAAAAAAGAAAAAGATGTTTACATAGTTTCACTGTGACACTTAACCTACAAGTATTGAGAATCATCTTCTAATCCCAACATTCCTGATAAAGAAAGCTTCTGATATCATAGAATTTACAATTTTTAATTTGAAATCTTGAATAATAACTTAAAGGGAACCCATCTTTAGAATGAAAAGAACAAACAATCATAAAAATAACTAGATTAATTGTACAAATAATATGGCGGATTTTGAAGTTCAAACATGTATAAGATTAATTCAGTTAAAATTAAGAAGACAAATAATATATGTTGGTCCCGGTGCAAACGAGTCTTACACGTGTATGGGGGGGATACAAGTGTTCAGTGATTTTAAAACTTTTTCTTCACTGAGGTCAGATGGGTCAGGTTGTCCTGATGATTTGGTCCTGAGAAGCACAAATCGCCCCTGAGTCAAAGTCTACGAGAGCAGTGATCGAAGTTTGCTTTCGAAGCCTTAGATAATCCCAACTGAGCCTGAGTACTTTCAGAGATACTGAGTTGCTTGAATAGCTACTCAGATGTGTGGAATGGTTGGCCCTAATTTTATACTCGTTTTATGCTTTGCTGAAAACCTTCCTTTTAATGGAATAGTGATTAAGGCTGTGATTTAGTTAGATGCAACTTCAGTGGATTGAGTCCAACTGAGTATCAGTGAAAATATGCTTTCAGTTAAAGTTATGCAACAGTTAATCAATGCAGTACAGAAAGCAAATAACATAGCAAGTTATAGTGGTTCAGAGACTCAAGCTCCTACGTCCACTCTCTCTGACTCTTCAGAGAAATTCCTTAACCACTTCCTAAGGTTTTCTGACTACCTCTGTAGTTTACTAACCTTTCCACTTCCTAAGGTTTTCTGACTACCTCTGTAGTTTACTAACCTTTCTATTTTGAGCTTTCTAACTACCTCTGTAGTTTACTTACTCAAAACACACACAAGCTTTCTGACTATCCAAGATAGTTTACTCACTTCTTCTCTAGAGCTTTCTGACTACCTCTGTAGTTTACTAACTCTTTACAACTCTAACTCACCAACAATCACACTCAAACTACCTTACAAAGGGTTTGGGGTTTCTTGGTTGGTTTCCAACTAGGATGAGATATCCTTTACAATTAAGTACAATGTAAAGGCTAGGATATCTCTACTAAGCTTTGGATATATCTTATCAAAACTAGGCTTAGTGAATGAACTCTCTTCAATATAAAGCACTTGGGAAATTCTTGGGTTTTTGAGTGCTTCAACTTGCAATAATAAGTTTGAGCTCTTGAGTTGCTTACAAATTTCCCGTAACCTTCAATGTTGATGGTCACAAGTATTTATAGGCATACACCAAGGTCACTCTTGGAAAACTATCTGTTGGAATAGATAGCTCCATGAGTTTCCTCTTATGGTGTGTGATGAACGGCTATATTTAGGGTATGACACTCCCTAGCATGTGTTTTAGGCAAAGTGTTTTTCATGCAGCCATTCACCACTTTTTGCAGTCTGGAACATAGTACTACTGACATACTTGATGACTGTCGCTTTCGGTGTCGAGAAAAATCTGATGTTGTCTTCTTCTGATTGGCTCTTGTCTTCAGTTTAATGTAGACAAACACAACGGCTCTTTTTGGTCAATATCTCTGAGTGATATAACCTTAACAACACTTTGTTTTAGTTCCTTTTGTCTGCATTTGAATGTCTTGGGCAATATCTATTTTTCTAAGTAATCGCGTTTTTCTCAGTATTGAATCCTTCAGATAGATATTTTCAGTGCCTCGGAACATTGGGGTTTATCTTTGAGCATTGATACATTCTTGAGTCTTCGGTAACTCTTGGGCCTTGATATCCTTTGTCTTGATCTTTAGTCTTGAGTCTTACATCTTACGTGTCTTGTGTCTTGAGTCTTCGAGTCTTGATATTTTCGAGTTTTCATAGATATACTGACTGATATATTGAGTCTTCATACTGAGTTTTCAGTTTCTCGTTTTCACTTTGAGTCTTGATTTCTCGATTTCATCTTTGAAACTTGGTTTTCTCGATTTCATATATTGAAACTTCAGTTTCTTCAGAAACTTACTGAGTCTTCAGAATCTTCAGAATCTATCCTGATCTATATCTGCGGACTATACAAGGTGCAGATAACATCTTGAACACTCTAAAACTGAATCCTGACTCAACTATCAAGCTTATCCTGAACATGTCATACTCAGGGGTTTTGGGATCTAATCAAAATCTTTCTTTTATTTAAATTCATCTCCCAACAATTTCCCCCTTTTTGATGATGCCAAAACCATCTTGTTACAACAACACTTAACCTATACTCAGGTTTCAGTTTTACCTATTACAAGATTGGTATATCTCCTAACAACAATCTCCCAACAATTTCTTCAGCAATGAATCTCCCAACAATTTCATCACCAAACAACATTCAGGCATATCAAAAGTAAAGACATGTAAAAAGATAATGAGATATTATCTTTGAGCATAAAAAGATAAAGTTTCATTGATGTATGATAGAATGTTACAGTTTACAATGAACTTATCAAAAACTAAAGACAAAAAGATAAAGAAATTACAAGAGTCTTCAGTCTTGATCTTCAGTCTTCTTGCTCTTCAGCTCTGGCTCTTCAGTTCTCTTCTTCCATCTCATCAGCAGGCACTTCAAGGTTAAACATTCCATAATATCTCTTCTTCAACGCATCTCTCTCCTTGATGATATCAGGATTGTTACCTGTCAGGCCTAACTCGATGGCGTACTGAGCAATCTCCTGAGAAATGGTTGTTTCATTCACCAAGCCATTCTCCAGCCTAGGAGGAGGGTATGAGTATGGACCAGGGGCTGTGATCTGAACTTTTCCTTCATCCGCAAGATTGATCCAGCTTTGTAAGTACTTCGGATAGAAGGTCAGCAGATAGTCAATGAAAGCTTCATTAGAATCTGAGCTCTCCCCTCTCCATTCTCTCAGCACATCGTAGTAGAACTAGAATGTTCTTTTAATCTCTTCCCACGCATCATTGAACTGGATTGGCATCCACTGGTCAATGTTCGGCTACTTCTGTGTTTTTGCAGCCCCTCTCCTCTTGCTCGCAAACTTCTTGAAACCACTCCTTCACCTCTGCTCTTCTTCCTTCTACTTTCTAATCAAGGGTGCTCCAGAAACTGAAGCAGCAGTTTTCTTGGCTTGCTCGACTTGGAGTGATCTCAGAGCTCTTCTGGTATTGAAGACTTCTTTTTGCGGCTCTTCAGACTCTTCCAATTCCAATATCAGCTTCCTCTGAGTTGGCTTAGAAGCCTTAGCTCTTTTTCCTTCGGGCTCAACAAATGCCATAGCCTTCCTCTTGATAGGCGATTCGGCTCGGCAGCTTGTTCCAACTCTTCTTCTTTTCGGCTTCTCTCTTGACTACTTCTTGCATGGTTTCCTCAGAAACTTGAGTGTAGACAGGCTTCTCCACCTCCTTGAATTTAAGCTTCTCAGTGGCTTCAACTTCTTGCAAGGCTTCAGCAATGTTCTTCTTTTCTGCTTCTTTGTCAGCCTTTCTATCCAAGGTGTGTGCCAATAATACTCTCAGGTCAGCTCCGGGTCTTTCCCCCTTCTTGGCATCATACCTTGGCAAAAGTTTGGATAGTGTTGTGTCCATATGGTACTGTTCCTTGCTGACACTACACACCTCTCCCGCGAACTGATCTTGCTCTTCTTCTAGCCTCCTCAGGTGGTTCTTCGCCATTGAGAACTCTTCAGACATTTGGGCAAACTGGTTGGAGAGAGCTTCTTTGAACATATCTGTCATCTTGGTCATGAGCATGGAGCTCATTTCCTCAACAACATTTTTGATAAGCATATCATTCTTCTCCACCAGCTTGGCTTCAAGAAATTCAGTCCTCTCCTGATACTTTTGCTTCAGCTCTGCACTTAATTCAGTTTTGACTCCATCCATCTTTCCTTCCATGGCAGTCATCTTTTCAGTCAGAGTAGTCTGAAGTTGCATCAGGTCTGAAGTAGAACTCAGACTTTCCATCTTCTGAGACTGGTTGGCCAATACCTCTTCAATATGAGCTACTTTGTCCATGATTGGCACAACCTTGTCTAGCTTCTCCACAATGGGAGTGAGATCAATCTCAGGAGCATAAGAGATTTGCTGCTTTTCCTGAGCTGGTTGCTCATCCTGAGTCTCAGTCTCTAACTGAGCTTCGGTCTCAATCTGAGCTTCAGTCTCAGCCTGAGTCTGGGTTTCCACCAAACCTGAGCCTCAGTCTGCATATCAGACATTACAGAGTTAAAGATAGATACTTCAGTAGCCCTGGCATAATTTTTAATAGTGTCAAGAGTTACCTGAAGACTAACTTCAGTCTGAGGATGTGTGACAGCAGGCTCTCCAGCATCAGTGCTATCCTTCTCCATCTGAGATTGACTCTCATCATTCCCTTGTTGGTCCCCATCTTGATTTTTGTCTTTGGAGCTCGGGGCACCAACCTCAGCATCTTTCCTCTCAGCAAGCTTCCTCTTCACCAGCTCATCAAAATCAGAAATTTTCATCCTGAGCTTGGTTTTTCTGAACCCAGAGAATTGTGTAAGCACAACTGTCTCCTCATTCCACTAGTCTTCACCTCTGAATGAAGCGATGTTGAGCATTTCAGGCAAGGTCTGGTTGAGGATGTAGACTGTTGACCTCAATCTGAAGAAGAGATCTTGGAGGTCAGGATATGTGCTTAGCTCAGGGTACCGGTCTAGTATGAATCGTTCCCCCTTGCTTCGCCACTCAGTCTCTTCAGCTTCACCCTTCTTCAACTTCGGGCTCTCAGGTTCAGTGGGAAAATCTGCTGAAGGATCAAGAAATGGATCACTCAGGAGCTCATCAAGGTTCAGCAGCACCTGAGGCTCAGCAAAATTTGAGGATTGGACAGGCAACTCCTCAGGTTGAATCTGAGCTGGCTCTGAGGATTGAGCTGGCACTTCCTCAGTAGGAATCTGAGATGTCTCTGAGGTCTGAGGTCCTTGGAAGATTGTGCTCAGTGACGTCTCAAGAACCTCATAGAAGACTTGCTCCTCAGTTTGCTCCTGTGCCGTGGATATAACCTGAGCCAATACTTGTAAAGGCGATTTCTGAGCTTTTTGGCCCTCAGGTTATATCTCCTCAGGCTCACTCTCCTCCTCCTCAGTGGCAATCACCATCCTTCTGCGCTTTGGAGCAAGGGTCTTCTTCTTCAATGATTCACCCTTCTCCCTCTTGACCTCCATCAAAGCCTTCCCCCTGGCTTGATGGGTTTCTTCAGCAGCAGCAGATGGTTCCACTTTCTTCTCTTTCTTTCCCTTTAAAGTCTTTCTGGTAGCTGTTGGCTTGAACATGACTTTAGACTTTGGGAAAGGAGTGGAGTTGGCAAAAATATCCTCCTCTTCGCGGCACATCTCCAAAATAAAAGCTATTTTGGTTGCATGGAGAATCTTTCCTTTGATCGTAATCGATTCATCCTCCTTCTTGATCTGCTTGGCCTGGTCACTCACCACTCTGATCAGATACTTCAACCAATTGAAATCTTTGGTGGGTGAATCTTCGATTGCATCCATCAATCTGAGCTTGGGAGTACTTATCTGCTCAAAACTCCCTGATCGACTCATGATGCATTTACTAACAATATCTATCAAAACTCTGTACTTCGGCTTCAAATGTCGTTTATGCAATGTAGCCTCAAACTTAATAGGATGCTCTGTTATCCTATCAAGGTATTCCTGCTCCCGACCCAACATATAAGTCATGGGATCCTCACCTCTATCACACAACTCAAATACATCATTTAAATTTGTAGGGATTATATACACCTCCCGTACAAAATCTACGTATTTAGAGCTATGTTCTAGATGGGAAACAGTAATCTGGGACTCGATACCATCCTCATCATCTAGTCTCAGATTCGAAATAAACTCTATTACCTCCTTAGAGTATTCGGCTTCCGGTTGGCTTGCGACGAGATTTGTGAGTTTCGCGATTTGGATCATATGAAGAGCCTCTTCTTCATGGGTAGCATTTGAGGAACTCTCGAGCGGCACCACATACTCGTACCATGGCTTGTTGGAAATATCCAGTTTGTCATAAATGGAGAAAGTCATTTTGAGGATTTTGAGGTGTAGGGTTTTAAAATGACGAAATTTTTCTCTGGGCAAAGATGGGTTTTTGAGTTTGCAGAGAATTTTGAGAACGAAGGCTTTTGAAATTGGGGCTTGAATGGCTTTTCAAATTAATATAAGGATCGATTCGTGGGAAATCGTATCGATTGATGAAAATCAACGGTTGAGATTAATCACAGACTAATCGGGTATACGAAAGGACGATTTCACGAATAATACGCCGCCATTTTAACCTTATTGGTGATTAATTGAATCAGAGCAATTAATGATTGTTGACCTTCTTCGGCATTTCAAAGATCCCGCCCAAAACATTCTCTACAGGTGTTATGCTATTTATTGCTAATGATTTCTAAGCTTCAGTTAAGCAATAAATGAGTTACATGAGTCTTTACTTCTTCAGACTAATTTTCCTCTATCAGTCTTACTGAGTTTTGACCTTGATAAAATGTCAGTATGATACTGAGTACTGAATGGGTTCAGTATAATACTGAGTACTGACCTTCAATACACCTGAGTTTCTCAAGACTCAGATTTCAGTACTTCTAATTTTATCCTGAGTTTCTCAGTAGAATCCTGAGAAAACTTCATGCATCTGAAAACCTTCAATTTTTCAGATTTACTCTATACACCTGGATCCAACATCCCTAATTCAACTGATAGTTCCTGAAATCTTGATTCAGCCAAAGGTTTAGTCAAGATATCAGCTCTCTGCTTATCAGTATGAATCTTCTCCATCCTGATGTCTTTCTTAATATGATCTCTGATGAAGATTCCTTCCTTAGCTTGTTTCTCTTGAACTCCAAGAAGGAAATTCATCTCATCCAACAATGACATCTCAGATCTTCTTTCATCAGGGCAAAGTTGTCTTCATTCAGCTCAGTGCCCTTTTCTGTTTACCTAAAAAACAGATTAGTTCTGTGGTACCCATTTGGTGTAGGGTCCTATCAGGTTAGTTGTTCCTTTTGGAATCCAAATCTGTCTGACAACTCTAATTACTTTAGAGTGGTTGGTCTGTCTTCCATAAACATCTACATACACATTTACCACTCTGGGTGCCTTAGCAGTTGTTGGGAAATATGTAATTTAGTTTTGATGGAAGTTCCAAAACAGGTTGTAATAGGACCAGTCAGACCTGTTAGCTGACTGATGACTTAGAATCAGAATAAGATGACCAGCTAAAATGTATAGATAGCTGATGTAAAAGATAGGTCACATATTGAGGGGGAACTCAATATGTATAGGTCAGGTCGAAGTATCAGATGACACAGAGAAGGTCAGATGATCAGAAGACTAAGCGCAAATCAGAAGACAAGAAGTCAGAAGATCAGGTGAAGACAAGAAGACACTGAAGACTCAGAAGAACCTGAAGACTCAGATGAACCTGAAGACTCAGATAACACTGAAGACTCAGATGAACCTGAAGACTCAGATAAACCTGAAGACTCAGCATCAAACCTGAAGACTCAGTAAGACTGAATACACTGAGGCTCAGAGACACCTGAAGATCAAAAGACCTGAAGACCTACTTTCAGCAGAGTCTGCATATTGAAGCTAAGACAATGTGCAACTGAAGACTCAACAAGGTAGACTGATCAGTTACTTGATCAAGTCAGCTCACACCTGGTGACAATCAAAAGGATACACCAGACAAGACGAATCCTCTTCAAAAGGAATATCAATCGTCTAACGGGCAAATTTCTAAAGTGCCACCTCGCGAAGCCAAGGAGAAAGCGACACGTGCACAAAAAGAGCTGACAATACGGGATACGACGTTGTAGATAAAAACGGCGCTAATCATGCCTACGGCCACGCCGAATATCACAACACGTCACAATCATATCCTACAGCCTACCTAATATAGCCCGAAATTCAAATTGCTCTCCAACGGCTCTTTGATTTCGAGGTCTATAAAATGGGATCGATCTTCATTTTGAAAAAAAAAGGACCAACAAGTGAAAACGCAAGAACAAACACGGAGACATCGCAAAAGAAGCTAAAGCTACAACAAATCTCCACTAAAAAGAACACTACATCTGAAGATTATTCTTAGAGTGTTCATCCCATAGTTATTAGCAAGAAATCCTATCCACTAGCATTTTGGCTACCTAAAGCACCAGGATAGATTTCCAGTTGGAACCCTCAATCATTCTTTACCCAAAAGCAAGTTAGGTCAAGTCTGTAGAGTGAGAACTTATTAAACATCTCGGTTATCCTCTTTGTAGGATATAAGTCCCGCTGGTTACGTTTGTAGAGTGGGAACTCGATAAACATCTCGGCTATCCTGAAAAGGATATAAGTCCCGTAGGTTAAGCTTGAGTGGGAACTCGGTAAACATCTCGGCCATCCTAAAAAGGATATAAGTCCCGCAGGTTAAGTTTGTAAGAGTGGGAACTCGGTAAACATCTCGCCATCCCGAAAAGGATATAAGTCCCCTGAGTTAAAGTAGGTTAAGGTTCCCCTGTGTTAAGGGAAGGGTGGACGTAGGGCGGGTTTCGTCTGAACAACTATAAAAAGTCTTGTGTGCATTTACTTGCTTTCTTATCGCTTTACACAAGTCACTCAACTGAGTTTAAACTGCATACATTTTCTAAAGTTAAGCTCACCGCACACTATTAATCGATCGTCAGATTGACACTCACCATCAATTGGTTGAAAAATCGACTTAAGAATCGATTGATAAAACCGGTTTTTCACACGGGTAAAAACAAGCTTCCGCACCATTCGATTAAGCCGACAGATATCAAACCGACCGCCCTCGTGCACTCAAGAAGATTGAACATCGATCTAAACCGATACACTAGCACTCGACGGTATGTCTGCAAATCACACCGATCCAAGACGAAAAGTTTTGGAAGTCTATTCACCCCTCCCCTCTAGACTTCCACCCTCACAAAACCCGTTCGGGACCTACAGTAGTATCCTGTGAATGAGTTCTAGCCTTGGCATGAACATGAGCCTTAGAATTTTTCTTGGGTATAGGCCTTTTGTTCCATTGCTTTGGCTTATGTGCAGCTGGTCTGAATCTTTGTTGACTTGGGTTCAGGTAACCTTTACCCTTAGGCAAGTGGGGTTTAGGTTGTCTGTAGTGAAATTGGGGTCTTTCAGTAATCTGTGGACTTGGTCTTTTCAGTTGAGAATGTCTCTGCTGAGTGTTTCTCTTCTGAAAATTCTCTCTTTGGTTCAGTCTGATTCTTTCAGGTTTGCATTCTTAGCCTGAGGCTTAGAAGTACTTGCCTGAAATTTTCCTACTGAGTGGTCAGGTTTTCTAGCCTTCACCTGAGGTTTGGGCTTTCTTACCTGAACATTCAGTTTTTCTGGAACCATAGGTCCTTTTCCCTTGTCTAAAACTTTGGGCAAATCTTCAGTTCGAAGGATAGGTGCCACTTGTTTAACAAAGATTGTCTTAGTGCTACTTGATGCTGCATTCAGATGACCTTGTGAGGTTCCCCCTGGAATGTATCTCAATCCAGATTTTATAGTGGCAGGTCTCTGATAACTCTGAATTTCATCTATTACTTTAGATGCAGAATTCAATAGAGTTAGCTTTTCTCAAGACTATCCTCACACTTTTGTAGAGTTTCATGCTTCTCAGAGAGGTCATTGAACTTAGTTCTGATCAGCTGAATCTCCTCAGTGGATTTCTCTAGTTTTCCATTTACGGTCTCTATCAACTTTTCTTTCTCTGAGAGTTGTACTTTCAGAACATCCAGTTCATCAGTAGTTCCCATTAATTGAGAAGTGATCTCAGCATTACTAGAGTCTTTCCACTTAAGATTTTCATCAATCAGTTCTTTGTTCTGCTCTTGAGTTTCATTCAGCAGTTCTTGTAAAACAGCATAGTCCTTCATAAGACTCTCAAAAGAATCCATCAGGTCAAATTGACTGTTTACAGTGGAACTTGACAACTCATGTGCTTGTGTAGGAGCAACAACAGAGATAAAAGAATTTACCTCTCCTACAGCCATGAGACAGATGTCATCACTGTCACTTTCTGAGCACATCTCATCTGAGGAGCTTGAACTTTCTTCAGACTCCTTTTCTTCCTTAGCAATCTCAGCAAGTGTATCCCATATTTCTTTTGTATTCTCACAATGAGAGATCTTCCTCATAACACCATCATCAATAGTGTTATATATTGTATCTTTGGCAATATAGTCAAGATTGACTAACTTTCTCTCATCAGGAGTAAGTTGATCATCTGACTTTGGAAATTCAGTCCTGGAATCATTTCTCTCATTTTCAGTAACTCTGGGATTCACAACAGTGAATTGGAATGGTCCTTCAGAAACCACTCTCCACATACGTTCATGCTTAGAATGCAGGTGAGCCTGCATTCTCAGTCTCCACAATCATAGTTCTCTACTGAGAACATGGAAAGTTTCTTAGAAGACATTATGTCTGAGTCTTTTAAGATTTCAGCAAATAAGATATGTTCAGATAGACCACAAGAATCTTTTAGCAAATAAGACTATGGTCAACAAAGCAGGTGGTCAAGTTGAACCATTGCTCTGATACCACTTGTTGGTCTCGGTGCAAACGAGTCTTACACGTGTATGGGGGGGGAATACACGTGTTCAGTGATTTTAAAACTTTTTCTTCACTGAGGTCAGATGGGTCAGGTTGTCCTGATGATTTGGTCCTGAGAAGCATAAATCGCCCCTGAGTCAAAGTCTACCTGAGACAGTGATCCTGAGCTGCTTTGAAGCCTCAGATAATGCCAACTGAGCCTGAGTACTTTCAGAGATACTGAGTTGCTTGAATAGCTACTCAGATGTGTGGAATGGTTGGCCCTAAGTTTATACTCGTTTTATGCTTTGCCGAAAACCTTCCTTTTAATGGAATAGTGATTAAGGTTGTGATTCAGTTTGATGAAACTTCAATGGATTGAGTCCAACTGTGTATTAGTGAAAATATGCTTTCAGTTAAAGTTATGCAACAGTTAATCAATGCAGTACAGAAAGTAAATAACAAAGCTAGTTATAGTGGTTCAGAGACTCAAGCTCCTACTTCCACTCTCTCTGACTCTTCAGAGAAATTCCTTAACCACTTCCTAAGGTTTTCTGACTACCTCTGTAGTTTACTAACCTTTCCACTTCCTAAGGTTTCTATTTTGAGTTTACTAACCTTTCTATTTTGACTACCACTACCTCGTAGTTTACTTACTCAAAAACACACACAAGCTTTCTGACTATCCAAGATAGTTTACTCACTTCTTCTCTAGAGCTTTCTGACTACCTCTGTAGTTTACTAACTATTTACAACTCCAACTCACCAACAATCACACTCAAACTACCTTACAAAGGGTTTGGGGTTTCTTGGTTGGTTTCCAACTAGGATGAGATATCCTTTACAATTAAGTACAATGCAAAGGCTAGGATATCTCTACTAAGCTTTGGATATATCTTATCAAAACTAGGCTTAGTGAATTAGCTCTCTTCAATATAAAGCACTTGGGAAATTCTTGGGTTTTCGAAAGTGCTTCAACTTTGCAATAATAAGTTTGAGCTCTTGAGTTGCTTACAAATTTCCCGTAACCTTCAATGTTGATGGTCACAAGTATTTATAGGCATACACCAAGGTCACTCTTGAAAAACTATCCGTTGGAAGAGATAGCTCCATGAGTTTCCTCTTATGGTGTGTGATGAACGGCTATATTTAGGGTTTGACACTCCCTAGCATGTTTTAAGCAAAGTGTTTTTCATGAAGCCGATCCACCACTTTTTTGCGATGCGGAACATAGTACTCTTGACATGCTTGATGACTGTCGCTTTCAAAGGTCGATAAAAATCTGTGTTGTCTTCTTTCGATTGGCTCTTGTCTTGATTTAATGTAGACAAACACAGCGGCTCTTTTTGGTCAATATCTCTGAGTGATATAACCTTAACAACACTTTGTTTTAGTTTCCTTTTTTTGGCATTTGAATGTCTTGGGCAATATCTATTTTTCTAAGTAATCACATTTTTTTCGTATTGTATCCTTGAGATAGATATTTTTCGATTGCCTCGGAACATTGAGGTTTATCTTGAGCATTGATACATTCTTGAGTCTTGATAACTCTTGTGCCTTTAGTATCCTTTGTCTTCAGTCTTTAGTCTTGATCTTACATCTTATGTGTCTTGAGTCTTACGAGTCTTGATATCTTCGAGTTTTCACAGATATCTTGGTGATATCTTGAGTCTTCATCTTGAGTCTTGATTTCTCGATTTCTGCTTTGAGTCTTGATTTCTCGATTTCATCTTTGAAACTTGATTTCTCGATTTCATCTTTGAAACTTCGGTTTTTGAAACTTGAAACTTCTTTGAGTCTTTGAATCTTCAGAATCTATCCTGATCTATATCTGCGGACTATACAAGGTGCAGATAACATCCTGAACACTCTAAAACTGAATCCTGACTCAACTATCAAGATTATCCTGAACATGTCATACTCAGGGGTTTTGGGATCTAATCAAAATCTTTCTTTTATTTAAATTCATCTCCCAACAATATAACTACTGACTCAAACCCATTGGTCACTCAAATAATAGATTTGCACAAATACGCACCAGGCTTATAATATCATGTTCCCTATTTCCCCCAACTCCATAAAATATATAGGTTTAATAATTCAACAATTAGAGTTGATAAAAAAATAAGGCAATCAACAGATTGGGGCACTCAACAATTAGGGCATTCAACAATTTACTATCAACCTAATGTTCAATAGAAGTTTGAAGAAGCAAAAGAGTTGTGACCGCAAATTGAGTGACATGGTGAGACAAAAATTAGCAAGAACAGAGAAAAACTCTAGACAGATTATACGACCTTCAACTGCGAACAGGATAATAGAAGAAGCTTCGGCGAACTTGTGTCCTTTAACCTTCGATTTGGGGGAGCTTGGCAACAAGGCGACGGCGGCGGCGGTAGGGGAGGACGCGCGGCGCATGGTTCGATTTGGGGGAGAGAGAGGAGGAGGCTAGGGCTTCGATATATATCAGCTAGTTCGCGATTTGGGTGTATATATATATATATATATTAATTATCCGAACACTTGGACAGCGGTTTGGAACCTCTGTCCAAACTATTCCCTTGGACAACTGTTCAAAACCGCTGTCTAAACACTTGCACAGCGGTTCTCAACCGCTTTCTAAGTGTTAAACTTGGACAGCGGTTTTGAACCGCTGTCTATTCTTTCTTTTTTTTAATTAAAACCGCTCTCCAAGCTATAGCTTGGAGAGCAATTTGAAAAAAGGGCTGTCCAAGTGCAGCTGTGCAAGCTCAAATGTGTAGTAGTGAGTGAGAAAGAGAAGATGAGGGGGTGAGCTTCGTGGAGTCAAGTGGGTTTCTTAATTTTTCATGGATTATAAGAATTGTATGGATTATATACCTTGATAGATGATGGATGAAGCTCCTTACAGCTGGAAGTGAAGAAAAATCAGTTGCTCTCATGGAAAGAGAAGGATCGAAGCTTGAAGGTGAAGAAGAGAAAGATGAATTCTTTCTTTCTTGAAGCTATGGTGTAGATGATCTTTGTGTTGGGTGTTTGGGGAAGTAAATTGGCAGAGGTTCGACTGATTTTTTGTTGGTGTGAAAGTGCTTGAATTGATGATGGAGTGTATGTATGTATAGAGGAGAAGAAAGGGGCAATCAAAATGAAGAAGAGAGAAAGGACTTGTGTGCAATTTTTTAAAAACTTAATATCTAGATATTATTTACTTCAGTGTGTTGTTATTACTCAGTATTATTACATCTCATTACCTTCATATCTGTATTATAAAATAGTGGTTCCGCTAATTAAAATTCACGGCTTCGTTAGAAATAATTGTTTAGAGCATTTAGCAATTAAATTGCCACGTTCCGAGACAAAAATTATTTATTTAATTATTTGCTTAAGAATTCGATTTTTCTTAAATTTCTCAATAATTCTAATTTAGTTAGACGAAGTAGATTTTTCCATCGTCGTATTTATTATTCATCACATTTTTTATTTTTATATCGAAAATCCTAATTTGTTGGAAATATTGAATTTTCTTTCTTTATATTGAAATTAAAAATATTATTATGACCAAACCTTAACTAAATGTTTTATTACTGTGCTAAGAGTGCTCTCGGTTCGAAGTGCTCGTCCGTTCCCTGAAAAATCAAAACATTTGCAAACATATACCCTTCAAAATCATTAGGAAAAAACCTTAAATTAAATATTCATTTTATTAAACTCATTTCTTTTATTATTCTTATTAAAACTGGGACGGGGTGTTACAGATGTAGTATTGTTTGTCTTATGATGTAATATTGTTTGACTTATGATGTAATACTAAATAAATTAACATGTGATAAGGTAATTTTTTACATTGAATTTTTAAGTCATATTGTTTTCCATATAACGCAATCTTATGTGTATTTAGGTGTGATATTTTGAAGAGAAGATGACATCAATGGATGGCAAAAACAATGACGAGAAATGAGTTAGAAGATTGAGTCAAAGAATGATGATAATAAAGTGGATGATAATGTGGTTAGAGAAGAAGAGTACAAGAGTATTTCAGCGATTAATTTGATGGTAATTAAGGCAGAAAAAATAGTGGAATGCATGGTTAAGCATAACTTTTGAATGTAATACAGTTCAGTGTAATACTGTCAAGTGTAATTATATAACATTTTTTCATAAAAATTGTGATACTGTTACATTTATCTATAAAACATATTATTTTAGATGCTTAAAAAATTAAATTTTTTAATATGAATGTTTTCCCATTGTTTTGCAAATAATTCTTTAAAAAAAAAAGTGAATTGATGTTTTATTTACATAAAATAAAAGGTTAAAAATAATGAAATGATGACCTAAAAGTGATTTGAACCCTCACTTTATATAAATTATTGTAAGATAAAATTTAGAAAAAATAAAAAAACTGTTAAAAAAATAGTGAAAGAATTAAGGGGAATTTACTATTAGATATCATTTATAAAACATCTTTACTCTAAGATCCACTATTTTTTAGTTCTTACTCTAAGGTGCTAAAATTAGACAAAAATGTCTAAACTGCCCTTATGTAGATTTTGGAATTAAAATTTTATTGAATTTTTTTATTTATCTGTCCTTTATTTAAAAAAAAAATCGAAATAAAATATTAGCCAACAAAATTGCATATTTCAGATTTTAAATTTTACTATTTTTTTTAATTAACTATAATTTTATTTAATTGATTTTTTATATTAGTAAAAAAAATTCAGCACACCTGTAAAAAAATTTCTACACCTAATTTTTTTATTATCTGTCATTTTATTTAAAAATTCTAAACACACTCGTAAAAAATTATGCACACTCAATTTTTTTTAATCATATGTCCTTTTATTTAATTAATTTTTTTAGTAATAAAATATTAGCCCAAAAAAATCTGCACACCAAAAAAACAATTCTGCACACCCAATTTTTTTAATTAAATTTTTTTATTAATATATATATATATATATATATATATATATATATATATATATATATATTAAATTGTATATTTTTAATCATTTTGCACACAACTGTTAAAAAAATCTGCACTCCTGTAAATAATTTTGCACACTCCAAAATTAATTTTTAATTATTTGTCCTTTTATTTAATTTTTTTTTTAAAATAATAAAATATTAACCTAAAAAAAATGACATATACACATATATATATTAAGTTATATATTGTTAACCACTTTGCACACACTTAAAAAATTATGCACACCCCAAGAATTTTTTTAATCATCTCTCATTTTACTTAAAAATTCTGCACAACCCGAAAAAAAAAATATTCTGCACACGTAAAAAATTCTGCACACCCAATTTTTTTTAATCATAGGTTTCTTTTATTTAAAAATTCTACACACTCGTAAAAAAAAATTTACACACACATAAAAATTCTGCACACCCGTAAAATATTTAACATTTATAAACAGATCTAAAATTAAAATTACATCACCATTAAAAAATAAACAAATATTCTGAAACTTCAAAGACCAGAAATACATAGGATTCAACTGTCGGAATGAAGTCACGAATCGGATAAGAGTGTTCATGATTATCTTGTCAACCTTGCTCCCCCCCGGATTCTCATATTGTTTTCCTTGATCAGTGGAGTGAACAAGGAACAAATGGACATTGTATCGTGTGTGTTAATTTGCTATATGTAAACAACAAACTCATTATTTTTAAATATTGCTAGTAAAGAGGGCATTCTCCAGCTAAAATACAAAAGAAGTGAAACTAGTTGCCAGAATTGCCAGAAAAACTACTTACCAGAAAAGAACTGATTACAAAAATACATCTAATTTACAGAAACAATTCGAAAGTTGTTTACATACATATTATAATTTAATTTCAATTTTTTCAGATCAACCTGTTTCTTGAGAGTTCCCACAAACCAGATGGAAAATTGTGGCTTACAAATGAAAAATAAAATTACCCGAAAAATTCCCTAAATAAAACATCATCAGCCCCAAAATTAAACAAATGGAAAATTGGTACGACATTCCATTAGTGATACCGATTACAATAGTCAACTAATACGTTTGGATGTGTTTATGAGAGACGACATTTCATTAGTGATACCGATTACAATAGTCAACTAATAACTTTGGATGTGCTTATAAGAGAAGACATTCTATTAGTGATACCGATTACAATAGTCAACTAATACATTTGGATGTGTTTACGAGAGACGACATACCATTAGTGATACCGATTACAATAGTCATCTAATACCTTGGATGTGTTTAAAATAGAAAATAAATCATCATCGGCAGCATGTTCACCGCATCGAATGGAGACGAATCCCCAACTCAGGTCGCCACCATCTCGGTGTTTGGGGTGTTCGTCGCCACCCAATAAAAAACTCAACGCCACTATCGCCGCCCCTCCGCCGCGCTCAAGTCACCGGCCAAAACATTCGAATCGCGACCACGACCTCCTCTCCCCCAACGAAAAACCAACTCAAGGCCGCGAATCTGGACAAATCCACCGCAGATCCGCCCAGATCCGTCGCAGCATTATCGATCCGTTGAGTTTTAGAGTTTTTTTTTATGTGGGGTGTGGGGTGCGGCGGCGGCTCGGGGAGCGATGGCAGCTTTGAGTTTTAGTTTCTTGTGTTTGAGTTGAGTGTTGGTGGAGGGAGAGAAGGATGGGTTTCTTCCTTTTTTTTGGATGAGAGAATTTTTTTTTTTTTTTGGTGCAGAGAATCTTTTTTTTGGTGCAGAGAGAAGCTTGGAAGGAGATATGGAGGTTTGATGCGTTTTGGATTTCTGGCAACGTTTGATGAGAAGGAAAAATATAAAAAGTCAAAAACAGCTAATTATGTAGGGGGAAGGGTACTTTGGGAATATTTTGGACCTTATAGTAAAATCATAAAGTGATTGGAGCTATGAGTAAAGCTTGATGATAAATGGTAGTTTTAAGTAATTATCCCAAGAATTAAATATGTTGATATCACATATTGTTGTAAGATAATATTGAGAAGAAATTAAAAAAGAAAAGTAAAAAATAAAGTATTAATGTTTGGGAATCGAACCCCTAAACAATTGATTGAGTTTTGATTCTTAGACCACTGCGACAAAGTATGCCAAAGTTGAACTGTTTTTCCTTATATTGATTGTTACAATCCGAAAGAAAAACATTTGGAAATTTGGTTTTGAGGGTGTTCTAGCACCCATATTTGACCAAATTATTGAGGAGTTAAAACATTAATTTTCTGAAAATTAAACGTGATGAGATCGTTCTACTCGCGGAGTAGATGATCGTAGTATATTTATTATCTCAAAATCGAATTTCGATGAGTGAGAAATTAATATGGGAAGATGAAATGTTACAACCTTTTGAGAGAGGAATTTAAGTGGGTAGAGGAAGACTTGTGTAGTATCCTATCCCACATTGGAAACAAGGAAGAAAATTTTCTTGTAAAAATATAATTTTATGCTCATGTTCTCCAAAATAGTGCATGTGGACCCTAACCATGAACCACACATGTGCGTGCGTGCGCCCCCCGCCCGCGCCTGATCCCAAGCCCGCGCCCAGGTTCTTGGTTCTTGGCAATTGGCCTTTGGGGCTCATATATCTTTTTGGAGACCCAAAAACTCTAAATGAGTCAATTATTTTTTGGACTTAATAGATTGGGTGGTCCATCCGGAGTCGGCCCAGGAGGCATGACTATCTGTGCGATGAGTTGGACTCGGTCCAAGCTTATCTAGTTCGAATTTTGAATTCGAAATCGCAGGTTCGTAGAACTTGGACGTGACTTCCTCCTCACGGTCAAAACCACCCACTAAGATCATGGGCTTCCCATGAAATCCTCAACCTCCACCTGAGCTGGTTCCGTCTATATACATCAAACTCCAGACTCTTTTTCAACACTCTGGTACATACGTTTTCCTGCGATCTGCAAAGCCTTACGCTGCTATTTTTCTGTCGTTCAGTGATATTTCTGTATACGTTCGTTGATAGTTTCTTCTCAGTGGTGTTGCTGTTGGAATATAGAGGCACGTAAACACGTAATACATGCGCAGCGGAAATAAATAGTTCACCAACAACGAACATACAATTGCATAATTGAGTACATATAAACATAAAGAGAAATCTTACAACAGATCAAATGCAGATTTCTCAACTATGATATCCACGTAATCCCCGTGAACAGATCTGCAAGAATTTGTCAGCGTTGAATATGAGACGGAATTTGCTAGAAAAATTTATATCCTAGATTTTATGGAGAAACTAGGTTTTCTTGTTGTAGTGAATAATGAATCCTGGGACCTCATATATATAGGGAGAGATTAGCTCATATCTTAAGTAAATCTCTATTAGGAAGATAATTCCTAATCTTGAAAATCATATCTCAAAGATACGTTTTTCCCTACAGATATTTTCCTACAATAATATTCCATAATATTATTTTGGGATTCTTATTTAATTAAATCTAATTTAATTAAATAATAATAATAATTAATTCCAAATTAATATATTATTAAATCTCCATAAATTAAATATTAAATCTAATTTAGTACTTAATCAACCAACTCTAATCCGTACACGGGAGTTACTTGTTGTGTGACCCATAGGCCCTCATATATCGAGCGATTAGTCAAACTAGTCTTAATTGAACCCTAGACAATAGATCAGACAATCTCAATATATGAGGTACGTTGCGAGAAACGTGCAACTACCTGTAACTGTAACATGGGCTATTGTGATTTCCTCCTTTCATTCACGAATACTCGATTAGCCTTGAACATGATGAAGTGTCTATTCAAATAGCTTAATCGATTTATCTCGAATCACTAATTGATCATTCGTGTCACCTTTGATCACAAAGTCCAAGGTGACGTGCATTGGCCAATGACTTTGATCCAATTATGACGAGAAGATGAGTATTCTCTCTGAATCCACTTTGAGGAATGAATCATTATCTTGGCTCAACTACCACGAACATGTATTTCATGATGAACTCAATCCAAGCCATATCTACCCATGGAAGGGTGCAAGCATCGGTCATGGTCAAAGTTCATCACTCCACACATGTCGTGCGTATTGACCTCAAGTCAAAGGAGTATCACATCGCTCCCACTAACCGAGACACCCGTAGACACATATAGTGTAACTACATCAAACGGTTGCTCGGATGGGTATACCAATACCCTCTAAGGTATTTGTGCATCCATCATGAGATACCTAGTATCTCGTAGTAAGTGAGATCTTACTACACTTTCTAAGAGTATGATGCAGATCGCACACCAATCTCCATTGCGTCATCGATATCCCATTCTCGATGATCCTTGATCGGGGCTGTTTGAGAATCACACTTAAATCATCTGAGTTCTCACGTACTCAATGACAGCAGTGATTCAAGGGAACACAGATAAGAACAAATGCAAACAATCAAACATAATATTCTAATAAGTGTAATGCCATACATGTAATATTAAATAAACAATAATATTAAACCAACACTAAATATTATCTTAGTATTATGTCCATACAAAGGATTGTCTCTAGGACACTAACACTAACAATCTCCCACTTGAACTAGAGCCAATCACCTACATGTCTAACCCCTAGACCATTGAAATGTCTAGTGTGTACATGAACGCTCAAAGCTTTGGTGAAAGGATCATCCAAATTTCCTTCCGTGGGAACACGTTCTAACTCTATCTCTCCTCTATCGATTATCTCTCTTATCAAGTGATAACGCCTTGGCACATACTTGTTTCTATTATTGGATCTCGGTTCCTTAGCTTGTCACAATATAACTTTATTGGACAGTTGTCACTCGGAACTACCCCTAGTTCATTTAAGAACTATTTTATCTAGACAACTTCTTTGGTAGCTTCAGCCGCAACAATGTACTCAGCTTCAGATGTTGAGTCCGCGGTAGTCTCTTGCTTGGAACTATTCCAACTAACCGCCCATCATTGAGAGTAAACACATAGCGTGACTGAGATTTGTAATCATCACAGTCAGATTGGAAACTTGCGTCCGCATAGCCAGTAGCTACTAGCTCTGACTGTCCCCCGTAGACTAAGAAGTATTCTTTTGTACGTCTGAGGTACTTAAGAATATTCTTGACAGCAATCCAATGAGGTTCACCCAGATTCTGTTGGTTTCTACCAGTGATGCTGAAAACGAAGGCACATCTGGCCTAGTGCAGGTCATAGCGTACATGATGGACCCAATTGCTGACGCATATGGTACGTCCTTCATGTGCTTGATATCATTGTCTGTGGAAGGACAATCCTTCTTAGACAGTTTTATCCCATGACATGCAGGTAGAGAACCTCTCTTAGAGTTCTCCATCGCAAATCGCTTCAACACCTTATCTACGTAGGTGGACTGTGATAGCCCCAACATCCTCTTGGATCTATCCCTATGGATCTTGATCCCTAAGATGTAGCAGGCTTCACCAAGATCCTTCATCATGAAGGTCTTTGACAACCATTCTTTAAAGGACTGCATGAGAGAGATATTGTTCCCCATAATCAGTATGTCATCAACATACACAACTATGAAGATAATATTCTTCCCATGGCACTTCTGATAGACGCACGGATCTTCGGAGTTTCTGATGAATCAAATGATTTGACAGCCTCATCAAATCGGATATTCCAACTCCTAGAAGCTTGCTTCAATCCATAGATGGATCGTTTGAGCTTGCACACAAGGTTAGATTTTGGCTTTGAGATAAAACCTTCCGGTTGAGTCATGAACACTTCCTTATCAATGTTTCCATTGAGGAAAGCTGTTTTGACATCCATCTGCCAAATCTCGTAATCGAGGTGTGCTGCTACCGCAAGTAAAATTCGAATGGACTTGATCTTAGCAACTGGTGAGAAAGTCTCGTCATAGTCAATGCCTTCGCGTTGACTATAACCTTTCGCCACCAACCTAGCCTTGTAGGTTTGTACCTTGCCATTTGCATCGGTCTTACGCTTGTAGACCCACTTGTAACCTATGGGTTTGACCCCTTTTTGCAATTCAACCAAGTCCCAAACTTGATTGATGTACATCGAGTCCATCTCGGATTTCATGGTTTCATGCCACTTCTTTGAGTCAACATCTAATGTTGCCTCAGTGTAAGTTTTAGGTTCGTCCTTATCCGGGATCTCCACGTCATCATGTTCCTCTACGAGGAAACCATAATATCTGGAGATCGGATTACGAACCCTAGTAGACTTACGGAGTTGTGGTTGTTCAGGCTGTACATTCTGATAGGGAAAATTTTATGGTACAGAGATTTCATCGTTGACCGGAGGGGCCTCATGATTGATGCTTCCGAATGCTCCTTGAGCACTTCCGGATGCCTCTTGAGCAGGAGTTTGAACAATGCTATTCTTATTTAGCCTTCTTGGAGTTTGTTGCTCAGGCATTACAACTCCAATTACGCTCTCTGACTGAAAGAGGATCACTATGTGATAAACTTCCACCATGTGAGCTACTGAATGCTCCCACCGATTCTTGGTCAAGTTGCTTTGACAAGATATCAGTCTCTTTGTTAATTTGTGGTTCTTGAATTTCTTCAAGATATATCGTCTTACGGCCTTGTCCCTTGAAGACATAGTCTTCTTCAAGGAATTTGGCTTGCCTAGAAACAATCATTGTTTGTTTCTCAGGAAGATAGAAGTAATATCCTCTAGTTTCCTTAGGATATCCCACAAAGTAACCCTTTTCACCTTTTGATTCCAACTTATCAGTGAGCATCTTCTTCACAAACGCGGGGCAGCCCCACGTTTTCATGTGACTGAAGTTTGGCTTCTTGCCATGCCATAGCTCGTATGGCGTATGCTCAACTGATTTGGATGGAATCATATTCAGAATGTAGATTGAGGTTTGAAGCGCGTATCCCCACAAGAACGTCGGAAGAGAGGAAAAACTCATCATGGACCTTACCATGTCTAACAAGGTTCGGTTTCTCCTTTCGGACACACCGCTCATTTGTGGTGTTCCAGGAGGAGTCCACTGTGAATGGATTCCATCCAACTTCAAGTAATCAGTGAATTCATGGCTAAGATATTCTCCTCCTCGATCTGATCGAAGAGTTTTAATACTCTTACCAAGATGCTTCTCTACTTCAGCCTTAAACTCCTTGAATTTTTCAAAAGATTCAGATTTGTGTCTCATAAGATACACATACCCGTACCTTGAAAAATCGTCAGTAAAGGTGATGAAGTATTTGAATTGACCCCTACCTAGAGTGGGCAATGACCCACATACATCACTGTGGATCAACTCTAAAACTTCTTTGGCACAAACTCCTTTCCCAGAAAGGGTTTATTGGTCATCTTGCCCTTGAGACAGGATTCACAATTACCATAAGACTCAAAATCGAATGGGGTTAAGTAGTCTAACTTTCTTAACCTTGCAATCCTATTCTCATTTGCATGACCAAGTCTACAATGCCACAAGTAAGTTGGATTTTCATAATTACTAATTTTGAGTCATTTGTTTTGTATATTAAGAATATTATGTCCACAATGCAATAAGTATAAACCATTCGATAAAGGAGCATTCCCATACATATCACCATTAAGCGAAAAATAACAATTATTATTTGCAAAATGGAAGGAAAACCCTTCAATGTCTAACATAGGAATATAAATAATGTTGCGAGTAATAGAGGGAACAAAATAACAATTATTCAGTTCAAGTCTAAAACCAGAGGGTAAATCTAAAACATAAACGCCAACACGTTCAGCAACAACTCTTGCTCCATTCCCAACGTGTAGGACGACTTCACCCGGCCTAACTGCCCTGCTATGCTTGAGACCCTGCACATTGGTACAAATGTGTGAGCCACAACCGGTATCCAATACCCAGCAGTTAGTATCATTTGTGGACATGTTTATCTCAATAATAAACATACCTATTACAGTGGCTGAGACACCCTGTGTCTTCTTTTCAGCTGCTAGAACCTTACAGTCCTTCTTCCAATGCCCCTTCTGCTTGCAGTGGAGGCATACATCCTTGTCCACCCTCTCCTTCTTTTGAATTCCACCTTTGGGCTTGAGGAAGTTTGACTTGGAGCCTTTCTTTGCCTTGCCCCTTCGCTTCTTCTTTCCTTTCGGAGCAGAAGAAGTAGGAGCACTCACCATGAGCACGGGCCTTTCCTTAGCAGTGGTTGATTCAAAAGTCTTTAGCATGTTATGCAGCTCGGGCATAGTCGATTCCGTCTTATTCATATTAAAGTTTACTACGAAACTCGAATATGAATCGGGAAGCGACTGAAGAATGGCATAAACAACAACATTGGTGTTGAGCTCAATGCCCAAACGACCAAGTTTCTCGATCAGCCCAATCATCTTCAATACATGAGGTGAAACCTTCCCTCCTTCAGACATTCGTTATCTAAACAGATCTCTCATCACTTCATAAATCTCGGAACGAGATTCAGAATCAAAGAGATCCTTCAGATGCTTGATCATCTCGAAGGGAAGCATCCTCTCATGCTGCCTTTGCAACTCGGGAGTCATCCCGAGGAGCATAACACACTGAGTCTGGGAAGCATCATCTTGATTCTTCTTCTGAGCTTCGGCGTTAAACGCCTCGGCTTCTTCAGTACCAGCCTCAGGGGTAGCAGGGATTGGCGTGTCCAACACGTACTCAATCTTCTATTGCCTGAGCATCAAACGAACGCGTTTGGCGGTGCTTGGGTTGAGAAAGTTTGGCCCAACCAACTTGTTCGTTTCAAAACGCTTCTCAATGACAAGTTATTCATTTCAACAATCTTGCAATAAATAAAATAAAACGAATTAAAACACATAATTCCTATGATCAATATTCAAAGAATTCAAAATAAACATGATCTTTTCAATTTATTTTGTCTCCATCATTTTCACATACTTAACTACTTCATCTAAAAAACTTAATTTATATATAATATAAACAATAATGGACTAGGATCCACATTACTACTTATCATAATCCCAAATGAAACGATCATTATAACAAAGATAACCGGTAGGTCTCCAAACCAATCAGTAACATCATGATTCCTAGTTTGTTTAACCTAGTTCGATCGATGTCACTTACCCTTTGTTTTTCAGGGCTAGCTAAAAAAAAGTTAAGTTGGTTTACAACCATCGTCGACGACATTACATGTCCCTATAAAAGTCCTGATTAGATGTAGATCCGAGCAAAATACGAGGGTCTTTAAGACTATCGAACGAAATCTCGGTTTCATTTTTAATTTTGATGGAAGACATCTTATCAAATTAATGAGAAAACTATATTTTAGTGAGGAACGTTTTAAAGAAGGCGGGGTATTAATTGCTTAATTGAGATCCAACATGTTAATCTACATCACGTTTGAGTAATTATTTGGCCGCCTACCCAAACATGACTTACACGGACTAACATTTATATCGGTGCCGTCTACCCAAACAATAATACGGTCCGACAATTATTGGGCGCCACCTACCCAAACATTTATAATGCGGACTATAAAGTATTAACGAATTAAACTAAATAAGTTAACCAAGTGTGATTTCAATAATTCTTTTAAAACAAATTTTAAAATCCAATTTTTAAATTCAATTTTAAAATTATTAAACTTTAATAATTAATCAAAATTATTAAACTAAATGAAAAAATCCAATTAATCCGTTTTTAATGTTGGTCTAACCAACAATCTTATTTCAAGTTTAGGTTTATTAATTCAAAAGTAATAAACAATTTTAATTTAATATTATTAAAATCTTTGAGGGGCTCAGGTACAAAATTCTAAAAATTGCACAGAGGGGCCTAGTGAAATCTAATTTCCAACCAGCCCCTCCTGCATCACAGCCCAATTCCCTAGGAACAATTCCGTCAGCCGGGGCAACTATTTCCAAAACCCAAATCCAATTTTGTTCAACCATCAACAATCATCAGTTAATTCATCACAGAAAACGTAAACGATGAAGATGGTCCCAAAACAAAACAGAGCAGTGAGGTGAAATAGCCGTCCCTAAGACGCTACAAATCAGAATCGCCGCCGCCTCCAAGGCGTTGCAAATCGGATCGCCGCCGCCTCCAAGGCACTAAAATCGAATCGCCGCAGCTTCCGAGGCGCTGCAAATCAAATCGCCATCGCCTCAAAGGCGCTGCAAATCGAATCGCCATCGCGGCGCGACCGCGTCTGCACCGCCACGAGCAACAACGAATCGTCTCTCGATTTCACGAGGAGGACGACATCGCCGCCACCACGTGTTGATAATAGATCGACGCGAAGTGGCATCTAACGCAGTGAATCTCAATCGCCGCCTCTGTGAACCTGGTTCGAATCGCGCCGTAGATCGAAACGACACAGCGATGCACTAACGCGAATCGAATCAGCCGTCGCTAGCAGCATCACGGATCCCCGCGACCGTCGCGAGGCGCGGCGTGTAGCCGCCGCCTCAAGCGACGTCGCGAGTCTCGGTCGCCAGGCACAACGACGCAGAGTTCAGAGGGCGGCGAAAATGGTTTCTTAGAGAACCAAGTATTTTGGAAAAGTAATGCAGGGAAGGAGACGACCCAAGGCACAAAATTGGCAAATGGACCGATTAAAATGCATCACAAGCCAGACGAGTATTGAATTATGCGGTGGATGTCAAAATTAATTTAATTCAATTTAATGAGCAGTTTGATTTCCAAAAATCATTTATTAATCCAACCAAAACAATAAACCATGTGAATGGGTCAATACAGTAGGCGGCCAAAATATGTCAAAACCTTGGGTGTGTGACTTTAATTAAATAAATAATCCGTACCACACAATTATTTATAAAAGTAAAATTATGCAATTTAATCAAGATCCTGAAGCTCTAATACCATTGTTGCAATATAGAGGCACGTAAATACGTAATACATGCGCAACGAAAATAAATAGTTCACCAACAACGAACATACAATTGCATAATTGAGTACATATAAACATAAAGAGAAATCTTACAACAGATCAAATGCAGATTTCTCAACTATGTTATCCACGTAATTCCCGTGAACAGATCTGCAAGAATTTGCTAGCGTTGAATATGAGACGGAATTTGCTAGGAAAATTCATATTCTAGATTTTATGGAGAAACTAGGTTTTCTTGTTGTAGTGAATAATGAATCCTGAGACTTCATATATATAGGGAGAGATTAGCTCATATCTTAAGCAAATCTCTATTAGGAAGATAATTCCTAATCTTGAAAATTATATCTCAAAGATACGTTTTTCTACAGATATTTTCCTACAATAATATTCCATAATATTATTTTGGGATTCTTATTTAATTAAATTTAATTTAATTAAATAATGATAATAATTAATTCCAAATTAATATATTATTAATTCTCCATAAATTAAATATTAAATTCTAATTTAATACTTAATCAACCAACTCTAATCCGTACACGGGAGTTACTTGTTATGTGACCCATAGACCCTCATATATCGAGCGATTAGTCAATAACGGTCTTAATTGAACCATAGACAATAAATCAGACAATCTCAATATATGAGGTACGTTGCGAGAAACGTGCAACTACCTGTAACTGTAACATGGGCTATTGCGATTTCCTCCTTTCATTCACGAAAACTCGATTAGCCTTGAACATGATGAAGTGTCTATTCAAATAGCTTAATCGATTTATCTCGAATCACTAATTGATCATTCGTGTCACCTTTGATCACAAAGTCCAAGGTGACGTGCATTGTCCAATGACTTTGATCCAATTATGACGAGAAGATGAGTATTCTCTCTAAATCCACTTTGAGGAATGAATTCTTATCTTGGCTCAACTACGACGCACATGTATTTCATGATGAACTCAATCCAAGTCATATCTACCCATGGAAGGGTGCAAACATCAGTCATGGTCAAAGTTCATCACTCCACACATGTCGTGCGTATTGACCTCAAGTCAAAGGAGTATCACATCGCTCCCACTAACCGAGACACCCGTAGACACATATAGTGGAACTACATCAAACGGTTGCTCGGATGGGTATACCAATACCCTTTAAGGTATTTGTGCATCCATCATGAGATACCTAGTATCTCGTAGTAAGTGAGATCTTACTACACTCTCTAAGAGTATGATGCAGATCGCACACCAATCTCCATTGCGTCATCGATATCCCATTCTCGATGATCCTTGATCGGGGCTGTTTGAGAATCACGCTTAAGTCATCTGAGTTCTCACGTACTCAATGATAGCAGTGATTCAAGGGAACGCAGATAAGAACAAATGCAAACAATCAAACATAATATTCTAATAAGTGTAATGCCATACATTTAATATTAAATAAACAATAATATTAAACCAACACTAAATATTATCTTAGTATTATGTCCATACAAAAGGATTGTCTCTAGGGCACTAACACTAACAGTTACTGAATTGAAACTGAGAAATCGTTTTACCTTTTGGGGCATTTACACATGATCATGTGAGCACTATCCAGGTCGTAATTTGTGTTGTGGGGAAAACGATTTTTCCTTGACTCGGTTTCGTGATTAAACTGTGTTTTTCATCCTTTTGTTGCGTGATACAGTGCAGTATCAGATTGCATTTATAACAAAACAGGCTAATCTGGCGAACCTTCATCTGACCCGTGAGTTTTTGGTGATTAACGACTTTTTCAAAATCTGTCTAATTTATGATATTTTCACACGTGAAAATTTTCATATGAGAACTACTCAAAATTGAAAAGTATAGATTATTTTAGAGATATGAATGGTGAAATTTAAAATTGTACCATAAATATGTCAAACCCATAAAAGTTAAACGACATTGATGAATGAAGGAAAATGAACAATATAATTTTGAATATTAAATTTATGTGAGGTGAGACAATTCACAATTAATAAATAAAATATATGAAATATTGAATTTGATCGACCAAGACAAACTTATCTAAAGACAAACATGTAAACTTATATGCAATTATTTAATTAGTTTATTTAATTAATTCAATCTTCTCATTAATTATATATAAACCCTAAAAATTAAATTTAATTAGTTTATTTAATTAATTCAAGGTTCTTCTAATTTTTAATTATTAATAAAAAATTATATAAACCTAAACCCTAAACTTTGAACCCTAAACCATTAATCATTCTACGGTGAACCATGAACCACTTAGGTTCGGGTTCGGTTCGGGTTGAGTCAAGAGGCGGTAAAGAAATTTAATATAATTAATAAAATTGGGTAAAATATTAAAAATATATAAACCCTAAAGATTGAATTAATTAAAACTAATTAAATAATGATGAGGCTTATTTTTATGTATATGGCACATGCGGTGGACATATATGTTTGTATTCAATTACCAAGATATGATCAAATTCGTATGAAATATATTAATTGATCGAAACTTCATTATGGAATATGAAGATGAATTACCAATCGAAGCAAAATGATACGTATGATTTTGCGTAGCCCTTGATCCCCTCAGTTCAAGACTTCAAGTACAGAATCCAAGTTCGTTCGAAACACTGAAACCCAAATGATCCGTTTCCAGTGAATAAATGATTGCCTCCTTAAATTTGCTTACATGGGCAAAAACAGAAAAAGAAGGTACAATCCCTAAAAGGGAGTTCAATTACGGTTCCCTCCTCGGGCCTATAAAGGGTAAGGGCATATAATCCCATGAAAAAGTAAAAAAAAGGAAAACACATAGTAACCCTTATCATCAGAAGTTAGGAAAAAGAAAGAAAATTGGCGGCCGAATCTTATTATTATATCTGGAGAATGGACGGCCCAGATGAGACACTGGGCTCCCATATCAGACGGCTGCGAGAAGTTGCGCGTCATCTCAGGGCCTCCCATGAACACCTCAAATCCTCTTATTCAGCCTCCACACACACACACCCCCCTTTTCTTTTCTCTTGAGAAACTCAGATTCACCTCTACATACAATACAACTAACTCTCTTCTCTCTCATAATAATATATAATCAAGATTGATATTTTGGATTAATTTTTGGAAGATGCAAAGCAGTAACGGTTCCGAATCTCAACAGAGTAGTTCCAATGAGAAGGTGGCGCCGCCGCCTCCGGTAATGGCGGGGCAGCCGTGGATGGCGATGCAGTACCCGACTCCGGCGATGGTAATGCAGCACGGGATGATCCCTTATACGCCGCACTACATGCCCTACCACCTCCATCACCACCCCCCCCTGCCCCTGCCCCAGCCCCAGCCCCAGCCTCACGGATCCAATGACAACCGTACGATCTGGGTCGGTGACCTACACAATTGGATGGACGAGGATTATCTCCGCAACTGCTTTGCTTCAACTGGGGAGGTATAATTTCTGTAATCTTAATTAATTAATACCGTCATTTATATACTTGGCTTTTTACTTGACTAGGAAGTAGGAACTCAATTCTTTACATTTATTATTCAATAATTGATATTGCATTCCATTTATATATGTGATAACTATATTTGATCTGAATTTAACATTGATTCTAGTTCTGGATATATTGTAATTTGTTGTTGATTATTACTAGTAGTATTTTGCATTAACCATAAATAGCTCTAATTGTTACACTGTGATTTTGAATGAATGTACTCTGCTGAGTAGCACTTATAAACATTTGCAAATTCTTATGTGAGACGATATAAAGTAGACACGAACTAGGTTTGACCTCTCGGAAGAGAGTCTCTCTAATTTACCTTTTCCGACTTGCGGCTACTCTTAAACCAGCTCGTATATATGCCTTTGAGATTGTCGTCCTTGT
Organism: Stenogyne calaminthoides; assembly: GCA_037126765.1. Lineage (NCBI taxonomy): Eukaryota > Viridiplantae > Streptophyta > Magnoliopsida > Lamiales > Lamiaceae > Stenogyne > Stenogyne calaminthoides. The sequence goes on from JBBCBC010000033.1 coordinate 13,443,730, forward strand.
TTTGAGTTAGTTGACATTGATACTAATTAAATGACAAAAAAACATTCTACTTAACTACCTCTTATGCTTGTGTCTAATTAATTAAAACTTGTGTGTTTAAGATGTACTTTTGAAAGTTGTATGGACTTTATCAGAAGCTTGTATAGTTAATAAGATAGTTTCAGATTTTGGGATGCAATTTGTTAATTATATATTCGATGGAGATACTATCTTGTGAATCAAAGTTCATTAATTATTTAGAGACACTTGAAACCGAATTAGTGGTTAGACAACCTTTAAGGAATACAAATGGGATTTGATGTAATTAATTGTGGTGGTGCAGGTTTCGTCCATAAAGGTGATTCGCAATAAGCAAACGGGGTTTTCTGAGGGATATGGATTTGTCGAATTCTTTACACATGCTGCTGCTGAGAAAGTTCTGCAATCTTATTCTTGCATCACTATGCCCAACACAGAGCAGCTTTTCCGCTTGAACTGGGCTGCATTTAGCATGGGTGATAAGCGTTCAAATAATGGCTCTGATCTTTCAATCTTTGTGGGAGATTTAGCCACAGATGTTACTGATACATTACTGCATGAAACCTTTGTGGGGAAATATCCTTCCGTTAAGGCGGCTAAAGTTGTGATTGATGCTAACACTGGGCGTTCGAAAGGCTATGGTTTTGTAAGGTTTGGTGATGATAATGAAAGATCGCAGGCTATGACTGAAATGAATGGTGTTTATTGTTCAAGTAGGCCCATGCGCATTGGTGCAGCAACACCGAGGAAGTCATCCAGTTATCAGCGACAATTCCCATCACAAGGTTCTTTGCTTATCTTGCTGTTTTAATCAACTGTGAATTTATATCATAAACTTAACAAACTTATCATTTTCTAGATTCATTTGAGGTAAACATTCAAATGACCGCCGAGTACATTAGCAAAACCCAATTTTTTCTGGGGGAACTAGTGGAAGAAAGAAAAGATGTGATTATAAATGTAACTATGTGATAAATCAGCAATTTGATTCTAAGTGGGAGAAACGATAACCAAATAAGAGAAGGGGAGAAACGGTAAAAAAAACTCTGGAGGAATAGAGGAAATTGATGTTTCAAATTTATATTCCACTTGTTCTACCCAAAAGATGATATAAATCTAAAAAGAAGGTTTAGCATTTGAAAATTAAAAGAAGAAATTTCAGTTTTGATGTTATTATTTTCTGTGGAAAAGACTGCTTTTTGAATGTAAACATCTCCCTTTCATTTTTATATTCTTTTAATGTTTAAGATATCCTTTCTATGCTTTATTTGTTTTGGACATTGTATGGTATTTGAAATGCAGAATGCTTTGAATTATGTGGCAATAAAATATTTGTAAGAACTGACTAATATTTTGAAGCATCACGGATTTTATTACTTTTTTTGTTAACAGAAGTTCAAAAACAACCTGTTTCTTATATATTGAGCAACTGATGATTAATCTACAATTTGGCGGTGATTGCTAATTTGCTGCAGTATATTTTTGAATCCATTTTAACCTGCATTAAAATAATATAATAGGTGGATACTCAAATGGTGTCTCTGGGCATGGTTTGCAGGCTGATGGAGATTCTATTAACACAACTGTTGGTTATTTCGTCTGTTTTCGTTTTCTTCTTCTACTTCTTTTAATATATATTTTGTCTAACATATTATTGTTCTTAGATTTTTGTTGGAGGACTCGACCCTAACGTTACTGATGAAGATCTCAGGCAGCCTTTCTCACAATTTGGTGAAATAGTATCTGTCAAGATACCAATTGGGAAAGGGTGTGGTTTTGTTCAATTTGCTTGCAGGTGCTAAAATACATATATGTTTGTTCGTATGTTCAGTTACAAGGATATTTGACGAAACTGAACATATTTTGACACATGCAGGACTGACGCTGAGGAGGCCTTGCAGCAATTGAGTGGTACAACGATTGGAAAACAAACTGTTCGTCTCTCTTGGGGACGTAATCCAGCAAACAAACAGGTATTTCTCTTCACACCTCTTGTCAAGTAAATTTGAGTAGCACTTAGGTGCACCGTTTGCTGGTACACAACTAATACTGTTCAGTGAATATAACTAGATCCTTTTACTAATACCACATAAAAATGGCATGGTGCATAGAAGTATTTGCCACTAAAATTAAATACCTTTTATCGTTGTATATAAATATAGTTTGCAAGATATCTTGTTGAATTACCATTTGGACAATCTTACATTACACCTGTTCTAGGAATATAAATATCACCACCATTGATGGAATGTTTTAATGGGCTTTTACAGTCGAGAGGTGAGTTTGGAAATCAATGGACGGGACCGTACTATGGGGGGCCGCCGTTCTTCGATGGGTATGCGTACGCTCTGCCACCACCACATGATCCAACCATGTATGCTGCATATGGGTCTTATCCCATGTATGGGACCCACCAACAACAAGTAAACTGAAGTCCAAATCGAAGTAACCATATTCACCTGGAACAAGTGGGAGGAGCATCATATCACGTGCTTGATGACGCCACTAATGTGTGATTGGGTGAATAAAACAGTTAGAAAGTGTCTGCACCTAATGTGGAGCGGAATTGAATTTTGACCTAATTAGGTAGCCCTCTCTCTCTCTCTCCCTCTCTATGAACTTCATCAGAGACAACATTTATTATATGGAAAAAGAACTGCGGACTTGACACTTAACTTCTTAATTGGAATAAATGATTATTCAGATGATACTTTGGTTATTTATCTTGTTATTATGTGCGTAATGAGTTCTGCTTTTATATCTTATGCATTCTACAAGTCATTGTATCTATAACATATTTTGTGTAATGTGATGAAGTCGGTATATTTAGCGTACTTAGTGTTGTGATGATCTTTGACCTTTTATTCAAGTCTTTCTTTCATACAAAGTAAAGTCTTTTTCAAAAATTCTGTATAAATTTGTAGTTACCTTCCATTCTCCAACATTTTTGGGGAATTTTTATTGGAGACTTACTGATAGATACACTTTAAGATTGTAACTCATTAATAGGTATAAAATAATTACATATACATATGTATGTTTGCACTTTCGTGTGTAACTTTAACTGTATATGTAATTCATTTTGTACCTATTTATAAGTTGATACCAAATTTTGCACTACCTCTGTCCATCAATTTTATGTTTGGTTTGTTGGGCACGCATATTAAGGAAAATGTAGATAAAATAGATAACAGAGTATTATAGGGTATTGTGAGGTCCATTTATAAATAAAGTGATTGTTTGTGAGCGAAGTACAATGATATTTGAAGTAATTAAGTGATAGTTAGGGATAAAGATAAAATAATTTTTTGCATAAAAGAAGTGTGCATAAAATTGATTAACGGATGAATAAGACAATCGCGTATAAAATTTGTGGACGGAGGGAGTAATTGTTAGTAATTTCCCCAATTTTTATTTGAACATAAGGGCTTGGAGCTCTGATTGAAATAAAGTTTCTTTAGCTTAGCGATAGAGGTGGCAAATCGAGCCGCCCAGCCCGGCCCGACCCAGCCCATCGGGCCAAGTCATGTTCATGGGCTGGGTCGGGCCGGCCCATCTTTAAATCGGGCCTGCATAAATGGTGCCTAGCCCAGCCCAGTGTGGGCTCACGTGCCCATGGGCCAGCCCGGCCCATGATTTTTTATTTTTTTTAATTACTTCATTTATTTTATTATTATTTCTGTGTATTTCTTGGTGTTTATTTTATAAAAATTGAGTTGAGCTTGGGTGTGTTTATTTTACAAATAAAGACTCACTATAATTAATATTTATTGTCAATATTAAATAATTGTAGTAATTAAATAATTAATATTGTAGTAAAAAAATTAAAAATTAAAAATAGTCGGGCCAACCGGGCGGCCAGTGACCCGTCGGGCCAAATTGGCCCAAGCCCATTAGGCCCGTGGGCCAAATGGGCGGGGCCAAATAGGCCCGACTCTTTTTGGGCCTCTAATTTTTTAGCCCAGCCCATACTTGGGCTCGGGTAGGCGATGGGCCGGGCCCAAATTTCCGGCTCTACTTAGCGACTAGCTAACTGTCACAAAACTAATAATTTTGTTTTACAATATATTCTAAACCTCAAGTTTAGAAAATTTTCCACGTAGAGAATTGAGCTGATATTATGCTCGTTCGATATATGTATTGAGCTACTATACAAAAAAATAATTGTAAAAAGGATGATATTTATAATTTTAGGGAAAATAACACTTAAGTACAAAGTGGGTGTCACAATAACAATTTACTACAAATGTTTTTTTTCCCAATACAAACAACTAAAAAAATTGATAATTAAAGACCCATTTGCCCTTCCTTTTCCCCTTTTCAGTTTTTGAGTTGATGGGTTGCAATAACATCAAATCATGAACAGTGCCCCGCCCCATGAACAGTGTCCTGAAAGTGCAGAAAATTTTAACCAAAGTGTAATTTTTTTAGTTTTGACTCACCGGGAGGTTTCCATCGTCCCCCCCGGACTTGGGGGATTTGAACTAAACAATGTATGGGACGTTGTAGCCGTCCCTCGGGACTTGGTTGTTTTGAAACGAACAGTGCATGGGACGTTGCAACTGTCCACCCGAGACTTGGGCATTTTGAACGGAATAGTGCATGGGACGTTGTCCGTCACCCTCGGGACTCGGGGGTTTTGAACCGAACAGTGCATGGGACGTTGCCGCCATCTACCCGAACTTGGGAGTTTTGAACCGTACAGTGCATGGGACGTTGCCACCGTCTCCTCGAGACTTGGGCGTTTCGAACCGTACAGTTCATGGGACGTTTCCATCATCCCTGGGTTTTGGGTGATTTTAACTTAACAGTGCAAAGGACGTTGCCGCCGTCCGCCCGGGACTTGAGCATTTTGAATAGAACAGTTCATGGGACGTTGTCGCCGTCCCCTCAAGACTTGAACATTTTGAACTGAACAATGCATGAGACGTTGTCGCCTTTCCCCTGGGACTTGGGCGTTTCTTATCGAATAGTGCATGGGACGTTGCCAAAGTCCACTGGGACTTGGGGTTTTGAACCGAACAGTGCATGAGATGTTGCCACCGTCCCCCTGGGACTTAGGAGTTTTGAAATGAATAGTGCATGAGACATTAACGTTGTCGACCCGGGACTTGGATGATTGAACTTAACCAATGCAGGAGACGTTGCCACCGTCCCCCAGGACTTGGGGGTTTTGAACTGAACAGTGCATGGGACATTGCAACCGTCCCCTGGGACTTGGTCATTTTGAACCGACGAGTGCATGGGACGTTGTCAGCGTCCCCCCTGAACTTGGGTGTTTTGAACGGAATAGTGCATGGGACGTTACCACCGTCCCCCCGGAACTTGGGTTTTTTTTAGAATAGTGCATGGGACATTGCCACCATCCCCCTGGACTTGGTGATGGAACACGCCGGTGAGGGTGGTCCATCACCAGGATCACTGTCGGATACCAAACGTACACATAACAAATATAAAACCTAAACGTGCATCTAAAGAAAAGTTTATATTTGTTACCCTTGAAGATCGAGGCGTTGATTCCACTGAAGATTTTCTAGTCTGTCGCCCAACCTCGTTCGAATACCGAGTGGACAGCAATATATCGAACGTGAAGAAGGTGCCTTCTGTTTCGTCTCCTCAAAACCTAGTTTCCGACTGCTGTGTTTTTGATTTCGTGTACTAGATTTTTAGACGAATACAAGGCCCCTTTTTATATGCTCCATAGGTTTCATGGGCCAGACTAGGGATCCACTAGAAGGTATAGGGTTTGGGCTTCTTACGGACCAAAATACTCTTATGTTCAGCCCAGAACATTATTTGGCCCGAGAACATTAATTCATCCAACAAGAGAATTAATGTTGCACTCCCGTTCTATCCCGAACTGAATCAGGGCTTCTATTAGACTTTATAATTTCCCGTGTTAAAGATATCGCACGTCCATTAATTATTAAAGCTTCTGACTGCTTTAAGTAATTAATGTCTTTTATTCCTTGAACAGTACCACTCAACCTTTGTTGTCGTACGGATTAAATCCACATGCAGGGTTTAATACGATAATCCTTTATGAGTTTCCTCAAGGGGACGTCATCATCCTGGATGTCCATAACACGGTGCTCTAATGCCAATAAATAGAGATCATGCGAGCGATGTCACTACCCAAAATACGGAGCATGAAGAATCTACCAAGATTCTCACCTATAGTAAATCAAAGAGTGAACAAGTGCCCCACATATCTAAATACCACATTTAGGGTTAAGAATTATTAAAGTTACCAAGACGTCCAGTTCTTCATAATAGTCAGAATAGAAGAACATGTCTTATTTGTGACCCATTCAATACGACACAGCGCACTAGTATAAACTAATGGCCAAGATAAGCCACCAACAAGTTTATACTACAACTTAAATCAATAGTTATGTCCAGAACTATCTCAGTTGTGAATATTATTTATATCTTACAAGGAACTTGACAATTTGATCTTCTGTGTGACTACAAACCCACCACATTGTCTACAATATAAGATAAGCAGACATACAAGCAATTTATAAGAATGCAATAATGTGAAAAAGCCATTTATTTCAGATAATAAAGAAATCAAATATACATCCACAAAAGCCCACTAAAAGTTTGCTTTACGGTATACACCAACAATCTTCCACTTATACTAAAGATACCTTTTAGTATACACATGAAGCCATAACAATTCTCCAACTTATACTAAAGTCTAGTTGTAATACATCGTAAACCAAGACCCTCTACATGTTTCTCAAATACTTTTATTGCCAGAGTCTTTGTGAAAGGATCAACCAGGTTGTTCAACGATGCAATCTTAGCCACAACCACGTCTCCTCGATTTACGATGTCTCGTATAATGTGGTACTTCCGCTCTATGTGTTTACTCGCTTTGTGGGCTCCAGGTTCTTTCGAGTTTGCCACTGGACCCGCGTTATTGTTGGGGAATAGGTTGCACAGATCTATTCGGGGTGAATATTTAAATACAAATTTAATTCTTTAATTATTACTAGCATGAATTAATCATATATTAATTCAAATAATAATCCAACAACATATCATGCATATAATAATTCACGTAAAACCTACGCATGCGGAATTCTACGAGTTTACGTGAACATACCTCTTGGGATGGCAACGGTATGGCTGAATAGACTAACCGTAAGGACTTCCCAAGTATTCCCATAGCCCTCGTTCGACTATCCGGTGGAAGGATTCTTGTGAACGATTTAACAAAAGGAAAATAAATTATGTTGCACCACCTTTGTGGATACACTCATCATTTCAAAAATGATGTCATTCTTATTAGAAGAAACTTAGCGTCCTTTAATCGAATTTTAGAAACTAAAAGTGAATTCTTTCTAAAACTGGGAACATAAAGATAATCTCAAAAAAACTTTATCTTCAAAAGATAGGTGCACTTCTCCCACTGCTTTAACTACTACTCATGTAGTATTGCAATGTCTGCTACTTGCGTAGTATTGCAATAACCGTTACTATCGTAGCATTGCAATATCTGCCACTTACGTAGCATTGCAATGACTTCTACTTTCGTAACGTCGCCCAGTGTGATGAGGATCTCACTCCCACTAAGTTGCCGAATCATTTTGAACCCGTGAAGCCAACATGATTAGTGGATCTCGTATCAACCACCCACGAATGAGAAGTATACGCCGCTAAACAAGTTTCAACAACTAGTGCGTGAGAATTACCTTTCTTTCTGTCCCTTTTGGGGTTGGAACAGGCAAAACCTCCATTGTCCTCTCTCACCGCAGCTTAAGCACTTCCTCTTTGGATTTTCCTTGACACAACAAGCATTCCTCATCTTACCATTGCCCTTGGCAACAGTTGAGTTTTATTGCTTATGGCCTTTGGTTCTCTTCTTTATCTTGCCTACCCTTGGCCTAGAAGATGAAGACGGACCACTTGCCGTCAAAGCTTGAGTTTGGTGCCTTATCATCATTTCTGCCGAGACCAAAAGCTTGCAACAAATTAGCTAGCGAGGCCAAAATGCTCAAAAACTTTTTGGGCAGAGAGTGAAGTACCAAATTCATCTGAGTCTCCAGATCATAATATGCACTAAGTATCTCAAGTTTGTTCAGATGGGCCATCTATTTTGAGGACGTAATCCCTTACGGGTTTGCCCTCCACCATTTTCAGCGACGACATCTCTCTCAAGGTGATCTGACGAGTCCCGCATGTTTTGACTCGTCAGTTGGCTCATCTGATTTTGGTGTGTCAAGAATCCACTTGTGCTTTTGTGCAGTTAGGACAATTATAATTTTTCGTTTCCAATATAGTTTCCATACATATTGTATTGACTTTAAGTATAATAACAGTGGATTAAAAGGTAACGACATGCTGAATTGAAATAAACAACTATATGCAATAGGACAAGTATATCACAAGATTCGATCACATGCATCATATTTAAAATCTAAAAAAAAAATATGAACATGCATCAGCCAACATCTTAAAACAGTTTAAATAAGCCACGTGGGGTGGGTCATTATTTAAACACATTCAAGCAGGTTACAAACAAGAACAGTTACAAACCTTTAATATCTAGATTAATAGTTGGCTCCCACTTGACCAATATAAAATTGACAGGGACTTCGGGGAAGTATATGCATATCAATTTTATACCTAAGTAATAACCATGATTAAATACAGGACTATTATTTCGCTTTGAACGAGCCTCGTGGGGAGGGTCATCGTCGCCACTAGTAATAACCCACAATCATCCGTTTGAAATTCATTCATGTGAAAGCTATCTTTTGACCGTCCCGTGGGGGGAATTTCTCCAAAAGAATTCACAAATAAATAAATCATGGAGGTCAAAATTAATTCAATTTTATTATCCGGAATAAAATTGTCAATTAATTATTTAAACATACTTAGTAATTTTGAAGGTGAGATTTTTCATTTGGGCAACTCTCATGCAAACACATTTAAACAAATTAAATAAAGCACAAGGTAATATTAAAATCATCCAAAAAAGCGAGAAAAGTAAACATATTAGACACGAAAATCAATTATTTATGGTTTGATTTTTTCTTGGCTTGATCTTGAAAAACAAAATCTTGAATTTCTCAAACTAGATCGTCTCGAAAAGAACTCCGTATCCAAAGCCCTTGGTATTTCTTTGTGGGATGCACTATAAATCGACAGACTTGGCAAAACAAGATTATGCATATCAATTTTATACATAAGTCGCGCCGGTCATGATTCGCCCGGCGGTAGTGTATGCCCCTTTGATGTGAGCCCCGCCAGGGCCCGATGTCACCGTAGTCGCCCACAATCATCCAATTGGAATTTATTCACACTGCGCGCGCTATTTTCCGCCCGTAGTCCTCGAATTACCTCCAAAAGAATTGCAACAAATAAATGCGAGGGCTTTGATCCTCAATTTTCGCCCCGGCCTAAAAATTTTAATTGCGTCGGCGTGCTGTGGCGTCAGCGTCACACGATCACACACCTCCCTTGGCACATTTTGCGCGACGCACGCCGCCTACGCCCGGTTCTGGATTTCTTTCTTTAATTCTTCGTCTCCATCCTCATTTTCGATCCGGTTACAATTTATTTACAAAAATAAATAAACCTAGATCTAGACTAGTCTATTACATTGATCAAATCAAACAAATTCTAATCTACTCGTGGATTTTCTCACGAGGCAAAACGAATCCGAACGAATCGAATTAAAAAACCACAGTTTATATGCATGCATAAACAAACACATTAAATTCCATGACAATTGGATACCTGCAAAATAGATCTAGCAATTCTACTATCCAATTTCAAATTTAATGTCCGCGAATTAAATTACAATTTAAAATTCAGAGCCCGAAACCGTGGCTCTGATACCAGTTGTTGGGGAATAGGTTGCACAGATCTATTCGGGGTGAATATTTAAATACAAATTTAATTCTTTAATTATTACTAGCATGAATTAATCCTATATTAATTCAAATAATAATCCAACAACATATCATGCATATAATAATTCACGTAAAACCTACGCATGCGGAATTCTACGAGTTTACGTGAACGTACCTCTTGGGATGGCAACGGTATGGCTGAATAGACTAACCGTAAGGACTTCCCAAGTATTCCCTTAGCCCTCGTTCGACTATCCGGTGGAAGGATTCTTGTGAACGATTTAACAAAAGGAAAATAAATTATGTTGCACCACCTTTGTGGATTTACTAATTTTTCCAGCACATGGAATTATATTTGGGAATGAAAGAATCATCTCCTATTTATAGAGACTAGGGTGAACGAAATTTTTGGCAATATATGATGTGGGAAAATCTTTTCTTGATCTCCAAGAAATCTTGAATATATCCCCTATATTCTTTTTCCCATAATCATAATATTCCACAAAAATCCCACCTACTCTATATATATGGATTTTTCGAAAAAATAGATGATCAAGATTCCAAGATTTGGATCTTCTTGAATTTATGAGATATTCTTGTATTTCAAGAAATACATATCTTCCATAATATCTTTTCAAGAAAATCAAGAAAATCTTTCTTGCCCACTATATTTCAAAATTTTCGAAAATATCATTATGAATAACCAAGTGGGAGATTTCTTGAATTTAATGAGATAATCTTGTATTCCAAGAATACATACCTTCATTCCATAACAAAATTCAAAGAAAATCTTTCTCCCAACTTTATCCATAATTTTCGAAATATTATTGGAAAAATAAGCAATATTTATTTATTTTATTTTAATCACCTTTTCAGTTAATGGACTATATGTTGGGCTACTCAGGGGGCCTTTAGGAGAATTAAGATTGGACCTTCTAATGGACCTTGAATATCTAATATTGAGCCACAATATAATTCAAGCCCATAAATATTAATTAATCCCACTACATAATTAATATTGCACTATCCATCTTAACCCACATTACAGTCAATATGACTCCCGGTCATTATTTCCCGTGTTTAAAATTATCTAGCCCATTAATTAATTCAAGCCACTGAAATAGCTTTCCATTAATTAATATCTTTTATCCTTGGTCAAGGAACGGTTCAACATTATTATCCATACCGGAAACTAATTCCACTTGCAAGATTTGGTATGATAAAGCTTATGAACCTCCCAGGGGGGCAAATCAAACAAGCGTACTTGCACACGATTCTTCGTATTAAATCTTATCAATCACATGTGACTAATAATATTGCCCAAGATAAAAAGGATTGAATCTCATTGATTCGCTACCCATGATAAGTCAAAGCAATAGTTACCAATCCCACGTGATCCTATTTAAGGGACGAAGGTTAAGAAATAACGAACCACTGAGGTCTAATTCTCCCTTGTTCAGTTCTGAAGAATTTATCCTCCTGTAGGTCCTATTCAGTGCATCAGTCATGCACTAGTGTAATCTCTTGGTCAAGACAAGCCAATCTGAGCCTTACACTTCAACCTTTCACGATGGTTTGTTCATTTCCATCTAGGTCGTGAATAGCGTACTTTTAGTTACAAGAGACTGTTAATTTAATCTTCTGTGATCTGGTATCACTAAATTAACTACAATGTAACATGTACGACTTATTGAACAGTTATGCAGTAAATATATGTAACATCGATAATATTTAAAGCATCAGTGATAAACAATTTATTTCAGTAAATAAGTCTGAAAATTCAGTTTCGATTATACAAAGTAAAAGTATACTTTCCAGTATAATCCCAACAGTTATCACAATAAATAGTGATACACCTCGGCGTACTCTGAGAAACCCTTAAGTCCAGTAAGAAACTACGTTGCCAGATAGCCTCCTTAGTAGCTTCTGAGGCAGCTATGTACTCGGCTTCCATAGTGGAGTCCGCAATGCATTTCTTCTTTAAACTTCTCCAAGATATGGCTCCGCCTCCTAGCATAAACACATAACCCGAGAAAGACTTTCGTTCATCTCGATCAGCTTGGAAATCTGAATCGGTATAACCCAAAGGAACCATGTTGTCAGACTTGTATACTAGTACATAATCTCGAGTCCTTTTCAAATACATGAGAATGTGCTTGATATCAATCCAATATCCTTGACCAGGGTTAGACTGATATCTCGCTACCATGCCGACTGCATAGCAAATATCAGGCCTCGTACACAGCATCACATACATAAGGCTTCCTACAGCTAAAGCATAAGGAACCTTAACCATCTCCTCTATCTCCTTCTGTGTCTCAGGACACATATCCTTAGATAGGGAAACTCCATGTCTGAAAGGCAGTAAGCCCTTCTTGGATTTTTGCATGCTAAAACGAGCAATCACAGTATCAATGTAAGATGCTTAAGATAAACACAACATTCTCTTTTTTTGATCACTAATGACCTTAATGCCAAGAATGTACGATGCTTCTCCATATCCTTCATTTGAAATTGTTCTGAAAGCCACACCTTCACATCTGATAATACTTTCACATTGTTGCCAATAAGAAGAATATCATCTACGTACAATACTAAGAATACCATTACGTCTCCATTACTCTTCTTGTACACACAACTTTCATTTTGACATTGTTCAAATTCAAAATATTTGATCACCTCGTCAAAATGAATGTTCCAAGACCTAGAAGCTTGCTTTAGCCCATAAAGTGACTTTTTCAGCTTCCAGACTAGATTCTCTTGGCCTTTCTTCACATAACCCTCGGGTTGTTGCATATAGATGTCCTTATCCAACTCTCCATTAAGGAAAGCTGTCTTGACATCCATTTGTCAAATCTCATAGTTCATGTGATTAGCTATGGATAAGAGAATCCGGATCGACATTAGCATGGCTATTGGTGAAAAGGTTTCGTCATAGTCGATTCCTTCTTTCTGGGTAAAAACCCTTTGCCACCAACCGTGCTTTAAAAGCAACAATCTGCCCATCAGATCCTCTCTTACCGATGGAAATTCGTCCATACAAAACCATGCAAGCAAGAGGGATCCATTGGTCGTGCAAGATGGGCGATCACAAGGGCAAGAGCTAAGAAAATCAAGGAAGCCATGATGATACTTGTGGAGAAAATAAAAGACAAAGTCCAAGTGAATTCCAAGTTGGGCCAACTGAAGAATATTATTCAAGTTGATGGGCTGGAATTTACGTGAAGGGTTAGACTCTTATCATATCCAAATAGAAGGCCCAAGATTGAGAATGAAGCTTGCAATTTTCGTCCATGCACTTGGGGGCTTCAAGAATGACTCTTCATTTTAGTCAAAGTGTGTTAATTAAGTTTTTATTAAGTTCTAGATACATTGCCTACATTTATTAAGTCTTGACTAGACTTTAAGTCACCTAAATGTGTTCACATTAGTGAATTAAAGTGTCTTCATGATATGTTCATGCATGAAGGCCATTTAAGAGTTGTTTGTAGCCTATAAATAGGTGATGCATCCATTTATAAAATACACACAATTTTGAGTACGAAAATTTCATTATTCTCTTTTGAGATTGTTTTATTTGAGAACTTATCAAGATTCTTGAGCAAGATCTTGTGGCGTTCAACTATACCGAGGTTTTTGGCTCTTCTATAACCAACGGGTCGAGGTTCTTTCTAGCTCTAAGTAAGATTAAACCAGATTCACGATTTGGGTAGATCCGCTGCTTAATTTTATACGTTGGGTTCTTAGATCAATATATCTAATGGGTCCTTCGTCTCTATCCGCATCAGTTGGTATCAGAGCAATGTAGTATTGATATGAATATCTTTTTCTTCTTTTCTTGTGTAAAAAAAAAAGGTACAAAAAAACAGTAGAGGCGTAAAAAAAAAAAAAAACAAATGCCAAAAAAAAAATATTTAAAAAAAAATTCTGAATTTCTTGCTTGTTCCTCTTTATATCTAGAACAACAAGACTTCACAAAAAAAAAAAAAACAAAAACCTTTGTGCCATTATAAATTTCATACTTGTTCGAAATCCAAGTTTCAAGAATTCCTTGTACCCTACTTCTATAGGACTAAGGGATTGTTGAATGTTGCTTGAAATTGTTCAAACTTGATTTTTGTTCTCAAATATTGAGTAGTAAAAGGCAAGAGTGGTAAGTTCATTAGAGGGGAGGTAAAAGCCAACGAGTGATACACGAGTGGATTGTGAGGCACCTTTTGAGTGATACACGAGCGTTTGTGAGGATCATGGAAGAAGATCAACAAGAAGCTTTCACTTTACAAGCCATGCAACAACAATTTGCAAGGTTAGGAACGGTTCTTGAAGGCAACACAGATCGGTTAGAAAGATCAAAGACCGGTTAGAAAGATTAGAGCAGTCTACACCAAACGAGCGTAGAAATCAGTTTGCCCATCAAAGAAGACATAATAGGGAAGTGGAAATGGAAGAGGATGATGATGATATGGGGGATGTTCACCGAGTTGATCGAAGAAGATGTAGAAGGAGACAAAACGAAGAAGTGGATAGAAACTTGGGAAGCATCAAGATGCACATTCCTGCTTTCCATGGAAAGAGCGATCCAGAAGCATAGTTAGAGTGGGAAAAGAAGGTAGAACTTATCTTTGATTGTCATAACTACTTTGAGGAGAAGAAAGTAAAGCTTGTTGCAGTTGAGTTCACCAACTATGCTATTGTTTGGTGGGATCAATTTGTCACAAATCGATGGCGATATGGAGAAAAAATTATTGCTACATGGGCTGAAATGAAATCAATCATGCGTAAGAGGTTCCTACCTTCTCATTATTTTCATGAATTGTATCAAAAACTCCAATCTATGATTCAAGGCATGAAAACGGTGGACGAATACTACAAGGAGATGGAGGTTGCCATGATTAGGGCAAATGTTGAAGAAGATCGAGAGGCAACTATGGCACGTTTCTTGAACGAGCTAAATAGAGATATTGCTAATATTGTGGAACTTCAGCACTATGTGGAGCTTGATGACATGGTGCATACTTCCATTAAAGTGGAAAGACAACTAAAGAGGAAGGGTTCTATGCAAAGGAATTACCCGCAAAATTTTCAATCTTCGAGCAAGATGGAAAGAAAGGGTTTCTAAGGCAGCTTTTGGAGGTACTTCGAAACCTCAAGGAGACACATCAAAGACCAAGCCTAGTGAGTCAAACAAGGGAAAAGGTAACATCTCTACACCTTCTCGAAGTCGTGATATTAAATGCTTTCGTTGTCATGGACATGGTCATATTGCATCTGAATGTCCAAACAAGAAAGTGATGATTCTAAGGGAGAATGGGGAGATTGAGCCTGAAGGTGAGAATGATGGATGAAGTGGTGATGAACAAATTGAGGAACCTGTACCGGGTGAACAACTTATAGTTGTAAGGAGGTCTTTGAACATGCAAGCAAAGGTGGGGGAGGCTGAACAACAAAGAGAGAACATCTTCCATACACGATGTTTGGTTTGAGAAAAGGTACGCGTATTAATTATTGATAATGGAAGTTGTACTAATGTTGCTAGTACGGAAATGGTGGAGAAACTTGGTTTAATTACGTCTAAACATCCTAATCCATATAAGCTTCAATGGCTTAATGAATGTGGAGAAATTCGGGTAACTAAGCAAGTTTTGATTTCATTCTCTATTGGCAAGTATGAAGATGAAGTGTTGTGTGACGTGGTACCAATGCATGCAAGTCACATTCTTTTGGGGAGACCGTGGCAGTTTGATAGGCGAGTGGTGTATGATGGGTATCTTAATCGATTCACGGTGAAAAAACCAAAACAAGATATTGTGCTTGTTCCTCTAACTTCACTACAGGTTCATGAAGATCAAATCAAAATGTCGAAAGCAAGGAGAGCTAGTGAGGTTGAGAGAAAAAAAAGATGATAGTGAGGAACAAAATGTGAGCAATAAAAAGAGTGGAGAAAAAAATAAGAGGGCGGATTTGAGTGTTTCCGAGGGAGAAAAGAAATTGGATGGAAGTGAGGACCCAAAAAGAGTGAACTTCTTTGCAAGAGGGAGTGAACTAAAGAGAGCCTTAGATAAAAAAAAAAGATCGTGTTAGTGTTGGTACATAAGGAATCCTTTTTGAACACTAACGAGTTAACATCTTCTTTGCCTAGTTCTTTTAAGTCTCTTTTGCAGGAGTACGATGATGTCTTTCCGGAGGAGGAACCAAATGGTTTACCACCATTAAGAGGGATCGAACATCAAATTGATTTCATCCCAGGTGCAACACTTCCAAACTGACCAGCTTATAGAGCTAATCCTGAGGAAACAAAGGAAATTCAAAGACAAGTGGAGGAATTGATGACTAAAGGCAAGGTTCGAGAAAGCATGAGTCCTTGTGCCATTCCAGTAATTGTGGTTCCCAAGAAGGATGAAACATGGAGAATGTGCACATATTATCGCGCCGTCAACAAAATCACGGTAAAGTATCGCTCTCCTATTCCTAGGTTAGATGATATGCTTGATGAATTGTATGGTGCTTTGTTGTTCTCTAAAATTGATTTGAAAATTGGCTATCATCAAATAAGGATTAAAGAGGGTGATGAATGGAAAACTGCTTTCAAAACAAAATATGGTTTATATGAGTGGTTGGTAATGCCGTTTGGCTTAACTAATGCACCGAGTACTTTCATGAGATTAATGAATCATGTTTTGCGTGATTTCATTGGAAAGTTTGTGGTTGTGTACTTTGATGATATTCTTATATATAGCAAAGGTTTAGAAGAACATCTTGACCATGTGCAATTTGTGTTAGACACCTTAAGAAAAGAATCTTTGTATGTTAATTTTAAGAAGTGTTCATTTTGCATGGATAAAGTTGTTTTTCTTGGTTTTTTTGTGAGTGCTGATGGAATTGAGATGGAAAAGGACAAGGTCAAGGCTATTCTAGATTGGCCAACTCCTAAAAACATTTCTGAAGCAAGATTTTTTCATGGTCTTGCTAGTTTCTATCGAAGATTTGTTAGAGACTTAAAGACCATTCTTTGCACCTTTAAATGAAATTGTAAAAAAAGAGTTTGGATTTCATTGGGGAGAAAAGCAAGAACATACATTCAATCTTTTGAAAGAAAAGCTTACTACTGCTCCAATTCTTGCATTGCCTAACTTTAACAAAAACTTTTAACTTGAATGTGATGCATATGGAGTGGGTATAGCAGCTGTTTTGATGCAGGATGGAAAATCAATTGCTTACTTTAGTGAAAAGTTGAAGGGAGCTCAATTGAACTATCCAACGTGCGACAAGGAGTTATATGCTTTGGTGAGAGCATTGGAGACATGGCAACACTACTTGTGGTCACGAGAGTTCGTTATTAATACGGATCATGAATCTCTCAAATACCTCAAGGGTCAAGGTAAGCTTAGTAAGAGGCATGCAAAGTGGGTGGAATTCATTGAATTCCATATAAGATTTGTAGGTCCCGAACGGGTTTTGTGAGGGCAGAAGTCTAGAGGGGAGGGGTGAATAGACTTCTGCAAACATTTTGTGCAGATCAAGTGTGAGGGCAGTTAGCCTGATCAGAGTGTGAGTGAATCAGTTTGGGCTGATAACCAACTTCTTCGACGCTCAAGGCAGATCGATTCGTAACTATCAGTTTAACTGATGTGTGCGGAAGCTTAAGTTTTACCCGTGTGAAAAACCAGTTTTGATAAATCAGATTCCAAAGTTAATCTTTAAATCAGTTGACTGAAGTGTCAAGTTTGATCAGATCAGGAGCTTGGTGCTAACTGATCTCAACTTGGAATATGTACGCGCTTTAAAGGTTGTGTGCGATTGTGTAATCAGTTAATCAAAGCGGTAAAGGCACACAAGATTTATAGTGGTTCGGACAAACCAGTCCTACGTCCGCTCTTCCCTATCACACAAGGGCACCTACTTAACCAATCGGACTTTGTTTTATGTGTAAGTCCAACACAAGACACCAACTAGATGTTTAAAGAGTTCACACTCAACCGATCCCAGAGATCGTAACTAGAAACCATAGTTCGAAATCTTGCTAAACAACTTAACCTAACTTGGGGGTTTGGGTAAGATTGTTTTTGGTTCCAACTATGAAATCTTTTCTTGCGTATAAGCAGCCTAACAGCTAGATGAAAAGATTTCTATTCTAAGAACTTATGGGATGAACACTTAATAAAAATTAATCTTCTTGTTCGTGTTCTTGGGCGGAAATATGATATTAGCTTGAGCTTCTTGATTGTTCAGCGTTTCCGTTTTTTTTCACTCTGAAGTGTGATCCCATATTTATAGACCTTGAAATCAAAGAGCCGTTGGAGAGCAATTTGAATTTCAGGCTATATTTGGTAGACTTGCAGGCTTGATGTGACGAGCTTCAGGAACGGCATGGCCAAAAGTGTGAATTTATATTTTGTAGCCGTTCTGAGAGGTACCATCAAATCCCTTGAATTGTCGGCTCGATCATCACGCGTGTCTTGTTCTTATTGGATAGCAGACTCACTTTTTCGGTGTTGTTCTTCCAACTAAGCTTGACATTCTTCTTGTTCGGATCATAGCCGTATGATTAGGTGAAACATCGATTTCACATGGTGAACTTTGATCGGTCAGGCCCGAATCGATCTACCGATAGAGTCTTGGTGCGGTTGACTTAGCTTCAACTAGCGGACTTCGGTGATGTAGGTCTTCCGGTCCGATCTTGGAAGTCATCGATCTTCAAGTATTTCGAGTTTGAGCTTTATGACGGTGAGATGTCGACTAGATCGATCGATCGATCTTCTCGTTCTTGTCTTGCAGATTCGCCTCGTCGGGATATCACCGTCCTTTGAGTCTTGAGATCGACCTATACATATTGAGTTTCCCCCTCAATATGTGACCTATCTATTTCATCGGTTGTTCTATACAATCATTATCAATGGTCTCCTATAGCGGAGTAATATAAACATCGATACCTAATGTGTCCGACGGTCCTATTACATGTGTTTTTGGAACTTTCATCAAAACTATAAATTTCCCAACAATTTCCCTTTTTTTTGATGAAACCAAAACACTTTGAGAAACCAAATCTGAGTTGATAAAAAATAGAACGATTATGAGCATATAATCAAGACAATGAGACTTTGTCTTAGGATCAGAAAATAAACTTTTCTCATTAATAAAAGTTGATTACATGTTACATCAGAAAAGTTTGTTAATAAGAATAGCTGATCCTGAGTAGTCTTCTGATTCTTCACTCTTTAGGCTTGTATCCTTACGGCATCTCTCTTTGATCTTGAGGTACGCGTTGAAAATCGATAAAGTTTCCATTTGACATCATCATCTGGCGATGATCGATTATATGCGTTTTGCTCTCGGGATGTCAAAATAAAATCTTTGAAATGCCATCATTAAAAAAGAGTTATCTGCCTTCTTCGAGTAATCCATCGATCATACTCTTGGCGAGATATTTTTACATTGATAAGCTTGGCCTCATTTTCCGGATACTTTAAAAATCCGGGTATTTATTTTCTAACCCGGTTGAGGAATTCTTCATCGGGAGATTCTTCTTGTGGAACAAGATTAAGAACAAAGGCATCCGAAGCCATTCCTCTCGATCTTATTCCATTCCTCAAATTTCTTAGCATCTTTGGCAGTTTTTGGGATGATCTCATCAAATCTTCTTTGGCAAACTTAGGTTCGATACGGATTTTCCGGCCCTTCCTTTCTTCGCTCTCGATCCGAATTTCTTCTTGATTTTACGCCTCCATTTTTTTTTTTACGCCCTTCTTTCTTCTTGGCTTTTTCGGGCTTCTTCACCTACCGCTCTTTGGACATCTTTTAAAGAAATCCGAGTTTGTGATGTCCTCAAGACTGTTATGTCAATTGGTTTCTCATTTCGTCCTTCCCCTTTTTGGTTTGATAAAAAAGTAGTGAGGTGGGAGGTCGAGAACCAAAGATTGATCGCGATCATCTGTTGAGATCTCGCAGCAGATATGCCTTGAGTTTGAAGCAGTTAGATTTTGAATCATCGATATCATTTCGATCTTGGCAGATTCCATGGCGATGAGAGAGTGTTTTAATCGGTTTGTCAAGTTTCTCTTTCATCAATTCTAGCTTGTCGGTGAGCATCGAAAAAAAAACTTGTTGTTGATCCACCGAGCCGGATTTGGCATCAACGGTCTTTATCGATTCGGTATGTGATGGACCTGATTTGAGAGAACCGATCTTTGATTGCCCTAACGGGAAATAGCCAATTCCCTTTGATCTGTTATTTCTTTGATGGCAATCGCCTTTGATCGCCTATCATCCCTCAACTTCTTCTTTTTCGGAGATCTTTGAGACAAGATTTGATCTCTTGAAGTTGATCGATGAGTGACGTGTGATGTTGGAATGTTGGGTGTCACTTGATCCCGATTCGATTGTTTGTGCCTCCAAAGTGCTTGGTTATGAAGCTCGGCAAGGCTCCACTATCATCGGCGGCTCTCTGCATCCTTTATGATGACATATGCTTCAGAGCTTTGTCGGCGATCTCGATTCATCTGTCCGCAACCCTAGCTTCCTCGTGGATCGAGCTTTGACGGATTTAGCGATTATCGGCTCGGTGGTGATCCCACTTTAGCAGATTTCCTCATGTCGAAATCGAAGTCCGCAAAACTCATCCGCACCGCCCATCCTGTTCAATAATTATTATAAAGTCCGAGAAGCTTTTTAATCGAAGATCTCTCCAGGTGAGGATCTCCATAACTTCCTCTCTTATGGCAGGATGGGCGACCAGTTCTGGATACAACTCATCAATTTCTCTTTCGATTCGCATTCTGATCAATTTCCCAGTTATGATCTTTGTTGATCTGGACTCGTGAATTGTCCGCCATCGGTCGGTTTGATGAGATGTGGAAGGTTCTGGTTGTGCTTGAGTAGGCGGAAGTTGGTGACGGTTCGACTGCGCAGATGTTCATTTGTGGAAGGAGGTGCTTCCGGTTCCACATCGTAAGCTTTACGGTTCGCGAACCGATGCGATTTTGAGTTCATGGGCAGGTGGAAGAATAGGAGAGACATGCTCAGCAGCCATTAGTCTGAGTGGTGAATCATCTCGAGCTTGAGGTGAAGGAGATCGATCGGCTTGTGCTTCTTCCTCAGAGTGATCTGGCGAACTCTCAGCTTGAGAGGCTGCTGTCCGATTTTTTCACTGATGTTTGTGTTGCAACAGGTCGATTCGACGCTCTTTCTTCATCGACTCATCTTCAAGCATCGAGTCATGGAGGCTTGCTTCGCCTTCTTTGACCTCTTCTCTGGGCCTTCACCGGTTTTCTTTTCTTCTTCCCGGGGGCATCTGGTGTGAGGCACGAAGTGGCTTCCTTGCCTTTCCTTTCTTTGACTTTGGGGGTTGGCGCATATCATCGTCTGGTGGCCCAAAGATGGTAGAAGTGGGCTGTGAGAAAGGCCTTATAGGACTTCGGTCAATCTGTTCCCATTCGGCATTAAGCGGTTTATCTTCGAGAATAAGCGCAACCTTGTAAAGAGATTGCTGATCTTTTTCTTCAGATATACCGCTTTCAGTTCATTTACTCCAAATTTCTCATGTTCTTGGAGCGAGAATGGCCTTCAGGAACCCGTGCCAATTGATGTTCTTGGCTTCATCAATTATTGCGACCATCTTTGTACATTTTGACGGATGTAAGAGCATCGGGCTGAATCAATACCCATAATTGTTTTTGACAATATGTCAAACAACAATCGGTATTTCCTCTTGAGCATTGGCGACAAAACGACGATGTATGATGTTTGTCGACCTCTCAAAGAGCTCTTTTTTCGATCGGCTCATCTTCGTTCTCCCTGTAATGAGCAAAGAGATCCATCCTTTTGGTAGGTGAGCAGACGGGTTATATCATTATTATTCGGTCGATTTCTTCTCCGTTGATTATTTCAAGAGCGGTTCATTTCGGGAACGTCCAGTATCCACTCTTAAATTCTTAGGAATTCTAGTGCTTCATCTTTGCATCCTTTGGATTGCGTTGAAGCGGTATAAAATTTCTCAAGGGCACGCTTTTTTGCGCGAATTTGCTCGACCTCCATGGATTAGGATCACGAGTGATATTGAACTGCAGGAACTTATCATCCACAATCTTTGTTGCCGATTCGCATAATTGCACATTATCTTTCCCATTCCGTGGGTGGCCATCTACAAAGGGATGGACCCGATTAAAGTTGTGCATATATATATAAGAACATCACATATGCGGAAACCAAGAAACAATAAAGCATAACACAGGATAAAAGCATTTAAGATCAATGGATTTAAAAAATACATCAAATAAACATAAATTACCAGATTCTATTTTTCGGAAGGATGATTTTGAAACTTAGGAAAAACACTTTGAATGAGAGAAGTAATCTGGAGTTTTAGAGAATAAATCGCAAGTTTGTTAAATGGAAAACTCGTATGGTTTTTGATGAACTTTATAAAGACGAGGAGGGAAAAAAGAAGACAAGATTTGGAAGATCAACCGTTTGAAAAGATTAAACGTTCAGATTAAGCGGTTTTGATCGTAGTAGGGGGAAAAGCACGCATCTGAAAACCTTTTGGATTTAAAAGCACATTTAGTAGCGGTTAATACATGTTCCCCATGTCCGCATTAAATGATTTGCAGGGAATACGTCACAAGGATAATGGGTAAAAAGTAAAGGCAAATAATATCGATAAGATCCGATAAATAAGCAAAGAACAAGAGAAAAGAAAGGCGTGATCTCGGTTGGTGATATTGTAATCATCAATACCACTTGTCCATGTTGATTTCACTTGTTGATCTTAGTATTACGCCTAAGCCTTAAAATTTCCCAAACCGATCCTTTTAATCGATCTTCTTCACTTGCATCGATTTGTTGAAGTTTCAAGCTCAACCGATCTTCCTTGAATACGTCGATTTCCTTCGATCCTCCTTGATCGGTTGAAGTTCCCCCTTCAACCGATATTTCGCTTTTCCCATAGATCGATGTATCCGATTTGTTGGAGTTTCAAGCTCGGTGATCTTCCTCATCCGATCAACCGTATGTATGTAATCGATTTTTAGTTGACCTAACTCGATTCTTCTCGGATCAAGCCAATTCTTGGGATAAGTGTTACGCCAAAACTTAGTCTAGAATAGTAGCTTCTATTCCTAAGTTGGCGCTGATTTGACATGCGTAATTATCGCCCTCAATCTTTTTCGATATGTCAATCCGCCAGTAAATATATCCAATTATCGGTCGCGTGATTTCTACATCGTCCTTTTTGTGCGTGTTTTCTAAAAGGTTTTGAGAACTCGAATTTGCATTTGCACCCTTGCTTGGTCTCTATAAATTGGACCAATTGTTTTACACAACATAACCTAATCACCATACTTATCTTCTTTGTAGAATCATGTATCTGGTGAACCCTTATTTCCGGTGAAACTTCCTAAACACCTTTACCCCTTTTTCAATGATTTGACTTCTCAAATCATCCTTGTGTGTCCCTTATCACTGTCTTCATCGTCATCAAAGATTTCACATACAATCGTTGCCAAGCTTCTCTACCACCGAGGCGGCGGTTCTGCTATCGCAATCGAGAAGACACTTCTCCTAAACCGTATGCACCTTGTGTGTCTATCGAGATGACGTAACCCGCGATCAACAGACTCGGATGCGAAAATGAACATGAGTTTGATGTACGGTGCGCATCGGACAACAACGGTGATGCCGCGATATCAACTCACCATTTAACAAATTTGGAGAGCCCATCGACTCTTTCTTAGGGCTCGCGGCTTAAAAAATCTATCAAGGTCATTTGCCGCTCCTTTGGTTTTACCCACCCACTGGGGCTTTAGGATTTCTTTAAAGCCCTCTCACCCTTGTTAAGTGGGGGAAAATGAGAGCATCGATTTAAAATCTCTCTCTCCCGCACTTCTTGGGTAGGGATGAGGGTTTAGGGTTATAGGTTTAGGGTTTTCGATTATGACTTATGTACTGACCTCCGGGTCCTTTGTATTTGTAACTTGTAATGTAATCTGACCTTCGGGTCTTTATCAATGAAAAGTTCTATTATTTCATTGTTGTGTAAAATTCATGTATCCTTATGCGATTTTAAGCTTTAATCTTTGAATCTTGCTTGTTGAATATCAGCTAAATCGACTTACAAAGATGTAAAATAACCCAACTGATTTAATCAGATATTCCATTTTAAATTGTGCGTTTCCTTTAATCTGATAAACCTTAAATCTGATCAGTTCCTTTAATCTGATAACTCGTAAATCTGATCGATTTCTCTCATCAGTTCCTTGACTGATCTTCTGATCAGTTGAGATACCAAACTCAACTGATTCCTTTCAGCCTGGTTAGTCTCTTAACCAGCTGGTTCTGGAGAACAATCCATCAAACATTTTAGGTGCTTTTTCTCCAAGATCCAGAAGCCCTAGCTCATTGCATAATTCTCTGAATCTGATCTCAGCTAGTGGCTTGGTTAGAATATCAGCTTTCTGTATATCAGTATGAATCTTTTCCATTATGATATTCTTCTTTTCAACATGATCTCTTATAAAATGGTGCCTGACATCCACATGCTTGCATCTTGTATGTAGAACAGGATTCTGAGTGATTGCAATAGCACTATTACTGTCACAGAAAATAGGTACATTCTTAGTTTCAATGTTATAATCCCACCGCCGACTAAGCCGAGCAGTTGGGAACAAAAAACTTCCGCAGCCCATATATTCTGCTTCAGTAGTAGATGTCGCAACTGATGTCTGCTTCTTTGAAAACCACGAGATCAGTTTACTTCCTAAGAACTGACAAGTTCCTGAGGTGGATTTTCTGTCAATCTTGCAACCTCCATAATCGTAATCGGAATACCCACTAAGTTTAGATTAGCATCGATGGGTAAAATAAACCAAGGTTTATCGTCCCTTCAGATACTTAAGAATCCGCTTAGTCGCTTCTAGGTGACTTATCATTGGATTTGCCTCGAAATCGCACATACACCTCACCGCGAAGGTTATATCCGGTTCATGGGCAATCGGGTATAGTAGAGATCCAATGAGAGCCCTATATTCCTTCTGATTTGTTTTTTCGACCATCCTAATCTGGATCCATCTTGAATCCGGTCATCATAGGAATTTTGGCTTCCTTACAATTTTGAACTCCAAACTTAGCCAATAAATTCCTAGTGTACTTTTGTTTGCAGATGAATATCCCTTCAGATTTTTTTTTTTACTTGAAGACCCGTAAAGTAATTCATCTCGACCCATCATGGTCATCTCAATTTCCCTTGCATCGATTTCTTTGAATCTTTCACATAGACTTTTGTTGGGAGATCCGAAGATGATGTCGCCCACGTAAATCTGAAACCATCGAATATCTTTTCCATCTTCTATTCGAATAAGGTTACGTCTAATCATTTCCTTTAGTGAACCCACTTTCGATCAAGAACCGAGAGAGTGTATCATACCAAGCTCGAGGAGCCTGTTTGTGCCATAGAGAGCTTTTTCTTAGACAGTACACTGGTTTGCCCTTTTCAAAGCCCGGAGCTTGTTCGACATAAACTTCCTCTCGCTAGTACCCCATTTAAGAAAGCACTCTTTACGTCCATCCGATACACAAATGAACCCTCGTGGGAAGATATGCTTAAACAAATGAATGCTTTTAAGCGGCGGCCGGGTGCAAAGGTCTCATCATAATCAATTCCTTCGATTGTGAATACCCCTTAGCAACAAGTCTTGCCTTATTTACGGTGATGACGTTTTCTCATTTCTCTTGTTCTTGAATACCCACTTCGTGCCAATTACGTCTTGATGATTTGGTCTGTCTACCAGTTCCCAAACTTGATTTCTGTCGAACTATTCCAGCTCTTCCTGCATGGCTAGAATCCAGCTTGCGTCTTGTAGAGCTTCCTCTAATGTTGTTGGTTCCTTCATAGGCAGATAATAAAGAATACATGGCACTTTCACCCTGTCGATGTCTAGTTTTAACTTTATCGGATGGGTCTCGGAATTATCGATCGGTTGGATGACCGGTTATCCAGTCCTTCATTCGATTTGCGTCGGTTTGGAGAACATCGTCCGTTTCTGATAAAATTTCATTACTAGCGATTGGGAGTGGTGCAGAATTATGATCCACTTGATAAGAACAAGTCTCAGCTGATGTTGGACTCATCATGTGCTGATGTCTGTTCGTGGGAACTTCAGATGTTCCCCCTGAACCGGATGGTTCGGTTGATCTTGATCTCATTCACCAGAACTTCTTCATTAAACAGCTTTTTTTAGTACCTTAGGATCTGAATGATCTGGTGAATCAGCTAGATCTGGAATGTATATTGTTAGAGTTTCTGATTCTTTTTCCTTGATCATTTGCTGATCCATTTTCTGAACATCAGGTTCTTGTTGATCAGGTACATCTTGTTTCGAATGATTTCTCTTGTTCGTAAGATGCTTCATCAAAGACTACATGGGGTGTTTCTTCCACAAGTAGGGTTTGCATTGTAAACCGGAAAAGCCTTGCTAGATGAGGAATATCCTAAGAATATACCCTCATCTGACTTGGCCTCAAAAGTCTTCAACTGACTCTTCCCATTGTTGTGTATGAAACACATACACCCAAAAACATGGAAGTAGGAAACACGAGGTTTTCTCGTCCTTCCACAGTTCATAGGGTGTTTTGTAGTGAGCCTTAGTCGGAAGACATCATTACGAGTATGGCATGCAAGTGTTGATTTACGCCTTTAAACGGCTTGGTATTGCATGTTAAATTAACATCGCGAAAGCGGCTTCTTTTGAGAGTTCTGTTCCTCCGTTAAATTTACTCCATTTTGTTGTGGCGTCCTTGCGCCGGATGTTTCATGTCAGATACCAAACTTAGAGAAAAAATCAATAATAAAAAGAGTTCGTAAATTCGTACCTTTATCGTCGATTTTTACTACCGACACCCTTCTCATTTTGTAATCTTTTTAAGAATTTCGGATATCTTCATTGTCGCCTCATTCTTCTTATGTAAGAATATAACCCGTAAACTTGGAATAGTCATCCACGATTACGAGTATATTTCGTCCGTTGAGATCGATGGCGTAATCGGGTCCGAATAGATCCATATGAAGTAGTTTGCAGATTACTCTCTTTGGATGCGAGAATTCCCTTGAATGAAGCTTTGACTGTTTTCTTCCGACATGCGATGCATGTCTGATCCTTTGAAAATACTTCATTCGGAAGTCCTTCCACTAGAGACATCCTTGCTATCTTATTAAGAGTTTTAAAGTTCGGATGGCTCATTCTTTTGTGCGAGCCAATCGCTACTTTTGGAACTCTTGACAATCGAGCATGCATTTCTTGGGCAGCTGTTCCAATCATTTGTGTAGATCATCCCTTTCCTTGAACCAGTTAGCAAAATCTGTTGAGTGGCTCGATTCTTGATAGTGCATTGGTCAGTCGAGAACTCAACACTAAATCCGTTATCGCAGAATTGTGAAACCGATAGTAGGTTGTGCTTCAGACCTTCGACATACGAGACTCGATTATTTGTACATCATCATTCTCTAAGGTTCGAATCCTTTGGTATAACCAAAGTTATCATCCGAAAGAGTACACGCTGGCCTTTTCGTTCTATGTAAGAACCGAGGAGATGTTTGCTTCTGTCATGTGCCTTGAGCATCCATTATCGATGTACCAGATAGTTGCTTGCACACCTCCTTTGTTGGCCAGACCCACGCGATCCTGCAGCCAAATCAGGCTTTAGGTACCCATTTTAGATTGGGTCCTGAGGGGTTAGGATTAGTTTTGGGGATCCATACAAACAGAGCACTTCTATTGTGATCAGTTAGATCAGAAGGCCTGATTTGTCTCCCATACCTATCAACATAATCATACGTCTCTTTATATGCTTTCTGATTAGTATGATTATTAGTGTGAACCTTGGATGACTTAGAAGACTTGGGATTTATCTTTTCTGTTTGTCTTCTTTTTATCCAGTGTGGTTCAAAAGGTCAGGTGCAGCAACCCTAGATTTTTGATTATAGGGGTAGGTACGACTGCTACCATCAAAAGATTCATATCTTTTTCGCATAGGTGGTTTTTGCAGTTTACCTGAAGCATGCTTATTAGGCAGCTGACCTTGATTGGGTCTCAGATTGGACTTCCCTTTTTACAGGTTGTCTTTTTCGATTTCGATCTGTTGATCGAGTTGAGGTCTCTTCGGAAGAACCGGGTTCTTCTATTGATTCTCGATCGATGCTTTACGATTGGGGTCCATTTCATTTCCCCTTCGGTTAGGCACCGCCTTTTACCGCTCAACCGGGTCTTTTTCCTTATTAGATACATGTTTGGCTTTTGGTGTATCTTTTTGTAAAACTCGTCGATTACACCTTTTGAGATGAATCGGTAGGGGCTTTTGAGGATGTGGAAGGGTTCTCATAGCCAAGTCCCTTCTTATTAATCGTTGTTCGAAAATAGGTGTTCATGTCTTGAACAGTTTTAGATGATTTTGTGAAAACCTCTATTTTCTTACGCAGATTATCCTCAGATGATTTCAGACTTTCATGCATTCGGAATAGCTCATCAAATTTTGCTTGCAGGATTTTGAAGTCATCGACTTCTTTGTTTTGTTAATTGCCGGATGATCTTTGATCCGCTTCTCCGATCGAAGCTTTAACCGAGAATTTTAAATTCCTCGATTTGCTTCGAACGGCGGTTTAATTGATCTAAGTTCGGAGGCTTTCTTGAGATAATTTTCTTTAGCAAAGTCTGATTATTTCGGTCCTCGACTTATCATTTTAAACTTCCACTATAGCATAAGTGTCTCTTTGCATTGGAGAGATCCTCAAGCAAATGCTCGAGTAGCTGCTGGTCAATCTCTCGGGTGTGCTAATGATAGCAGTGTAAAGCGAACGAAGCGAGGTTTGGAGGTTACCTTAGATTGGTCCTCCCGGCCATCAGCGAGATCTCATCATCGTCGAAGAGAATATCGGATCTTCATTTTCATAGAAGTCCAACAAACCTTCTTGATCGGCGAAAGTCTTCTCTGAGGAGGAGTATCTAGAGTCCTCGAGAGGCGGATAGGAATCGTCGATTCGACGATCGGCAACCATGGCTTTTACGTCCTGTCTGTGCCGTTGCTCTCTTGTTTCCTCTTTTCTTCCCCTTTCTCTTGGCGTCAGTGCGGGCCGGTCTGCGCTATAGTGACTGGCTTCTCACGGTTGAAAGCGCGCTCCTTGATCCACCGAACCTTTCCTTCGGGTGAATCACTCGTCTGTATGACCTATCGGTGACTTCCCTTTCGATAGTAGTGAGCTTCTTCACATCTAATTGGTTATCTCTTCCTTCCTCGGATCGATTATCTCTTTTCCTTTCATCTGTGATCCCTCGATCGCCGGATCTGGTTCTTCACGGAGAATCATTGGCGATCTCCTATCTATCCCAATTTATGTTGATAGTCCTTATAAAATCTTCGATACTTACCAAGTTGGACGTTCGACTTCTCAAGCTTCACGGTAGCGAGCGATCATTACGCGACTCATTATATTCCCAGCGAGTTCGTTGGCCTTCGTTTCTCTTTTGGTTGCCTTAAAAAGCAAGCGATTTTGAAGTTGAGGCTTGGCCGGGCACCTCATCTTCATATCAAACTTGTCCTCTTTCAATCAAATTGAACTCGTGAGCTTTAAGGCTCGGAACAAGCTACTTGGCTTCATCTTTGAAATGTCTTGGCAATCCTTGATTCTTGTGACCTTCATGTCCCATTTCTTGGTGAGAGACCTTAGGATTTTGTAGTTGATATCTTTATCGGACATCTCTCTACCAAGTTCCGAAGCTTGTTTATAGACATTGTAATCCTTCCATCGAGTTCGTTGATGGTTTCGTGGGCAAGACATCTTGAGTTTTTGAACTTCACTAGTTCGGCTTGTAGAGATTTGTCTTTTATACATTCATTTCCCTCAAGATATTTTTAAACGAGTATCCCACATTGCTTTCGCAGATTTGAGATACTTAATCTTTTCCTTGGTGACCTTATCCATGGTTTTCATGATAATATGCCTTGCGATAGTATCTAGAGTATGCAGTTTCCTTTCCTCTGCATCCATCAAGGCTGGGCTTTTACGCACAAGACTTCCGGTGCAAAGTCCGGATCTCCTCCGACTGCCAGGGTTGTCGTAATAAATGATGATGGGTCCTCTTTCGATGACATCCATCATTACGCCGCTTATCGAACCTAGATGGTTGGACATATATATGGCCCAATCTGCATACTCATCGATTGAGAACTTTGGCAGATCATGATACATACCTGAGGTGTTATCCATGCTGAGTGATTTTGGAAAATGAATGAGTTTTAAAAACAATTTTTCAAGATCTTTGACCACAAAGATTCTTCCTCAAGAATCGATGATACACAAAGTCGATTAGTGCGTAGAACCAACCGCTCGATACCACTTGTAGGTCCCGAACGGGTTTTTGAGGGCGTAAGTCTAGAGGGGAGGGGTGAATAGACTGCAAACTTTTTTGTGTAGATCGTGTGAGGGCAGGCTACTCGATTGAAAAGCGAGTGAATCGGTTTGGTCGATAACCAACTTCTTGTCGCTGTCAAGGCGATTGATTCGGAACTATCGCAGTTTAATCGATAAAAGCGGAAGCTTTAAGTTTTACCCGTGAAAAACCGGTTTTTGATAAATCGATTCCAAAGTTAATCTTTTAATCAGTTGACTGAAGTGTCAAGTTTGATCAGATCAGGAGCTTGGTGCTAACTGATCTCAACTTGGAATATGTATGCGCTTTAAAAGTTGTGTGCGATTGTGTAATCAGTTAATCAAAGCGGTAAAGGCACACAAGATTTATAGTGGTTCGGACAAACCAGTCCTACGTCCACTCTTCCCTATCACAAGGGGCACCTACTTAACCAACTGGACTTTGTTTTATGTGTAAGTCCAACACAGTACACCAACTAGATGTTTAAAGAGTTCACAATCAACCGATCCCAGAGATCAGAACTAGAAATCCTAGTCTGAAATCTTGCTAAACAAATTATCCTAACTTGGGGGTTTGGGTAAGATTGTTTTTGGTTCCAACTATGAAATCTTTTCTTGTGTATAAGCAGCCTAACAGCTAGATGAAAAGATTTCTATGTTAAGAACTTATGGGATGAACACTTAATAAAAATTAATCTTCTTGTTCGTGTTCTTGGGGCGGAAATCGATATTAGCTTGAGCTTCTTGATTGTTCAACGTTTTTTTTTTTTTTCTGAAGTGTGATCCCATATTTATAGACCTTGAAATCAAAGAGCCGTTGGAGAGCAATTTGAATTTCAGGCTATATTTGGTAGACTTGCAGGCTTGATGTGACGAGCTTCAGGAACGGCATGGCCAAAAGTGTGAATTTATATTTTGTAGCCAGATTTGAGAGGTACCATCAAATCCAATTAAAGCTCGATCATCGTGTCTTGTTCTTATTGGATAGTAGACTCACTTTTAGGTGTTGTTCTTCCAACTAAGCTTGACATTCTTCTTGTTCGGATCATAGGCGTATGATTAGGTGAAACATCGATTTCACTGGTGAGTAATTCGATCGATCGAATCGCTTGGTCGGTCTACGATATAAGTCTTTAGGTGCGGTTAACTTAGCTTCAACTAGCGGACTTCGGTGATGTAGGTCTTCCGGTCCGATCTTCCGGAAGTCATCTAATCTTCAAGTATTCTGAGTTTGAGCTTTATGACTTCAGCTGAGATATCTGACTAGATCAGATCGATCTGATCTTCTATTCTTGTCTTGCATTCTGGCCCGTCGGATATCAACTTGTCCTTTGAGTCTTGGATCGACCTATACATATTGAGTTTCCCCTCAATATGTGACCTATCTATTTCATCGGTTGTTCTATACAATCATTATCAATCGGGTCTCCTATAGCGTGTAATATAAACATCGATCGTTAATGTGTCCGATTTGGTCCTATTACATGTGTTTTTGGAACTTTCATCAAAACTATAAATTTCCCAACAAGATTAAGTATAAGAAGGGAAAAGAAAACATTGTTGCTGATGCATTATCTACGAGGCATGCATTGATCACTACTTTGAGTTCCAAACTTCTTGGTTTTGAATTAATAAAGGGCATGTATGTTGATGATTCGATTTTTTCTTTATTTATTAAACTTGTGAGCATCTTTGCATTTGAGAAGTTTTATAGGCATGAGGGATACTTATTTCGTGAAACTAAGCTTTGCATTCCTAATTGTTCTATGCGGGAGTTACTTGTTAGAGAAGCTCATGAGGGAGGTCTAATGGGGGATTTAGGGGTACACAAAACCTTGAATATTTTGTGTGATAATTTCTTTTGGCCTAAAATGCGTGTTGATGTTGAAAGAATTTGTGAAAGGTGCATAACGTGCAAGCAAGCTAAGTCAAGAGTGCATACATGCGTTGTACAAACCATTACCCATACCAAGTGAACCTTGGGTAGACATATCCATGTATTTTTTTTTTGGGCTTGCCAAAAAACAAAGAGGGGTAAAGATTCTGTGTTTGTTGTTGTTGATAAGTTTTCAAAAATGACACACTTCATTTCATGTCATAAGAACCATTGTGGAGTACCAAGAA
Organism: Stenogyne calaminthoides; assembly: GCA_037126765.1. Taxonomy (NCBI): domain Eukaryota; kingdom Viridiplantae; phylum Streptophyta; class Magnoliopsida; order Lamiales; family Lamiaceae; genus Stenogyne; species Stenogyne calaminthoides. The sequence continues at coordinate 13,476,151 of JBBCBC010000033.1, forward strand.
CCATTGTGAGTGATAGAGATGCAAAATTTTTGAGTCACCTTTGGCGTGTTTTGTGGAGTAAATTGGGGACTAAACTTCTATTTTCTACTACATGTCATCCCCAAAAAGATGGACAAACTGAAGTCGTTAAGAGAACTTTGTCTCAATTGCTTAGAGTTTTGATACAAAAGAACTTGAAAATTGGGAGGATTGTTTGCCATTTGCTGAATTTGTTTATAATAGGAGAGTTCATTCTGCTACTAATCACTCTCCTTTTGAAGTTGTTCATGGCTTTAATCCATCAAGCCCACTTGATCTCGTTCCAATACCCATTGAAGAACGTACGAGTCTTGAAGGTAAAGCAAAAGCCGAGATGATTAAGAAGTTGCATGAAACGGTGAAACTCAACCTTGAGAAAAAGAACCGAAAGAAATACATTAAGCAAGCAAACAAAGGGTGGAAGCAAGTCATATTTGAGCCGGTGATTGGGTATGGTTACATTTGAGGAAGGAAAGATTCTATCAAGAGAAAGTTAAATTTGCAACCAAGAGAAGACGGACCTTTTCAAGTGATTGCAAGAATCAATGAAAACACATACAAACTTGATCTTCCAGGTGAGTATAACGTAAGTGCAACTTTCAATGTCACTGATCTTTCTCCTTATCTTGGTGATGCAAATTCAAGGACGAATCCTTTTGAAGAGGAAGGGAATGATGGAAATCCGTCCATACAAAACCATGCAAGCAAGAGGGATCCATTGGTCGTGCAAGATGGGCCGATCACAAGGGCAAGAGCTAAGAAAATCAAGGAAGCCATGATGATACTTGTGGAGGAAATAAAAGATAAAGTCCAAGTGAATTCCAAGTTGGGCCAACTGAAGAATATTATTCAAGTTGATGGGCTGGACTTTGCATGAAGCGTTGGACTCTTATCATATCCAAATAGAAGGCCCAAGATTGAGAATGAAGCTTGCAATTTTCGTCCATGCACTTGGGGGCTTCAAAAATGACTCTTCATTTTAGTCAAAGTGTTTTAATTAAGTTTTTATTAAGTTCTAGATACATTGCCTACATTTATTAAGTCTTGACTAGTCTTTAAGTCACCTAAATGTGTTCACATTAGTGAATTAAAGTGTCTTCATGATATGTTTATTCATGAAGGCCATTTAAGAGTTGTTTGTAGCCTATAAATAGGTGATGCATCCATTTGTAAAATACACACTATTTTGAGTATGAAAATTCCATTATTGGATTTATTAATTCTCTTGTGAGATTGTTTTATTTGAGAACTTATCAAGATTCTTGAGCAAGATCTTGTGGCGTTCAACTATACCGAGGTTCTTGGCTCTTCTATAGCCAACGAGTCGAGGTTCTTTCTAGCTCTAAGTAAGATCAAACCAGATTCACAATTTGGGTAGATCCGCTGCTTAATTTTATACGTTGGGTTCTTAGATCAATATATCTAATAGGTCCTTCGTCTCTATCCGCATCACTTACGTCTGTAGACCCACTTACACCCAACGACTTTCTTGTCGTGGGGAAGTTCACTTAGGTCATACACTTCCATATCATCCATAGATTCAATCTCTGAATCCATAGATTTGTGCTAAGACTTTGCATCTTTGTCTTGAATTGCCTCTTTGTAAGTCCAGTGATCGTTATCATCATTTTCATCATCTGGAATCAAGTCCGCAGACTCTCCCACAAACAAGAAACGATCAGGTTGTCGAACAACCCTTCCACTACGACGAGGCAATGTATACAAGGGTTTATCAGAGTAACCACGTTGTGCAGTCTCCCCTCAACTCATTTAGAATGGTTTCACTATTGGACTTATGCTCACTCATATAGTCTTCCTCTAAAAACTGGGCATTGGTACTCACCATCTCAGTCTGATCATTAGGACTATAAAATAACAACCTCTCGTTCCTTTAGGGTATCCAACAAATAGCCGTACTTCAGTTCTAGGTGCCAACTTGTCAGCTTTCTTATTTAGCGCATGTGTTGGATAACCCCAAATCCGAACGTGGTTTAAACTAGGCTTTCGCCCAAACCACAATTCAATCGGATTTTTTGGAACCACTTTAGAAGGTACATAATTTAGAAGGTACACTGCCATTTCCAAGGCATATCCCCAAAAGGAGGTAGGTAGTGAAGCATAACTCATCATCGATCTCACCATCTCCAATAGAGTCTTATTCCTTCTCTTAGCCATGCCATTCTGTTAGGGAGTACCAGGCACAGTGAGTTGGGATGTAATCCCGTTCTCTAATAAGTGTTGCCTAAATCATTGTTAAGGTATTCACCACCACGATCAGATCGTAGTGACTTGATACTCTTACTATGACTATTCTCCACTTTTGCCCTAAATTCTTAAAACTTGCCAAAGCATTCAGACTTGTGGTTCATCAGGTAGATATATCCATATCTTGAGTAATCATCAATGAAAGTGACGAAATACTCAAAACCACCTCTAGCTTGAACAGACATGGGCACACACAAATCAGAGTGAATCAATTCCAACACACCATTGACCATATTCCCCTTGGCCTTAAAAGGCATTGAGGTCATCTTGCCTTCCAAACAGGATTCGCAAACGGAGAATGGTTCCACTTGGAGAGACTCCAAAAACCACTACTTACCAGTCTTTGAATCCTTCTCAGGTTGACATGACCTAACCTTAAGTGCCAAAGGTATGTTTGATTCATTTTAGAAGGTTCTTTTCTCTTATTTGATGATGACGATGAATGAGCTTCAGTCATAGTATGATATGCACAGTAATAGTATAAAGATTGTTTTCCAACGCGCTATAACATATTAAAAAGTCGTTTCTCATAATAACAACTTTGTCATTAAAACCAACTCAGCATCCATCCAAAAATAACTTCGAAACTGAAATTAAATTCTTAGAAAAAAACACGTATAAAAAGGTTCTTTAATACTAAAACAAAATTAGAAAAACACAAGTGCACATCTCCCACTACAACCACTACTATTGTCGTGGCATTGCCCAAACTGATAGTAATCTCTCCCTCACTCAGTTGCATTGTCTGCAGAAACCCCTGCAATGTATAACAAACATGATCAGTAGCTCCTGTATCTACTACCCAAGAAAAGGAGAACAAAATTCGAGAAACATGTTTCAACAACCGAGCAAAGAGGCGTGCGAGTTATTTTTTTTAGGAGAGGACAATTATACTTCCAGTGTCATGTCTTGTTGCATTTGAAGCATTTGCCTTTCGGCTTTAAATGCTACCAGAAGGCGCCACTTTCTTGCTCCCACTGCTTCCACCACCTTTTTTTTGGTAAAGACTTTTTCTTCTTCCGCCCTTAGGCGAAGAAGATCCGACGAAAATGTAAAACATGAGCCCTGTGGTCCCTTACCCTTACCCATGAGACCCTCCGCCGTGACCAATTCTGCAAGAAGCTCGGCTATGGTATAGTCCTTCTTACTCATGATCACATTTAAACAAAAGTTTTCAAAGGACTTTGGGAGCGAGTTCAGGATCATATCGATCTTGGTATTACCATCGATTTCTCCTCCGAGGACCTCTATCTCATTCAAATATTCCATCATCTTGAGACAGTGGTCCCTCACGGACGCTCCCTCTGGATAGAGGTTGACATAATGCTCCTCATAGCCTCAAAACGGGCAACCCTATCTTTCTCACCAAAAAGCTCTTTTAGGGTCAACATCATATCTGCGGCAGTAGGCATGTTTTGATGCTACTGTTGTAAAACATTTGACATCAAGGCAAAAATGTAACAACGAGCCATCTCATTATCCTTGTGCCACTTCTTATGAGCCTCCTTTTGCTCTTCAGTGGAATCAGGTTCCAAAGGGGCGGGAGCAGGTGTATTGAGCACAAACTTGTACTCACTTGCAACTAGGACAATGTCTAGATTTCTTTTCCAATCCAAATAATTCAGACTAGTAAGCTTATTTTGATTTAAAATAATTGAAAGTGGGTTGAGTGACATCATCATAATTATCTGAAATAAATAAAATGCAAGCAAGCATAAATCACATAAGTTGAAGCATAAAATATTGGAAACCTTCAAAAACCAACATTCAACACAACCTCCAACAGCCCAACAAGCGCACACGCAAGCCACGTTAGGGTGATATTTTACGTATGTGTTCATCAACCCGGACACCCAGTCTTTTAATTTCAATATCCGTCAACTTATCCTTATGATGAATGAAATTAACTGTCGGACCTTAACTAGCCATGTGAATTAGAATAGGGACTCCGTTGGGAAGTTATATTAAAATTCACATCTAAGTGATGACCACAATTTAATTGTAAGAACCACTATTCATAATTGACGAGCTCATCATGAGAACACGTCGCTAGCAAACAATTCACTATAGTTATCTTGAATTATTCTTTACCGAAGAACTCATGAATGATACATCCGTTAGGGAGGACCACAAACTTCATCTAAAGATTAAAATATTTTGATTAGAAGTCTTAACTAGTAAGCTCATGAATGCTGCATCCGTTAGGGGGAGACTTTAAGGTCCCACGAGCAACATAGACCTTACTCAAAGACCAACTTTGGAGACCTATGAATTAATTAAAATTCACATCTATACCACTCAGTCATTTATAACATGAAGGTTATTCATAGGCATAGCTTATTATGAAAAGGAAACACAAGCATGCCACAACAAAGCAAGAAGCGATAAATAATAGCATAAATAAAAGCGCACATCTATCGCAACCCCTTGAAAACTATCAAAATCAGCCTAATCTAAGCAATTACATTGATAAACAGAAGGGTGCGTGTTGGGATATTTTAGTTTTGATGAATTATGCCAAAACATTATCAACTTGTGTTTTTTGAAGCTAATTCTGAGATAACAAGTTGAGGGGGGGAAGAGAGAACAAATTGAGGGGGAACTCACGTAAATCGAGATGAAGATGATCGAGATCGAGACGAGGTCGCGAGACGAGGTCGATCAAGATCGGATGAAAGGATGAGATGAGTTGATAAACCGATGAGCTAAACAAGAAGAAACATCTTGATTTTTGAAGAAGAAGTCTTGTCGGTCACGGTGATCTGATCTTGATCACCAAGGTAAGATCGATATCGAATCATTTCGATGCAGATCGAGATCGGCTCAAGACGGCAGAATCCAATTTATCTGATCACCAGACAAGAAGATCATCAGATCAATATCGCGATATGAATCAATTTATCTGAATCGGATCAGACAGATCGATATGGCAAGAACAGATCACCAGAAAGATCGATCACCATGCAGATCGGATCAGATTGTCAGATAAGAATCAGTATCTTTGGCCGAATCAAATCTGTTATGTTGAATCGATGCGGTTCAAACGATCACGATCGGATCGATCGGGTAAATCAGAACCGATGAAGCGATGTTTTGAACTTGATGAATCATGATTTCAAAGACACCAGAAATCTACAGATCGATTTTTGGTGGACGATCGGTGACGTAATCGAAGCGATGAACGATATGAAATGATCAGATCCGTTAGACACACAAAAGCAGCTGATCAATAAGAAGATAACAACATATATGGATGTGACATAAAGCTGCAAACAACAGTGCAAAAGGACAAAGAAAAACTGGAAGATTATTAGTATGGATTTGAATATTACTCTCCAACGGTAATATTCAAATCCACACTATAAATACATTGCACTATCTTCAAAAGAAGATAATGGAGGATCTGCAAAGTGAAATTAAAAGCCAAATATTCAAGCAACTCCATTCAAGAACACGAGCATTACATATCCAAATTTACCCAAGAGTGTTCTTCATTGTATCTAAGCAAAAATGTCATATCCTAAGTTTAGAGAGATTTTCCCATCCTTAGCATTGAGGCTAAACAAATGTAAGGAAAATCTCACCCTAGTTGAAACCAAACAAACCTTACCAAAATCGGTTTGATAGGTTAAGTTTGTAGGTGAGTGGGAACTTCGATAAACATCTAAGCAATCCCAAAGGGAGGGTAGGCAAGCAATCCGTGAGGGTGATAAGTCCCGTTTGAGTGAGAACCCATTTAAACATCTATAAGCGATCCCGTGAGGGTGATAAGTCCCGTTTGAGTGTGAACTCGGTAAACATCTGTTGGGTGTTGGACTAACACGGTAAACTAAGTCCGATTGGTTAAGTCGGTGCCCCATGAAGGGAAGAGTGGATGTAGGGCGAGTTGTCCAGAACCACTATAAAATTGTGTGTTCTTTTTTGCTTTATGTTATTACTTGCCTTATGCATTCGATTATAAGCAAAACACACATCGTTCTTAAAAGCAAAAAAAAAATAAAATTGGGAATCTCTGCCCTCACCCTTTATTTTATATGCATTACATGGTATTTTCCGCATTCTTGGGTTTTCAAATCGGGACCATCAATTGGTATCGAGGCGGGTTGTTCAAAATGTTCACTCATTTATTTCAAAGTGAACACGAAACCGATCTTTTAAAAACAAAAACCCGATCTCTGTATAAATGCATATATTTTAATGTTTTGGCATCATTATCAAAAGGGGAAATTGTTGGGATATTTTAGTTTTGATGAATTATGCTAAAAACATTATCAACTTGTGTTTTTGAAGCAAATTTCTGAGATAACAAGTTGAGGGGAATGAGAGAACAAATTGGGGAACTCACGAAATCGGATGAAGATGATCGAGATCGACGAAAGGTCATTGAGACGAGGTATCGATAAAGATCGGATGAGTAGGATGAGTTCAGGAAAGTAAATGATGAGCTAAACAAGAAGAAACATCTTGATTTTTGAAGAAGAAGATCTTGATCTTGTCTGGCGGTGAAAAGATCTGATGATCTGATCTTGTCAATTTATGCGATATCGAATCGGTATCTTCGTGATCAGGATCGGTCACCGCGGGCAGATCGGTATGCGAGAATGAATCAACTGCGATAAGACCGGATCGTTGGCATATCGGATCGGTATGCGGATCGGATCAATTTGTCTTGATATGGATTTGTATCTGAATCGGATCGGTATCTGATATCGAATCGGTATCCAGGATCGGATCAATTTGTCGCGATATACGAATCGGTATGCTGTGGTCAGATCTGTTGATACGAGCGATCACGATTTGATCTGATCCGGATGCAGTCTGTCAGGCTGATGAGCGATTTCGGAACTTGATGAGCGATGATTTGACACACCAAAATCCTCTGGTCGGATTTCAGCCCGGACGGATCGGTGACCCGGAATCGAAGCGATGAACGTAATCCATTGAAATTTGATCGGATCAGATTAGACACACTGGTGATCAATAAGAAGATAACAACATATATGGATGTGACATAAGCCGCAAAAAACAAAAGGCAAAAAGACAAAAAAAAATTTGGAAGATTATTAGTATGGATTTGAATATTACTCTCCAACGGTAATATTCAAATCCACACTATAAATACATTGCACTATCTTCAAAAGAAGATAATGGAGGATCTGCAAAGTGAAATTAAAAGCCAAATATTCAAGCAACTCCATTCAAGAACACAGAGCATTACATATCCAAATTTACCCAAGAGTGTTCTTCATTGTATCTAAGCAAAAATGCCATATCCTAAGCTTAGAGAGATTTTCCCATCCTTAGCATTGAGGCTAAACAAATGTAAGGGAAAATCTCACCCTAGTTGAAACCAAACAAACCTTACCAAAATCAGTTTGATAGGTTAAGTTTGTAGGTGAGTGGGAACTCGATAAACATCTAAGCAATCCCGAAAGGGAGGGTAGGCAATCCCGTGAGGGTGATAAGTCCCGTTTGAGTGAGAACTCGGTAAACATCTATAGGCGATCCCGTGAGGGTGATAAGTCTCGTTTGAGTGTGAACTCGGTAAACATCTGTTGGGTGTTGGACTAACACGGTAAACTAAGTCCAGTTGGTTAAGTCGGTGCCCCATGAAGGGAAGAGTGGATGTAGGACGAGTTGTCCGAACCACTATAAAATTGTGTGTTCTTTACTGCTTTATGTTATTACTTGCCTTATGCATTCGATTATAAGCAAAACACACATCGTTCTTAAAAGCAAAAAAAAAAAATAAAATTGGAATCACTCTGCCCTCACCCCTATTTTATATGCATTACATGGTATTTTCCGCGTTCTTGGGTTTTCAAATCGGGACCATCAGTGCGGAATGCCTCGCATCGGCCTCTCACGCAAAGCAAACGACTCAAGTTCACGTCCACCGACTTAAACTGGCAGAAAACTTCATCAAGGAAATTGAATGAGCTCTCTCCACAGGCGGCCTTAGCAAAGCAATGAGACTTTTAGATAACTTCAAGACGTTTCTGAAATGGGGTTATAGTAGGAAAACAGTCACCCGAGTCAAAAGTTATGGCCAAAACAGTTTTCCCTTCAATGGCCATAACCCCAATTGCCCGTTTCCAGATCCTCCATCCGATATCGCCCATCCTTGTGATTATATTACAAAAAGAACAAGCAAAAACCCTACTACAATGATCTATGAAAAACTATACTATTCATACTTATTATCTGGTGGGAAAAACGATTACAATATCACATAAGGGTTGAGATAGAGAAAAGATCCAAACACCAATAAAATAGAAACAACATCAAGAATCAAAAACGTTTCATGCAGAGCCAACAATCCACGAATTCAGGTTCTGATACCAATTGATGGAACACGCCGGTGAGGGTGGTCCCTCACCAGGATCGTTGTCGGATACCAAATATACACATAACAAATATAAAACCTAAACGTGCATCTAAAGCAAAGTTTAGATTCGTTATCCTTCAAGATCGAGGCGTTGATTCCACTGAAGATCTTCTAGTCTGTCTCCCAACCTCGTTCGAATACCGAGTGGATAGCAATCTGTTGAACGTGAAGAAGGTGCCTTCTGTTTCGTCTCCTCAAAACCTAGTTCCCAGATGTTATTTTTCTGATTTCGTGTACTAGGTTTTTACACGAATACAAGACCCCCTTTTATATGCTCCATAGGTTTCATGGTCCAAACTAGGGATCCACTAGAAGGTATAGGGTTTGGGCCTCTTACAGACCCAAATACTCTTATGTTCAGCCCAAAACATTATTTGGCCTGAGAACATTAATTCATCCCACTAGAGAATTAATGTTGCACTCCCGTTCTATCCCAAACTGAATCAGAGCTTCTATTAGACTTTATAATTCCCCGTATTAAAGATATCACACGTCCATTAATTATTAAAGGTTCTAACTGCTTTAATTAATTAATGTCTTTTATTCCTTGAGTAGTACCACTTAACCTTTGTTGTCGTACGGATTAAATCCACCTGCAGGGTTTAATACGATAATCCTTTATGAGATGTTGTCAGCGTCCCCTCAGGACTTAAGCAATTAGAACCGAATAGTGCATGTGATGTTTCCACGTGTTGTGCCTGGGTAAAGACTTCGGCCAACAAATAAATGATAAAGGAATAAATGTAAATGGAAAACGTAAAATGCTCAAGATTTGATGACCCAATTCACCTTTGAATAGGCTACGTATGGGGGCAGTACCAAGCCAGGAACTCACTATCAAAATATCTGCCTAGAATGCTAAAGTTTCGACCATTTACAATGATGGCCATGCAGCCTATTTATAGAACTAGATTTATATTTGGCTCCTGGCCCATCAGGAATGGGTGGGCTTCGGTACCTTCGTCCCAATCTGGCCAGAAGAATTGGCTTTGACACCTTGATATGTGCAAGGATCAGGCCGTGGTCGATTCAGTGGGTTGTCTTTTTGGGCGTCTGACATTTGTTTTGTTCCTTCGTACTTATCTGATCCCACCTAATACACTAGAGAGTGGATTTGGCGATGCGTCCAACTACATATTGACCTGTGACGCATGTAGAGCTTCAGTGGCCTCATGGGGAGGTCGCTCAGATGGGCGGACTCCTAGGAGGTTGCACCTTGCCCAGTTTCGCCCAACGAGGTCACCTCATTTCCCTATTCGGCTGAGCTCTGATTACCATATTAGATTCATGTCCAAGAGGTCGGGAAGTGACTACATGGCTACAACAATAGCCCCTCAGGTCGTCAATCCAAGCTGTAAACTTTCGAGTTGCAGGCTTGAGAAACGACCTGACTCTATTGATGTTCGAGTTCTAATTTTTGATTTCTGGCCTACTGGATGAGCCGACTTTCCGGTGTTGATCATTCGAAATGGGTTCTCAATATGGAAAATGGGGTGACGTTTGGGTGACTGATAATAATGACTTTCACCATTTTGTTACCAATCACGCGTTTGGGAAGTCCTGGAAATTGTGGAAACGCCCCGCTTATACTTCACGGATTTTGCAAACTGGCCCTCAATTTGGGAAGTCCTGGAAATTACGAAAATTCCTATGCTATCTGGTCTGATCATAAGTCGCCGCATTGTATCTGACTTTTATGTACTAATCCTAATTTCTTCTTTGTTTTGCAGCTTTGTTCGTCCATCGAAAATGCGACCTCAACTGGCACTTTACTAAGGCCAATAAAGAATCTCTCAAGGTGCCGACGACTTTTCGCGGAATCAATTTCCTAAACTTGGTCTCGGAGAGGCTTTAGGTCGAGCTCCACACTTATCAATGCCAACTAAACATTCCTCGTAAGTCGTGACATTTGTATTTTATTATGCATGGACTGCCTCATACATGTACTTACATTTGTTGTTTATTTGAAGCTGAAAACTTTCCGACTTACTAGGAGATACCCACTGCTGCTCTGATGGCTACCCGGAAGAAATCGGTTCTCGGCTCAATGCGGCCCGGGGTCGTGAGCCCCACGGCCCTGACGCCTCCTAGATCCGCTGCCTCCAACAGGGGCAAGAGGCCTATGGAGGCTGCCCCAGAGGCTACCGAGAGGGAAACTCGAAAGAGGGCTTGCGTGTCTGAGTCTCGGGCTCGGTCGCCCAGAGACCCGAGCAGTCCCCCTCCTTCTGGTGTTGGCTGCCATCCGGAAGATCATTCTTGGGTCGGCTGGGATGAGGAGCACATTAATGAGTAATTGTTCTCAGTCTGCCTTTTTGTTAGTTACCCTTTGTGTGTACTGATTTGTGGCTTTTATGTCAGCCCTACCCGCACGTCGGCCACCTTTGCCGGGAATGTCATCGATTTCCTTCGGTCAAAGGATGTTGACCTGGAGGGGCTCCCTGATAACTGGCCCAGATATTGATTGGGTGTCATCATTGCTCGAATTTATGTGACTTTCATACTCAATTTGATAGGAGTCCATGCTTTTATTGCACTAATTTCACTCAATTGAGCCTAAATGTAGAGAAAGATGGTGTTTCATTTATTTGTGCAGAAAATGAGCAAGAAACGAATTAAAAGTGCTTTGATCTAGAAAGAAATTTGAGAAGAGGGTTGAACCATATGAAGCTCCTTGAAAAGGCAGTCGCAACAAAAAATGAATCAACTCAATCCGAGATCGAAAGCTCGAGTTATGAGCGAAACAAAACTGATGCGCAGCTGAAAAATTTCCATCGGCCCAGTTTGTGAAATTCAAAGATGTGGCCCAAGTTGCAAGCTATTTGACCATTTCTAGTGAGGCCCAAATAAATTCAGCATGTTAACATTTGGGCCATTTATTTATCAAAGAATGGGAGCCCACTTGAATAAAAAAAAGTCAGTTGGTATTGGAAGGAAAAGAAAAGAGTTGCTGCCATTTAATTATAGAACTCGTGGACCCACTTTTGCAATATCAAATTACTGCAGAGAGAGAAAAACAGGAAGCTGGAATTAAAAATTGGAAGCATGATTTTTTTTATTGAGGAAAGAAGTGGCGACATTGGATATTTTTGCCTCCTCAGCAATTTCAACCATCAGATATTACTAAAAGCAACAAAAAGCACCAGTAGTAAAATTCGAGGGGGGTCATTAGCATTTTGAGAGGAGAATTTTAAAGAAAGGTTTAAATAGGGTTTTAGAAATTTTCTTCCTCCACACACACCAAAACACTATTAGGTAGATTTCTTGCTTTCTAGAGTAGAATATCTTTGGGTTCAAGAACTAAGACAAGATTCAAGGTGTAATATCTCTGTTAGGTTACTTCTATTTCCTTTAATTGCTTTCTTTAAGTTAAATTGCAATGTTCTTGGATATACGTTTGCTATTGCTTATGGGTTCAATTAAAATCATGATAAGCTAAATTTTCTTGTGTTTAGGTGTTTGGAATTATGAGGTGGTTGACTATTTGTTTTGATTGTGGTGGTTTATTTTTATTGATGGTTGATTCGTAGATTAGAGGAATTTTATTGTTCAATTTGGTTGGATTATGCTATTAGCTTGTGTGTTAATGCTTGTTTATTGCAACGAGAGTTAGGTAGATGGGATAAGACATATGGGTATTGGTTTAATCATTCGAATTTGAGTTAATTATGTCCTATTTCAATGAGCGTTGGGTAGATGCATTAGAACCCCTCTAATTTACATTATCTCTTGAGTTAACACCTTAAGTGAAAAGTGAAGAGGTTATAGGAGAGTGAACCTTAGTATACAAGTGAAAAAACACGGTGACAGCGTATATAGATAAGTAGAGAACCTTAATCGTGTGATTACCCAGATTAGAAAAGACAATTTTTCCTTCCGATCCTAGGATTTAAAAAACGTTGAACCCTAAGCTTATGAAGTACGGTTGAGATGATTGTTTAGTGATTGCTCTTATGAATAGCCGAAAATAGAGACAAACCCCATAATTAATCTTTTGACAATCATCTCACAAGGAAAAACACCATAACACCTCTCACTCACTTGGAACAAAATTGTTTGTTGCTTTGTTGTTTTCTTCTTTGCTTGTTGAATTCTCTTGTTGCTATTTTATTGTCTTGTTGTTAATTTTGTTTTAAATCAAAAAATCAAACGTGATTAACACTATAATTGCGCGACAACTTATAGCATTGGGGCTATATTATCACCACTAGTCCCTTGTATCGATATTTAACCGGGCACGAAACGATCCTCTTATACTTGAGAGGTGAGTGTTGCAAAACTCTTGTCAAGTTTTTTGCACTGTTACCGGGGACTAGTTAGTCAATAGTATAACCCGTTTTTCGTTGAACGTAGTTAATAGTGTGTTTTATTTTAGTTCCTAACGTTGCTAATACTTGTCTTGAGATTTGATGATTTATCGTTTGTGGAGGTGTGCAATTATTTGAATAAATGGAAGGATATAACTATTATGAATGGAATCAAGGCTTTGATCATAATCGTATGGTTTATCCTCCACAATGATGAGAGTTGGTTTGATAATTGGGGGAACATCTACCACGATTATCAAACGCAACAAGTTCCCTCATATTATCAAACGCAACAAGTTCCCTCATATTATCAAGAAGTACTAGCAAAATTCATAGAGGATAGTCAACTAATTAATAAATATTATGACGAAAAAATGAAAAAAAAAGGATGAGTTGAATTTATCTCTAGCCAATCAAATTAGTGTTTTAGAAGGTGAAATTAGTCAATTTGGCTCATGTGAGAATCGTGAGCTTGAGGAGGAGGAATTTTTCGATACACACATTGACAAGAATGAGCTTGACCATGACATTGCTTGGTGGATCATTAAAGAAGATGAGGACCCATGTGAGAAGGACAATGAAAAGGAGTATCCAATGGTCAATAAAAATGAAGAGAAGGATCCCTCGGAGGACTATGAGTGTAAAGCTATGAATATAGTAGAGCTTTGTGTCCAAGAGAAAATTGAGAAATCTTTTGATCCTTACTTTTCTCATGCTTATGACAATCTTTTGTTTGATAGTTACATTAATCCTTTATTTGTAGATGAAATTGATGATACTTCTTTTTTAGTTCATAACAATTCTAGGAGCCCAATGAATGTTGAAGAATTACTAGAAAAAGAAGAAAGAGAGGATGAAGAAGAAGAAAAAGAAGAAAGAGAGGATGCAGAAAAAGATGAAGAGGAATGTCCATTAATGGATGTGTGCAACAAGGAATAAGAAAATCAAGAAGCATCCAACAAGACATTGGATACTGAAATGAGCATTTATAATCCCTTATACTCTTCAATTTTCACTTTATTTGATATTGATGCTTCTATCGATTTTGTTTTACCTCTTGATACATATAATCAAAAGAAAGAAGTTGAAAAAAGTTTGGGCATCCTTTAGATAAGAGAGAAAGAAAGACAAAAGATGATGGTGAGAGAAAATAGATATAATTTGGGGAACTCCATCATCCAAAATTATGCAAGAGAGATGGAGGTTGTTGGTTGATCTTTCATGAGAGCCTCCTTCATTTTGAGGACAAAAGATTAAAATACGAAGGCAAGGAGAATCGATATCTATGACCTTTCTGATGAGTTGAACGATTTAAGTTCCGTCCGGCATAGGACGTTAAACCTAGCGTTAAATGGGAGGCAACCCATCTTTACTTGCTTTTATGTGTCATGTGTTTGTTATTTTGATCTTGTTTTTGTAGTGTCGTTTTTTGTAGGTTGTTGAGGTCGTGTGACGAGGCTTGGTGAAGATATTGAGCTTAAAGGAAAGATCGTGCTTGAAGGAAACTTTAGTACAAACATTTTTTTTCCCAAACTTAGATTTGCTTAGCAAAGTCTAAGTTTGGGGGGTGTGCATCTTTTTATGCATTTTACATTTGCATCGGCGCACTCCCGTTTTTGAGGATCTTGGTGGTTGTTCACCTTTTGGCAACTTTTTGGGCTTAATTGGTGTTAAATACTTGTACATGAGTTTTGCCTTGGTGTTTAAGTGTGGAGTTGAGGTTGATTTACTTGTCTATAATTGTTGGTGCAAAAGTGTGTGCTTATGAGTATGGTGCTTGGTGCAATTTCATGGTAAACTACTCCCTTTTCCAAATTTAGAATTGCTTAGCAATGTCTAAGTTTGGGGGGAGGATAATCGTTATTTTACGTTTCATTTGCACCGGCGCACCCACTTGCTCTACTTGGTTGAGGTCATTGCTTGTTGGTGGTTGGCATAGTGCTATATTGTTGGATGATTTTGTGGTATCTTTGATCCTTGGATATTTTGTATTGTGATGGATGCTTTTGTGTGAGATGTTGAGATTTTTACTTGGTTGATTGGTAATATTGAATGAGATTAGGTGATTACTTGTTGGAGGATTTTACTACTTGATTACATGCTTTGAAATTGGTAGACTATGGATTGTGTTACTATTTCCTATTGCTAAAACTTGAGAGATTTGAGCATTTAGAATAATCTCCAAACTGATGTAACTCAGGAAATAAGGACATGGATAAAAAACCATCCTACTTACCTGATCATCGGAGACCCATCTGGTAGAGTTCAAACTAGACATCAGATTGGTGAAAGTGCAATTTATTGCTGTTATCTATCTTTGAAGAAACCCCTCACAGTTGAAGAAGCTCTAGCTGATGCAAGCTGGATACTAGCCATGCAAGAAGAACTAGATCAGTTTAAAAGGAATCAAGTTTGGAAACTTGTAGACAGACCAACTCACCAAGATGTGATTGGCACTAAGTGGGTCTTCAAGAACAAGAAGGATGAGCACAACGTGATAATCAGAAATAAGGAAAGACTCATTGCTAAGTGACATTCACAATCAGAAGGGATTGATTATGATGAAACCTTTGCACCAGTCGCTCGCCTTGAAGCCATTCGGCTGTTTCTGGCTTATGCTACTCATAGAGGTTTTATCGTGTATCAGATGGATATAAGGATTGCATTCTTAAACGGGGTACTAGCAGAGGAAGTTTATATCGAACAAGCTCTTGGCTTTGAAATGAGCAACCAGGTGTACCGTTTAAGAAAAACTCTTTATGGACTGAAATAGGCTCCCAGAGCTTGGTATGATACACTATCTCAGTTCTTGATAGACATCGGGTTCACTAAGGGAATGATAGACAGAACCTTGTTCGGAATTGAAGACAGAGATGATATTCTGATGGTTCAAATCTAAGTGGACAACATTATCTTCATATGTCCCAATCGGAACTTATGTGAGAAGTTCAGCAAACTGATGCAAGGGAAATTTGAGATGTCCATGATGGGTCGGATGAACTACTTCCTAGGTCTTCAAGTAAGACACAGAACTGAAGGGATCTTCATCTGTCAGGCCAAGTATACCTGAAATTTGTTGGCCAAGTATGGAATTCAAAATCGCAGATTGCTGAATTCCAATGATGACTTCTTTCAAGATGGATCGCACGAGAATGGTCGTAAAACTAATCGAGAAAAGAGTATAGGGCTCCAATTGGATCACTATTATACCTGACTGCCTGCAGACCAGATATAACATTTACAGTAGGTGTATGTGCCAGATTTCAGGCAAATCCAATGCAAAGCCACCTGGAAGCAGCTAAGTGGATTCTTAAGTATTTGAAGGGGACAGTTAACCTTGGGTTATACTACACATCAAATGATAATCTAGAGCTTAGTGGGTACTCGATTACGATTATGGAGGTTGCGAGAATGAGAGTAAAATCAACCTCGGTACATGTCGAGTTTTTGGGAAGTGTTTGGTCTCTTGGTTTTCAAATGAACAGACATCTGTTGCCACATCTACTACTGAAGCAGAATATATGGCCGAAGGAAGCTGTTGTTCCCAATTGCTCTGGCTTTGTCAGTAATTGAGGGATTATAACATTATAGCTACAAATGAAGCTATCTTCTGTGACACTAATAGTGCTATTGCAATCACTCAGAACCTAGTTCAACATACCAGATGCAAGCACTATTAGTGTTATTGTCCTAGAGACAATCTATTGTAAGGACATAATATTAATTCAAATAATAATTCTTTCACTAAGGTCAGATGGGTCAGGTTATCCTGATGATTTTACCCTGAGAAGGACGGATTGCCCTGAGTCAAAGTCTACTGAGACAATGATCTGAAGCCGCTTTTGAAGCTTCAGATTAGCCCAACTGAGCCTGAGTTTATCAGAGATCCGAGGCGCTTGGATCAGATAATTATCTTATTGAACCCTCAGTAGAGTTAGTCCAGTTTGGTAACTATCTGTTCTAGCTACTCAAGTGGTGTGCGGAATGGTTGGCCCTAAGTTTATACTCGTTTTAGCTTTCTTTGAAAATCTTCCTTCAATAAAAGCGATTGATTAAGGTTTGTGATCAATTTGATGCAAGTTCGATTGGATTGGTTCCAAATGAATATCGATGAACTATGCTTTTCAAAGTGAAAAATATCAATAGATAATAATGCAAAATCTGAAAGCAAAACAAAGCCAAAGCAATTATAGTGGTTCAGAGACTCAAGCTCCTACGTGCACTCTCTCTGAACTTCAGAGAAATTCTTTAACCACTTCCTAAAGCTTTCTGGCTAATCACTGTAGCTTACTCACTTTTCTACCTTGAGTTTTCTTGTCGACTCACTGCAAACTTACTAACTCAAACACACACAAGTGTTCGGACTACCACAAGTAGCTTACTAACTTATTCTCTAGAGTTTTTACGGCTAACTCCTTCGTAGCTTACTAACTCTTTACAACTCTAACTCACCAACAATATGTTGGGGAATTAATTTACGGATCTATTAGGGATGAATAATTAAATACAAATTTAATTCTAACAATTATTACTAGCATGAATTAATCCTATATTAATTCAAATAATAATTCAACAACAAATCATGCATATAAACAGTTCACATAAATCCTACGTATGCGGAATTACTACGAGTTTACGTGAACTAACCTCTTGGATTGGCAATGGTATCGTCGATAAAAACACACCAAAAAGCCTTCCCAAGTATTCCCTAGTCCTTGCTCGTCAATCCGGTGGAAGGAAGCTCGCGAATAATTAAAAAAAGGGAAAATAAAAATTTGTTGCACCACCTTTGTGGATTTACTAATTTTTCCAGCACATGGAATTGTACATGGGAATGAAACACTCATCCCCTATTTATAGAGGGGTGTTGGTCAAAATTTTGTGATAAAATAATATGGGAAAATAATTTTCTTGATCTCCAAGAAATCTTGAATATATCTCATATATTCTTTTCTCCATAATTAAAATATTCCACAAAAATCTCAACTCCTCTTGTTATGGGAATTTTCAAAAAAATAAGGATCAAGATTCCAAGATTTGGATCTTCTTGAATTTATGAGATATACCTGTATTGCAAGAATACATATCTTCCATAATATCTTTTCAAGAAAATCAAGAAAATCTTTCTTTCCCTTATTCTTTCAAAATTTTCAAAATTTACATATAAATAACCAAGTGGGAGATTTCTTGAATTTAATGAGATAATCTTGTATTTCAAGAATACATATCTTCATTCCATAATAAAATTCAAAGAAAATCTTTCTCCACTTTTATTCATAATTTTCGAAAAAAATGAGGAAAAATAAGCAACAAAATTTATTTTATTTTTAAACACCTTTTTAAGTTATTGGACTTTATCTTGGGCTACTTGAGGGGCCTTTAGGAGAATTAAGATTGGATCTTCCAATGGATCTTGAATTATCAATATTGAGCCACAATATTATTCAAGCCCATAAATATTAATTAATCCCACTACATAATTAATATTGGACTATCCATCTTAACCCATATTACAGTTAATATGACTCCTGGTTATTATTTCCCATGTTTAAGATTATCTAGCCCATTAATTAATTCAAGCCACTGAAATAGCTTTCCATTAATTAATATCTTTTATCCTTGGTAAAGGAACGGTTCAACATTATTATTCATCAGGAAACTAGTTCCACTTGCAAGATTTGGTATGATAAAACTTATGAACCTCCCAAGGGGAAAATCGAACAAGCGTACTTGCACACGATTCTCCGTATTAAATCTTAGCAATCGCATGTGACCAATAATATTGCCCAATATATAAAGTATTGAATCTCGTTGATTCTCTTCTCGTAATAAGTCAAAGCAATAATTACTAACCACACGCGATCCTATTTAAGGGGACGAAGATTATGAAATAACGAAACCGAGGTCTAATTCTTCCTAGTTGGTTACGAAGAATTTGTCCTCTGTGGAATCCTCTTGAGGCACTAGACATGCACTAATGTAATCTATTGGTCAAGACAAACCAATCGAGCCTTACACTTCAACCTTTCACGATGGATTGTTCATTTCCATCTAGGTCGTGAATGGTGTACTTTTGGTTACAAGGAATTGTTAATTTAATCTTTTGTGATCTGGTATCACAAAATTAACTACAATGTAACACGTACTATTTATTGCACAGTTATGCAGTAAATATATGTAACATTCGATGATATTTAAAGCATCAGTGATAAACAATTTATTTCAGTAAATAAGTCCGAAATTCAGTCTGATTATACAAAGTAAAAGCATACTTTCCATTATAATCCCAACAATATCCCACTTATACTCAAAGTCTGCTTTTAAGTATACGTCAACATGTCTCGTGTAGTACATGACAACTAATGCCACCTACACGAACCTAATAATGTCTCCCACTTATACTCAAAAGCCAGTTAGCAACGGTCTTGACACCCATTCCTTCCACATGTGTCTCTCGAATGTATTCTGAGGTAGACCCTTTGTGAATGGATCAACTAGGTTGTCTTCGACGTGATCTTTGCCACCTCTATATCTCTCTCTTAACGATTTCTTGTATAAGATGGTATTTCCTTTCAATGTGTTTGATGGCCTTGTGGGCTTGGTTGGTTTGAATTTGCAATCGCTTCCTCGGCATTGTCACAATAAATAGTGATTGTCTTTGGGCAAATTCGAACTACATCCAAGTCCACTAGGAAGTTCTTGAGCTAAACCGCTTATTTATTTGCCTACATAGCGACTACATATTCGGCTTCCATGGTAGAATCTGCGATGCATTTTTGCTTAACGCTTCTCCATGTCATGGCTCCTCCCCCCATGCAAAACACACTATCGGAGGTAGATTTTCTGGAATCTAAGTCTGATTGGAAATCCGAGTCCGTGTAGCCGATGGGGATTAGACTATCTGAGTGATAAACCAACATTCTATCTCGAGTTCTTTTCAAATACTTCATAATGTTTTTAACTGCCGTCCAATGTTCCTTCCCCGGGTTACTTTGATATCTTACCACCATGCCAATGGCATAGCAGATATCCGGTCTCGTACACAGCATTGCATACATAAGGCTTCCGCGGTAGAAGCATCTGAGAATGCCTTTCATGTCATCTATCTCCTTTTGTGTCTTGGGCACATTTCCTTGGATAGATGGATTCCATGCCCGAAAAAGTACAAAGCCTTTCTTGGAATCTTGCATCTTTCAATCGTTTCAAGACAGTGTCTATGTATGAAGCTTGCGATAAGCGTATCATCCTTTTCTTGCGATCTCGAGAGATCTTGATCCCAAGGATGTGCCCGGCTTCCCCTAAGTCCTTCATATCAAACTGTTTGAAAGCCATGCCCTTACATCTGATAACACTTTTACATCGTTCCCGATGAGCAAAATGTAAATCTCACGATAGTACTAAGAATACCAATGCGATTCAGACATGCTTTTTGTACACACAACTTTTCGAACTCGTTTTGATCAAATCTATAAGACTTTATAACATGATCAAAACATTGGTTCCAAGCTCGACGGATGCTGTTTGAGTCCGTAAATGGACTTCATGAGCTTACAAACTAGGTGTTCTTGGCCCTTTTCAATGAAGCCTTGGGGTTGTTGCATATAGATTTCTTCATCAAGACTTAGTTAAGGAAAGGCATCATGACATCCATTTGCAGATTTCAAAATCGAGACGCGCAAAGAATCGACAAGAGAATCCGGATGGACTTGAGCATTATTCTGGTGAAAAGGTTTCCTCATAGTCGATCCCTTCTTTCTGAGTATAACCTTTCGCCACAAGCCTTGCCTTGAAGGTTTCCACCTTCCCGTCCGATCCCCTTTTTCTCTTGTATACCCACTTGCAACCAATGAGTTTGACCCCATTAAGTGGTTCGACTACCTCCCACATTCTGTTATGATCCATAGAACCCATTTCGGCTTTCATTGCCTTTTGCCAAGAAACCGAATCCTTGTCTTGGATTGCCCCATCATATGTCCATGGGTCTGATTCGTCTTGTCCGGGAATCAAGTCCGAGGACTCTCCTATCCCTATGAATCTCTCGGGCTGTCTCACAACCCTCCCACTACGACGAGGTTCCGGTTGTGAAAGTGTGTCGTTTGGTATGTCATCTTGTACAGTTGGCAACGAGGTTAGCCCCCTTAGCTCACTTAAGGTAATCTTGTTGGGGAATTAATTGCCCGGATCTGTTCGTGATGAATATTTAAATAAAAATTTAATTCTTGACAATTATTAATAACATGAATTAACCCATATTAATTAAAATAATAATTCAACAACAAATCATGCATATAAACAGTTCACGTAAATCCTACGCATGCGGAATTACTACGAGTTTACGTGAACTTACCTCTTGTAATGGCAATGGTCTTGTATATGAAAACACACCAAAAGTCCTTCCCAAGTATTCCATTGTCCTTGCTCGACAATCCGGTGGAAGGATACTCGCGAACAATTAACAAAAGGAAAAATAAACTTTGTTGCACCACTTTTGTGGATTTACTAATTTTTCCAGCACATGGAATTGTACTTGGGAATGAAAGAATCATCCCCTATTTATAAATGGGGTGGTGGACGATTTTTAGGGAAGAAAAAAAATGTGGGAAAATCTTTTCTTGATCTCCAAGAAATCTTGAATATATCTCCTATATTCTTTTCCCCATAATTAAAATATTCCACAAAAATCCCACCTCATCTTGCTATGGTGATTTTCGAAATATTAGGAGAAAAGATTCCAAGATTTGGATCTTCTTGAATTTATGAGATATTCTTGTATTTCAAGAAATACATATCTTCCACAATATCTTTTCAAGAAAATCAAGAAAATCTTTCTTTCCCTCATATTTCAAAATTTTTGAAACTTATCTATATGAATAACCAAGTGGGAGATTTCTTGAATTTAATGAGATAATCTTGTATTCCAAGAATACATATCTTCATTCCATAACAAAATTCAAAGAAAATCTTTCTCCCCTTTTATCCATAATTTTCGAAAAAAACAAGGAAAAATAGGCAACAAATTTATTTTATTTTTAAACACCTTTTTCAGTTATTGGACTTTATCTTGGGCTACTTGGGGGGCCTTTAGGAGAATTAAGATTGGACCTTCCAATGGACCTTGAATTATCAATATTGAGCCACAATATTATTCAAGCCCATAAATATTAATTAATCTCACTACATAATTAATATTGCACTATCCATCTTAACCCATATTACAGTTAATATGGCTCCCGGCTATTATTTCCCGTGTTTAAGATTATCTAGCCCATTAATTAATTCAAGCCACTGAAATAGCTTTCCATTAATTAATATCTTTTATCCTTGGTAAAGGAACGGTTCAACATTATTATCCATATTGGAAACTAGTTCCACTTGCAAGATTTGGTATGATAAAACTTATGAACCTCCCAAGGGGGCAAATTGAACAAGCGTACTTGCACACGATTCTACATATTAAATCTTAGCAATCGCATGTGACCAATAATATTGCCCAAGATATAGGGTATTGAATCTCACTGATTCTCTTCCCATAATAAGTCAAAGGAATAGTTACTAACCACACGCAATCCTATTTAAGGGACGAAGATTAAGAAATAACTAACCATTGAGGTCTAATTCTTCCTAGTTCAGTTCTGAAGAATTTGTCCTCCTGTAGGTCTTCTTCAATGCATCAGTCATTCACTAGTGTAATCTCTTGGTCAAGACAAACCAATCTGAGCCTTACACTACAACCTTTCACGATGGATTATTCATTTCCATCTAGGTCGTGAATGGTGTACTTTTAATTACAAGGAACATTAATTTAATCTTCGTGATCTTGGTATCACTAAATTAACTACAATGTAACACGTCTTATTTAATGAACAGTTATAAAGTAAATATATGTAACATTCGATGATATTTAATGCATCAGTGATAAATAATTTATTTCAAAAAATAAGTCCGAAATTTCATTATACGATTATACAAAGTGTTGGTCGGTGTAACGAAGTCTTACACGTGTATGGGGGGAATCTACGTGTTAGGTGTTTTTAAAACTTTTCTTTTATCGAGGTCACTTGGGTCAAGGTTATCGATGATTTGGTCCCCGAAGCCACAGATCGCCTCGAGTCAAAGTCTCCGAGAGGCGGTGATCTGGTCGCTTTTAAAACCTCGAGATAAACCCAACCGAGTCCCGAGATTGAGAGATCCCTGAGTTGCTTGGATCGGATAACTAACTTACTAAACCCTCGGAAAAGAGTAATTTCGGTTTGGTAACTATCTGTTATAGCTACTCGGATGTGTGGAATGGTTGACCCTTAGTTTATACTTTCGTTTTAAGCTTTTCTTCAAAAACCTTCCTTTAATGGAATAGTGATTAGGTTGTGATTCAATTATATGCAACTTCGATTGGATTGATTCCAACTGAAATGTCGATGAAAATATGCTTTAGAATATATGCAGCAGTTAAGCAAAAGCAAAAGCGAAAGCAAAAAACACAAGAGATTATAGTGGTTAGGAGACTCAAGCTCCTCGTCACTCTCCCCGATCTCTTGATGAAATTCACTAATCACTTCCTTGAGCTTTTCGACTACCTCTGTAGTTTACTTACTCCTTCGTACGAGTTTTTCGACTACCTCTGTAGTTTACTTACTCAACCCGACCTTGAGCTTTTCGACTACCTCTGTAGTTTACTTACTCAACTCACACAAGACTTTTAGGACCACAAGTAGCTTACTAACTTCTCCTCTAGAGCTTTCGACTACCTCTGTGGTTTACCCACTCTTTACAACTCAATCTCACCAACAATCACACTCAAACTACCTTACAAAGGGTTTGGGGTTTCTTAGTTGGTTTCCAACTAGAATGAGATATCCTTTACAATAAAGAACAATGCAAAGGCTAGGATATCTCGACTAAGCTTTGGATATATCTTATCAAGCTAGGCTTAGTTTAATGAGCTCTCTTCAATATAAAGCACTTGGGAAATTCTTAGGTTTTCGAGTGCTTCAACTTGCAATAATAAGTTTGAGCTCTTGAGTTGCTTACAAATTTCCCGTAACCTTTCAATGTAGAAGGTCACAAGTATTTATAGGCATACACCAAGGTCACTCTTGAAAAACTATCCGTTGGAGAGATAGCTCCGAGAGTTTCCTCTTATGGTGTGTGAGAAACGGCTATATTTAGGATTTGACACTCCCTAACACGTTTTAGGCAATAGCCTTTCATGTAGCCGGTCTTCACTTTTTGCAGTCTGGAACTTAGTACTTCTGACATCTTTTTCAGCGACCTGTCGTTGTCAGTGTCAGTATGGTACAGTGTTGTCTTCCTCTTTTTGACTTTTGTCTCCAGTTAAAGGTAGACAACTCAAGCGACTCTTTTGGTTACAATCTACGGTGATATAACCTTAACAACACTTTGTCTTAGTTCCTTTTTATGCACTTTGAATGTTATGGGCAATATCTAACTTTTCTAAGGAATCGCGATCTTCTCGATGTGCATCGCCAGGATAGATATGTTGATTGCCTCGGAACATTGAGGGTTTATCTTGAGCATTGATTACATTCTTGACTCTCGGTAATTCTTTGTGCCTTGATATTCTTGATCTTGATTCTTGATCTTGATCTTACGTGTCTTGAGTCTTGAGTCTTGACGTCTTCGAGTCTTTATAGATGTCTTGGGTGATATCTTGAGTCTTCATCTTGAGTCTTGGATCTTGATTTCATCTTGAGTCTTGATATCTCGGTTTCATATTGAGTCTTGATATCTCGATTTCTCACTTTGAGACTTGAATCTCGATTTCATCTTGAGTCTTGATTTCTTCGTTTCATCTTTGAAACTTCAGAAACTTCCGATTTCATCTTGAAACTTCGGTTTCTTGAGAAACTTCTCGAAGTTCTTGAGAATCTTGAGATCCTAACTTCGATCTATATCTTTGACTATACATTTTGCGAGATAACATCCCGAATACTCTAAAAACCGAATCGACTCAATTATCAAGATTATTCTGAACATGTCATACTCAGGGGTTTTGGGATCTAATCAAAATCATATCTTTTATTAAATTCATCTCCCAACAATTTCCCCCTTTTTGATGATGCCAAAACCTATCTTGTTACACACATACTTAACCTATACTCAGGTTTCAGGTTTATCCTATTACAAGATTGGTTTTATTTTCAACAATTTCCCCCATAAATAATGAGTCTCTTAACAATTAATCTCCCAACAATTTCCATCTGAGAGAATCTCACAACATTTTTTTTTTGATAATGAATGTCTCAAAGGATTCATCACCAAATACTTAATTTCTCAATCAATTAATCTCAGAGACAATCATTCAGGCATATCAAAATTAAAAGACATGTAAATAAGATTATGAGATATTATCTTTTGAGCATAAATGATAAGTTTTCATTGATGATCGTGAGATGTTACAAGTTACAATGAATCTTATAAGAACAAAATCAAAAAGACAAAAACAAATAAAAAGATTACATGAATCTTACGAGTCTTCATCTTACGAGTCTTCATTACATTTCTTGATTAAAGCTCTTGATTCGGTTCTTGACTCCGCTCTTCCACCTCATCATCGCGAGGACTTCTAGGTCGAACATTCAAGAATATCTCTTCTTGATTGCATCTCTTTCTTTGATGATATCCAGATTGTTTCTGTCGGACCCTAAGCGAGTGGCGATTGAGATATTTCCGAGAAATGGCTTTTCTCGTTAACACAACCATTCTCGACTCGGGAGGAGGGTACACATATGGACCAGGCGGTTATCCGCACCTTTCCTTCATCCGCTAGATTTATCCATCCTTGAAGATATTTTGGATAGAAGGTCGGGGAGATAGTCGATGAAAGCCTCATTCGGATCCGAGCTCTCCCCTCTCCATTCTCTCGAAAGCACATCATAGTAGAACGAAAGGTTCTCTTGATTTCTTCCCACGCATCATTGAGCTGGATAGGCATCCACTTGTCAACGTGCGGCCATTTCTGTGCTTTTGTGTTCCCTCTCCTCTTGCTTGCGAACCTTTTGAACCCACTCCTTCTTTTTACGCTCTTCTTCTACCTTCTTTTTCGATCTTTGGTACACGAAGCGAAGCTTTTTCTTTGCTTGTTCAATCTGGAGTGTTTTCAGAGCGCTTCTGGTGTTGAAGACTTTCTTCTTGGGCTCAGACTCAGAATCTTCAATACCCAATATCAATTTCCTCTGAACTGGCTTAGAAGCCTTTGCTCTTTTGCTCTCAGGCTCTTCCATCACCACGGCCTTCCTCTTGATGGGCAATTCAGCACCAGCCTGGCTTGTCCCAATCCTTCCTCTACTACTCAGTTTCTCCATAGCAACTTCCTGCATTGTTTCCTCTGAAACCTGAGTGTAGACTGGCTTCTCCACCTCTTTGAACTTAAGCTTCTCAGTGGCTTCAATCTCTTTCATGGCTTCGGCAAGTATCTTCTTTTTAGCATTTTTAACAACCTTGCCCTTCAGAGTATGTTCCAATAATTCCCTGAGATCAGCTCCAGGTCTTTCCCCCTTCTCGGAACCATACTCTGGCAGAAGCCTGGAGAGTGCTGTGTCCATGTAATATTGCTCTTTGCTGACACTCCGCACCTCCCCTGCCATCTGATCTTGCTCTTCCTCAAGCCGCCTAAGGTGGTTCTTCGCCACAGAGAACTCTTCAGACAGATGAGCAAATTGGCTTGAGAGAGCTTCCTTGAACATGTCTGTCATCTTGGCCATGAGCATTGAGCTCATTTCCTCTACAACGTTCTTCACTAGCATCTCATTCCTCTCAACCAACTTTGCTTCTAGAATGCGTATGCCTTTTTTGCTTTAGCTCTTCTTCGTGCTTCGGCCTTGACCCCTCCATCTTGTCTTCTAGCTTTGTTTCCATGGAGGTCAGCTTTTCTGTCATAGAGCTCTGAAGCAGCACCAGTTCTGAAGAAGTACTCAATCCTTCAAACTTCTGAGATTGGTTGGCCAAAACTTCCTCCATCTGAGCAATTTTGTTCAGTATTGGCTCAACCTTCTCCAATTTCTCCATCAAGGGGTGAGATCAATCGGGGAGCATTCTTGATCTGCTTTGTGCCTCGAGTTGGCTGTTCATCTGAGTTTTAGTCGAACCTGAGCCCGGTTTGAGCTGGGGCTTCACCCTGAGCTTGGGTGTCCACCTGAGCCTCAGTCTGCATATCGGACATTCTGATTTAAAGGTAGGAACTTGATAAACTTTGGCATAATTATTAATTGTGCCAAAAGTTTGAAAGGCTAACCCGATATGAGGATGTTCAGCGGCTTGATGATCAAGATCGGTTGAGTCTTTCTCATCCGAGATTGACTCTCATCATCCCCTTGTTGGTCCCCATCCCGAGATTTGTCAATGGAGCTCGGGGCACCAACTTCATGATTCTCTCGGCCACCTCCTCTTCACAAGCTCATAAAAATCGAGATTTTCATCCGAGCTTGGTTTTTTGAACCCCGAGAATTCGGTGAGAAAGTTTGTCTCTCGTTCCACCAATCTTCCCCTACGAATGAAGCAATATTAAGCATCTCCGGAAGAGTTTGGTTGAGGATGTAGACCGTTGACCTCAATCCGAAGAAGATGTCTTGGAGGTCGGGGAATGAGCTCATTTCGGGGTAGTGGTCAAGAATGAACCGTTCCCCTTGCTTCTTCGCCATTCGGTCTCTTCAAACTTCTCCTTTCTTGAGCCGGGCTCTCGGGTTGATGGAAGGGTCAATCAACGACTCACTTTCGGGGAGTTCTTCAAAGTTCATCGGCTCCTCGAGGCTCAAAGAACTTCGAGGTTTTGGCGGTGCAACTCCTTAGTCTGGATATGACTTGGTTCTGAGGTCTGAGCTGGCGCCTCCTCAGTGGGAATATCTGCTTGCTCTGAGAACTGAGTGGGCATATCCTCAGCAGGAATTTGAGCATCTTCTGCGGTTTGAGCCGGCATATCCTCAGAGGGAATCTGAGCTTTCTCTGAGGTCTGAGGTCCTTGGAAAATTTCCTGAGAAAATTTGTTTGAGCTCAGTGAAGTCTCAAGAACCTCAGAGAAGACTTGCTCCTCAGTTTGATCCTGTGCCTTTGAGATTGCCTGAGCCAATACATGTAATGGCGATTTTTGAGCAGTTTGGCTCTCAGGCTGGATCTCCTCAGTCTCACTTTCCTCATCCTCATCAGTGAGAACCACCATCCTTTTGCGTTTTGGAGCAAGGGTTTTCTGCTTCTTCAATTTCTCACCCTGCTCCTTCTTGGCTTCCAACAACACCTTCCCCCTGGCTTGTTGGGTTTCCTTTTCAGCAGCCGCAACCGGTGATTCCACTTTCTTCTCTTTCTTTCCCTTGAAAGTCCTCTTCGCAGCAATCGGTTTGAACATAATTTTGGACTTAGGGAATGGGTAGAGTTGGCAAAGATATCCTCCTCCTCTCGGCACATCTCCAGAATGAATGCAATTTTGGTGGCGTGGAGGATTCTGCCTTTGATAGATATTGCCCCATCATCCTCCCTTTTTATGACCTTGGCTTGCTCAGTCACCACCTTGATCAGATATTTTAGCCAGTTGAAATCCTTGGTGGGTGAGTCCTCAATTGCCGCCATCAGTCGGAGTTTGGGAGTGCTGATCTGCTCGAAGCTTCCAGATCGACACATTATGCACTTTCCCACAATATCCATCAATACTCTGTATTTCGGCTGTAGATGCCGTTTGTGCAGAGTTGCCTCAAACTTAACAGGTTTCTCGGCAACCTTGTCAAGATACTCCTGCTCCCGTCCCAACATATACAATGAGGGATCATCTCCCCTATTGCACAACTCAAATACGTCGTTCAAATGCTTAGGGACTATATAGAGCTCTCGAACAAAATCCACATATTTCATTGATTGTTCGAGATGCAAAATAGAAATCTTAGATTCTATACAATCTTCCTCATCGATTTCCATATTTGCAACAAACTCTATTACCTCATGGGTGTACTCTCGCCTACAAGTCGATTTCTTGACGAGGTTCTTTGATTCGGCCAATCGATTAAGTGGAGCGCTTCTTCTTCGTGCTTGGCATTTGACGTGCTCTCCAGAGACACCACATATTCGTACTATGGCTTATTCATCTCAGCTAATCTTTCGAATATGGTAGTGGCCATTTTAGATTTGAAGATTTGAAGATTTAGGGTTTGGGTTTTCTGGGCAAAGGGATTTATTTGCAGAGGATTTTGGGAACGAAGGGTTTGATAAAGTTTGGCTTGAATGGCTTCAAAGGATTAAATAGCTCGAGATCGTGGGAAACCATACCGGTTTGGTGAAAAGCAAGCGGTTAAGATTAATCGATTAATTAATGGCATGAAAAGGTCGATCCCGAAAAGTAAGCCGCCATATTAACTTCATTGGTGATTAAATGTAATGAGCATTTAATGAATGTTGACCTTCTTCGGAATTTCAAAGATCCCGCCCAAAAACATTCCTCAGGTGTTTTGTATTTATTGCGAATGATTACTGAGTTTCACTTAGGCAATAAATGAGTCGCATGAGTCATTACTTCTTCAGACTAATTTCCCTCTTAGTCTTACTGAGTATTGACCTTGATAAAATGTCGAGATGATCTTGAAAGTCTTGAATGGGTTCAAGATATGCTTCGATCTTGACCTTCAAGAAATCGAGTTTCACGAGACTCGATTCGATATTTCCATTTTATCCTGAGCTTCTCAGTAGAATTCTGAGAAAACTTCATGCATCGGAAAACCTTCAAATTTTTAGATTTTACTCTATACACCTGGATCCAACATCCCTAATTCAACTGATAGTTCTTGAAATCTTGATTCAGTCAAAGGTTTAGTCAAGATATCGACTCTCGCTTATCGGTATGAATTTTCTCCATCGATGATGTTTTTTCTCGACATGATCTCGATGAAGTGATGTATGATATCCACATGCTTGCATCGGTGTGCAATATCGATTTTTGTGAAATAGCAATGGCACTATTATTGT
This sequence comes from Stenogyne calaminthoides, assembly GCA_037126765.1. NCBI lineage: Eukaryota > Viridiplantae > Streptophyta > Magnoliopsida > Lamiales > Lamiaceae > Stenogyne > Stenogyne calaminthoides. The sequence continues at coordinate 13,506,085 of JBBCBC010000033.1, forward strand.
CAAAAAATATTGGTACTTCATTGGCTACAACTTTATAATCCCTTAATTGTTATGCGAGGCAAAGAATCGAAACCTGACTTCCTCCAAGGCCATGTATTCCGCCGGTAATCTTGGTTGCTCTTTCGAGGTGCATTTCTTTGAAAACCAAGATATCGGCTTGCTTCAAGAAATTGACAAGTTCTGTAGTGGACTTCTGTCAATTTCGCAACCTCCATAATCGACATCCCGAGTAACGGTTAATTCAAGGTTATCATCATTTGGATACCATAATCCTCTATTCATTTGCCCTTAAGACATTTCAATTATCTTTTGGCGGACCTCCCATGTGACTAGCCTTAGGATTAGCTTGGTATCTTGCACATATCCCAACAACAAATGTTATATCTCGCCTACTTGCTGTGAGATAGAGTAATGATACAATGATTCCTCTATAATCAGTATGACTCACTGATTTGCCTTCAGAATCAGGATCCATCTTGTAGTTAGTATTCATAGGAATTCTAACTGCATTGCAATTCTATACACCATACTTGGCAATCAGATCTCTGGTGTACTTTGCCTGGTTGATGAAGATTCCTTCCTTTGATTGTTTCACTTGAAGACCTAGAAAGAAATTCATCTCTCCCATCATTGACATCTCAAACTTGCCTTTCATCAGTGTTGAAAACTTTTCACACAGCTGATGGTTTGGAGATCAAAAATGATGTCATCAACATATATCCGAACCAAAGAAGATATCTTCCCAATCTTCTATCACGAAGCGAGTTCTATCAACAGTTCCTTTGACAAAACCATGGTCAGTAAGAAACTGAGAAAGAGTATCATACCATGCTCTGGGTGCTTGCTTAAGACCATACAAGGCTTTTCTGAGCCTGTAAACTTGGTCATTCTTTCTAACACCAGGAGGTTGTTCTACATAAACCTCTTCTTTAAGCACACCGTTCAGAAATGCACTTTTCACATCCATTTGATAGACTGTGAACTTCATGTGGGCAGCATATGCAAGAAACAATCTGATGGCTTCTAGCCTTGCAACTGGTGCAAAGGTTTCATCATAATCCAAGCCTTCTTCTTGGGAATAACCTTGTGCAACTAGCCTTGCCTTGTTTCTTACAATGTGGTTATTTTCATCTCTTTTATTCTTAAATACCCACTTGGTTCCAATGACATTGTGCCTTTCAGGTCTATCTACTAGCTCCCATACTTCATTCCTTGAGAATTGATTCAGCTCATCTTGCATAGCAGTAATCCAATGAGAATCTTGTATAGCTTCACCAATCTCAGTAGGCTCTTTCTCTGATAGGAAGCAGCAGAATAGTGCACTCTCACCATGGAACCTTCTTGTTTTGACACCATCAGTTAGATCGCCCACAATCTGACTTGGAGGATGACTATCTAACCATCTTCTTCTAGATGTTTCCCCTTTAACAGTATCCTCAACATTTGAAATGTTAGGTTGGTTAATTGATGAAACTTCGAGGAACAACGAGAAAAGGAGAAAGGAATCATCTTCCTCTGGGAAATTCTATTCAAAACATTGTCAGAGACATTTGTTCCCCTTTGGATGATAGATTCAGAATTTGCCGCAGCTGTGACCACATCTTCATTGGCATCACATACACCGAGTGCGAGGCGGTGTATGCATTCGGATTGGTCACCTTTGGTGTGTTGGCTTTCTTGAGTCTCACCATCACGAGTTCCATCACGAACTTCTTTATTTGAGTCCGAGTCACACCAATCATAGAATGTGGTGACTTCTTCTTTTCGAGTTGATGGATGATTTGTCATTCTTTTTCGGACTTAATCTGGTGATCCTCTTGGTCGGTTCTTACGCATCATGTTCTGTTTTTCTTTTGAACACAAGTAGATTCATCAAAAACAACATGACGTGTTTCCTCAACAATAAGAGTCCTACGGTTTGTAAACTCGAAAGCTATCTTGATTTGAGAATACCCTAAGAATATTCCTTCATCGACTTTTACAATCAAAAGTTTTCAACCCGATCTTTACCATTATTGTGTATGAAACACTTGCAACCAAACACACGAAAGAAAGAAACAAGAGACTTCCTTTCATTCCAAAGCTCATAGGGTGTTTTGCCTTGACTCTTTGGTCAAGATGGATCCGTTTACGAGAATAGCATGCAATGTTGGCGGCTTCAACCCAAAATCTTTTAGGAATATCGACTTGACTATCATTGTCCTTGCAACTTCTTTTGAGTCCTTCCTTCCTTTTTCAAACAACACCATTTTGTTGAGGGTCCTTGCGAGATGATGTTTTTCATGAGTAATTCCATTTCTTTGCACAATAATCGGATATGATATGATTTATAAATTGGTTCCTTTGTCGGATCGATTTTGACCACACTCAGATTTTTCTCAATCTTGAGCCTTTTTGATGAATTACGGCGACTTTATCGAGTCTCTTTCTTCTTGAGTAAGAATATGACCCAAGTATATCTTGAGTAGTCATCAACTACTACCAATGTGTATTTTACGCCATTAGTGCTCCTTTGGTGTTATTGGACCAAAAAGATCCATATCACGATGGCGAAGTATTCTTTCGGTAGAAACATCTACTTTGCTTTTTAAATGATGCTCTAATTTGTTTTCCTTTTTGCACGCATCACAAATATGTTCCTTCTTGAACACTTCATTAGGCACCCTCTCACAAGAGCTAATCTTGCAAGCTTATTCAGGGTTTTGAAATTCGGGTGATTCATCCTTTTTATGCCATAACCAAGCTGGTATCTGTGGAACTTTTAGCAACCAAACATGTATCTTTAGGAGTTGAACTCCAATCGGCCAAGATACACATTTCCTTTTCTAGTACCATTCAAGAATACTTTTACGTGAGATATCATCTTTCACATAACATAAGTTCTTAGAGAACTCAACATTAAAACCCTTATCACAGAATTGGCTTATTGAAAACAAGTTATACTTCAATCTAGATACATATGAAACACCATGGATATGGTGAGTCTATTTCCAAAGTTCCATATCCTTTCAAAATCCTTGGAGTTATCTCCAAAAAGTGATCCGAGGGCCTCTTTGTTCAACATAGTCCTTTGAGTATCTTCTTGAATCTGTCATATGTCTTGAGCATCCTTGTCAAGATACCATACATCGGGGCTTTTTTTTCATCTCTACTTTCGTCGGTCTTTATGTGATCATCAATCAGCTTAGTGCCCTTGTTTTCCTCCTGAAAAACATATCAATTCTTAGGTACCCAATTTTTGTAGGGTCCTACAAGGTTAGTTGTACCTTTCGAATCCAAATCACTGCTGACAACTCTAATCACTTTAGAGTGGTTGATCATCTTCCATAAACATCTACATACACATTTACTACTCTCGGGTGCCTTAGCGGTTTCACGTGTATGGGTCTTAGCCTTAGCATGAACATGAGCTTTTGAATTTTTCTTTGTTTGGGTCTTTTGTTCATTTGCTTTGACTTTTTGTCTTGGTGGTGCGAATCTTTGTTAACTTGGGTTGTGTAACCTTTACCCTTAAGCAAGTGGGGTTCAAAGGTTCTGTCTAAAATTTGGGTCTTTTCAATTATAATTGAGGACTTGGTCTCTTGATTGAGAATGTCTCTATTTGAGTGTTTCTTTTTTCGAAGATTCCTCGATGGTTCGGTGTAGATCCTTTCGGGTTTACATTCTTAGCTGAGGCTTGAAGTACTTGCACGAAATTTTCCAACTAAGTGCTTTCGGGTTTTCTAGCCTTCACCGAGGTTTAGGCTTTCCTACGATCATTCGGTTTTTTTTGGAACCATAGGTCCTTTTCCCTTGTCTACAACCTTGGGCATTTCTTGAGTTTGAAGTGTAGGTGCCCTTTGGTTTTACAAAGATTGTCTTCTTGCTACTTGATGCAACATTAGGATGACCTTGTGAGGTTCCCCACTGGAATGTATCCCAATCCAGATTTTATAGTGATGAGATCTCTGGTAACTCTGAATTTCATTTATTACTTTAGATGCGTTATTCAATAGAGTTAGCTTCTTACGTGCACTATCCTCACATTTCTGTAGGTTTTTCATGCTTCTCGGAGCTCATTGAACTTAGTTACGATCATTTGAATCTCTTGATTGGATTTCTCTAGCTTTTGATTAGGGTCACTATCAACTTCTCTTTCTCGAGAGTTGTACTTTCGAACATCGGTTCATCGGTAGCTCCCATTAATTGAGAAGTGATTTGATTATTATTGCTAGAGTCTTTCCATTTTAGATTTTTGACTTTTCGATTCTTTATTACGCTCTTGAGTTTCATTTAGCAGTTCTTGTAAAGGCGGCATAGTCCTTCATCGATTCTCAAAAGAATCCATCAGGTCAAATTATTTTTCTGGGTTGAACTTGACAACTCTTGTGCTAGTGTAGGAGCAACTTGAGAGAAAGAAGAGTTTACCTCCTCAATGGCCATCGGACAAATGTCATCACTTTCCTTTTATCGAGAAAATTTCATCCGAAGAGCTAGATCCTCCTCGAGAATGTTCTTCTTCTGCAACCATGACCTTTTGCTAGAGAACTTCTTGTCTCTTTTAGCTTGCCTTTCTCTTCTCTCCTTAGCACTCGGATCCGGACAATCATCTTTGGAAGTGACCTTTCTTTTTGGCAATTATAGCATCTGTTGGCATCATCATCGATCTTTTTCTTCTTTGGACTTGGAGTCATTCCTTTTGGATGAAGATCCTCGGACTTTTAGGTCCTTCTTCTTCTCGGTTGATCTCGTCCTCGGGTTTCTTTCCGGTACTGTGATTCTGTAATAGTTTTTGTATTTTCCATATCGATTATTAAGTCTTTCAAACCTCCTTGCCATCGATCTTTAGCTTATCCTCAAGCTCATCGATTTTTAGCAAGGAGTTCTCGAACTCTCTAGTTTTCTGAGGTTTTATCTTTGGCTTTAAAGGCCACATTCTTACTAGATGATGAATCATCTTTGCTGTCAGCCTTTTTGGATTTCTTATCAATTACGAACTCATAGGCCTTCAGCTCAGAGAAGACTTGTTGATATTGCATTGAATTAATGTTTTTGGTGTTTTCAATCACCACTGCATGTATATCCCATTTCTTAGAAAGACCTCTAAGAATTTTCAATGCAACTTCTCTCTGTGGATATTTCTTACCAAGTGCATTTAGATCATTCATAATACTAGTGAATCTGACTTCTAATTTGTCGATAAATTCACCTTCTTCCATTTCAAAACTATCAAACTTTCCAATTGCAACTGGAAGTTTGTTTTCCTTGATATGATCTGTGCCTTGGCACATTCGACTAGTGTATCCCAAATTTCTTTTGCGATATTACGGTGAGAGATCATTCCCATCACACCATCATCAATTGTACTGTATAGTGTGTCTTTAGCAATATAGTCTAGATTCACTAACTTCCTCTCCTCAGGAGTCAGTTGGTCATCAGACTTAGGAAATTCTGCTTCTCTCATTTTCTATTCCTCTGGGATTCACCACAGTAAATTGGAATGGCCCTTCAGAGACCACTCTCCACATTCGTTCATGTTTAGAATACGGTGAGCTGCATTCTCGATCTCCATAAATCATAGTTCTCCTTTGAACCCTTTGCTCACGATACCACTTGTTGGTCCCGATGCAAAGCAAGTCTTACATGTGTATGGGGAATACACGTGTTCGGTGTTTTTAAAACTTTTTTTTTCTTGAGGTCGGCTTGGGTCGAGGTTGTCTGATGATTTGGTCCCGAGAAGCACAGATCGCTCTGAGTCGAAAGTCTCTTCGAGACAGTGATCCCGAAATGCTTCGAAACCTCGGATAATACCAACCGGAGTCCCGAGTTTGTTTAGAGATCCTGAGTTGCTTGGATCGGTGGATTGATTCCAAGCCCTGAAATGTCGGTGAAAATATGCTTTGAATATATGCAGCGGTTAAGCAAAGCAAAAGCAGAAAGCAAAAGAACACCAGATTATAGTGAGTGCGGAGACTCAAGCTCCTACGTCCCTCTCTCCGATCTCTTGAGAGAAATTCACTAATCACTTCCTTGAGCTTTTCGACTACCTCGTGGTTTACTTACTCAACTTCGTACACGAGTTTTCGACTACCTCTCGTAGTTTACTTACTCAACCAGGGCCTTGAACTTTTCGACTACCTCTGTGGTTTACTTACTCAACTCACACAAGCTTTAGGACTACCACAAGTAGCTTACTAACTTCTCCTCTAGAGCTTTTACGACTACCCTCGTGGTTTACTCCTCTTTACAACTCAATCTCACCAACAATCACACTCAAACTACCTTACAAAAGGTTTGGGGGTTTCTTGGTTGGTTTCAACTAGAATGAGATATCCTTTACAATAAAGAACAATCAAAGGCTAGGATATCTCGACTAAGCTTTGGATATATCTTATCAAGCTAGACTTAGTTTAATGAGCTCTCTTCAATATAAAGCACTTGGGAAATTCTTGGGTTTTCGAGTGCTTCAACTTGCAATAATAAGTTTGAGCTCTTGAGTTGCTTACAAATTTCCCGTAACCTTTCAATGTAGAAGGTCACAAGTATTTATAGGCATACACCAAGGTCACTCTTGAAAAACTATCCATTGGAGAGATAGCTCCGAGAGTTTCCTCTTATGGTGTGTGAGAAATGGCTATATTTAGGGTTTGACACTCCCTAACACGTTTTAGGCAATAGCCTTTCATGTAGCCGGTCTTCACTTTTTGCAGTCTGGAACTTAGTACTTCTGACATCTTTTCAGTGACCTGTCATTGTCAGTGTCAGTATGGTACAGTGCTGTCTTTTTCTTTTTGACTTTTGTCTCTAGTTAAAGGTAGACAACTCAACGGCTCTTTTGGTTACAATCTCTGAGTGATATAACCTTAACAACACTTTGTCTTAGTTCCTTTTGTCTGCACTTTGAATGTTATGGGCAATATCTAACTTTCTAAGGAATCACAATCTTCTCAGTATTGCATCCTTCAGATCGATATGTTCAGTGCCTCGGAACATTGAGTTTATCTTGAGCATTGATGAAATTCGACTCCTCCGGTAATTCGCGTGCCTTCGATATTCTTGATCTTCAATTCTTGATCTTACATCTTACGTGTCTTGAGTCTTGAGTCTTGACGTCTTGAGTATTTACGGATGTCTTGGTGATATCTTTGAGTCTTCATCTTTGAGTCTTGGATCTTCAATTTCATCTTGAGTCTTGATATCTCGGATTTCATCTTGAGTCTTGATATCTCGATTTCTCCTTGAGACTTGATATCTCAATTTCATACTGAGTCTTCAGTTTCTTCGTTTCATACTGAAACTTCAGAAACTTCAGTTTCATACTGAAACTTCGGTTTCTTCAGAAACTTAATGAGTTCTTCAGAATCTTTAGATCCTAACCTGATCTATATCTGCTGACTATACATTTTGCATATAACATCCTGAATACTCTAAAACTGAATCCTGACTCAACTGTCAAGATTATTCTGAACATGTCATACTCAGGGGTTTTGGGATCTAATCAAAATCATATCTTTATTAAATTCATCTCCCAACACAAAGTAAATGCATACTTTCCAGTATAATCCCAACAATCTCCCACTTATACTCAAAGTCTGCTTTTAAGTATACATCAGCATGTCTCGTGTAGTACATGACAACTAATGCCACCTACACGAACCTAATAATGTCTCCCACTTATACTCAAAGAAGATTAGCAACGGTCTTGACACCCATTCCTTCCACATGTCTCTCGAATGTATTCTGAGGCAGACCCTTTGTGAATGGATGAGCTAGGTTGTCTTCTGACGTGATCTTTGCCACCTCTATATCTCCTCTCTTAACGTTTCTCGTATAAGATGGTATTTCCTTTCAATGTGTTTGCTGGCCTTGTGGGCTCTTGGTTCCCTTGAATTTGCAACTGCTCCGGCATTGTCACAATAAATGATGATTGTCTTTGGGCAAATTGGGGAACTACATCCAAGTCCACTAGGAAGTTCTTGAGCCAAACCGCTTCTTTTCATTTTGCATAAGCACTACATATTAAAGCTTTCATGGTAGAATTTGCGATGCATTTCTGCTTAACGCTTCTCCATGTCATGGCTCCTCCCCCCATGCAAAACACACTACCGGAGGTAGATTTTCTGGAATCTAAGTATGATTTTCATGAGCTTACAAACTAGGTGTTCTTGGCCCTTTTCAATGAAGCCTTGGGGTTGATGCATATAGATTTCTTCATCAAGACTTAGTTAAGGAAAATTTGTCTTGACATCCATTTGCCGATTTTAAAATCGAGATCTTGAAGAATCGACAAAGAGAATCCGGGATGGACTTGAGCATTTCTTTACTGGTGAAAAGGTTTCCTCATATCGATCCATTCTTTCGAGTATGACCTTTCGCCACAAGCCTTGCCTAGAAGGTTTCCACCTTCCCGTCCAATCCCCTTTTTCTCTTGTATACCCACTTGCAACCAATGAGTTTGACCCCATTAAGTGGTTCGACTAGCTCCCACACTCTAATATGATCCATAGAACCCATTTCGGCTTTCATTGCCTTTTGCCAAGAAACCGCATCCTTGTCTTGGATTGCCTCATCATATGTCTATGGGTCTGATTCGTCTTGTCCGGGAATCAAGTCCGAGGACTCTCCTATCCCCGTGAATCTCTCGGTTTGTCTCTCACAACCCTCCCCACTGACGAGGTTTAGGTTGTGAAAGTGTGTCGTTTGGTATGTCATCTTGTACAGTTGGCAACGAGGTTAGCCCCCTTAGCTCACTTAAGGTAATCTTGTTGGGGAATTAATTACCCGGATCTATTCGGGATGAATATTTAAATACAAATTTAATTCTTGACAATTATTAATAGCATGAATTAACACATATTAATTCAAATAATAATTCAACAACAAATCATGCATATAAAAGTTCACGTAAATCCTACGCATGCGGAATTACTACGAGTTTACGTGAACTTACCTCTTGGAATGACAATGGTCTTGTATATGAAAACACACCAAAAGTCCTTCCCAAGTATTCCCTAGTCCTTGCTTTCGACAATCCGGTGGAAGGATACTCATGAACAATTAACAAAAGGAAAAATAAACTTTGTTGCACCACTTTTGTGGATTTACTAATTTTTCCAGCACATGGAATTGTATTTGGGAATGAAAGAATCATCCCCTATTTATAGATGGGGTGGTGGACGATTTTTAGGGAAGAAAAAAAATGTGGGAAAATCTTTTCTTGATCTCGAAGAAATCTTGAATATATCTCCTATATTCTTTTCCCCATAATTAAAATATTCCACAAAAATCCCACCTCATCTTGCTATGGTGATTTTCGAAATATTAGGAGAAAAGATTCCAAGATTTGGATCTTCTTGAATTTATGAGATATTCTTGTATTTCAAGAAATACATATCTTCCATAATATCTTTTCAAGAAAATCTTTCTTTCCCTCATATTTCAAAATTTTCGAAACTTATCTATATGAATAACCAAGTGGGAGATTTCTTGAATTTAATGAGATAATCTTGTATTCCAAGAATACATATCTTCATTCCATAACAAAATTCAAAGAAAGTCTTTCTCCCATTTTATCCATAATTTTCGAAAAAAACAAGGAAAAATAGGCAACAAATTTATTTTATTTTTAAACACCTTTTTCAGTTATTGGACTTTATCTTGGGCTACTTGGGGGGCCTTTAGGAGAATTAAGATTGGACCTTCCAATGGACCTTGAATTATCAATATTGAGCCACAATATTATTCAAGCCCATAAATATTAATTAATCTCACTACATAATTAATATTGCACTATCCATCTTAACCCATATTACAGTTAATATGGCTCCCGGTTATTATTTCCCGTGTTTAAGATTATCTAGCCCATTAATTAATTTAAGCCACTGAAATAACTTTCCATTAATTAATATCTTTTATCTTTGGTAAAGGAAGCGGTTCAACATTATTATCCATACCGAAACTAGTTCAACTTGCAAGATTTGGTATGATAAAACTTATGAACCTCCCAGGGGCAAATTGAACAAAGCGTGCTTGCTTGCACACGATTCTCCGTATTAAATCTTAGCAATCGCATGTGACCAATAATATTACCCAAGATATAGGGTATTGAATCTCATTGATTCTCTTCCCATAATAAGTCAAAGCAATAATTTACTAACCACACGCAATCCTATTTAAGGGGCGAAGATTAAGAAATAACTAACCACCGAGGTCTAATTCTTTCTAGTTCGGTTTTTGAAGAATTTGTCCTCTGTAGGTCCTCTTCAATGCATCGGTCATGCACTAGTGTAATCTCTTGGTCAAGACAAACCAATCAGGCCTTACACTACAACCTTTCACGATGGATTGTTCATTTCCATCTAGGTCGTGAATGGTGTACTTTTAATTACAAGGCGTTAATTTAATCTTACGTGATCTTGGTGTCACTAAATTAACTACAATGTAACACGTACTTTTTAATGAACAGTTATGCAGTAAATATATGTAACTTTCGATGATATTTAAAGCATCAGTGATAAAAAAATTATTTTAGTAAATAAGTCCAAAAATTAGTTTAGTCGATTATACAAAGTAAAAGCATACTTTCAAAGTATAATCCCAACAATCTCCCACTTATACTATAAGTCCGCTTTTAAGTATACATCAAGATGTCTCGTGTAGTACATGACAACTAATGCCACCTACACGAACCTAATAATGTCTCCCACTTATACTCAAAGCAGATTGGTAACGATCTTGACACCCATTCCTTTCACATGTCTCTTGAATGTATTCCGAGGACCCTTTGTGAATGGATCGGCCTAGGTTGTCTTAAGACGCGATCTTTGCCACCTCTATATCTCTCTCTTAACGATGTCTCGTATAAGATGATATTTCCTTTCAATGTGTTTTACTTTGGCCTTGTGGGCTCTTGGTTCCCTTGAATTTATAATCGCTTTCGGCATTGTCACAATAACGATGATTCACCGGGCAAATTCGAACCACATCCAAGTCCACTAGGAAGTTCTTGAGCCAAACCGCTTCTTTTTTTTTGCCAAAATAGCGATTACATATTCAACTTCCATGGTAGAATGTGATGTATTTACGCTTAACGCTTCTCCACGTCATGGCTCCTCCCCATGCAAAACACACTTTTGGAGGTAAATTTTCGAGTCTAAGTGGATTGGAAAACCGAGTCCGTGTGGCCGATGGGGATTAGACTATCGATCGATAAACCAACATTCTACCTCGAGTACTTTTGGATACTTGAATGTTTTTAATCGCCGTCCAATGTTCCTTCGGGGTTACTCGATATCTTGCCACCATGCCAATGGCAAAGCAGATATCCCGGTCTAAATACACAACATTGCATACATAAGGCTTCCGGCAACCGGAAGCACAAGGAATGCCTCTCATGTCATCTATCTCCTTTTTGTGTCTTAGGGCACATTTTATTGGATAGATGGATTCCATGCACTGAAAATGCAAGCCTTTCTTGGAATCTCGCATCTTTGAATCGTTTCAAGGAGTTAATCTATGTATGAAGCTTGCGATAAGCCTATCATCCTTTTCTTGCGATCTCGAGTGATCATGATCCCAAGGATGTGCCCGGCTTCCCCTAAGTCCTTCATATCAAACTATTTTGAAAGCCATGCCCTTACGTCTGATAATACCTTTACATCGTTTCCGATGAGCAGAATGTCATCTACGTATAGTACTAAGAATACCAATGGAGTTCCGACACGCTTTTTATACACACAACTCTCGAACTTCGTTTTGATCAAACCCGTAAGACTTTATAACATGATCAAAACATTGGTTACAAAGCTCGGATGCTGTTTGAGTCCGTAAATGGACTTCATGAGCTTACAAACTAGGTGTTCTTGGCCCTTTTCAATGAAGCCTTGGGGTTGTTGCATATAGATTTCCTCATCAAGACTTCCGTTAAGGAAAGCTGTCTTGACATCCATTTGCCAGATTTCAAAATCGAGATGCGCAACTATCGACAAGAGAATGGGATGGACTTGAGCATTCTTCTATGTAAAAAAAGGTTTCCTCATACCGATCCCTTCTTTACGAAAGTATAACCTTTAATACAAGCCTTGCCTTGAAGGTTTTCACCTTCCCATCCGGTCCCCTCTTTCTCTTGTATACCCACTTGCAACCAATAGGTTTGACCCCATTAAGTGGTTCGACTAGCACCCACACTCTGTTATGATCCATAGACCCCATTTCCGCTTTCATTGCCTTTTGCCAAGCGCATCCTTATCTTGGATTGCCTCATCGATTATGTCCATGGGTGCGATTCATCTTGTCGGGGAATCAAATCCGAGGACTCTCCTATCCCCATGAATCTCTCGGGCTGTCTCACAACCCTCCCACTTCTGACGAGGCTCGGTTTGTGAAAGTGTGTCGATTTGGTATATCATCTTAGACAGGTTGGCAATGAGGTTAAGCCCCTTAGCTCACTTAAGGTAATCTCATACGGGTCTTCTTTCGTTCATATAGTCTTCCTCCAAAAATCTAAAGTGGGTGCTTATGATCACCTTTTAATCTTTGGGACCATAGAACATACACCCTTTTTGTTCCTCGGGGTATCCTATAAACAACCTTAATTACGATCGAGGATCGAATTTCGGCTTTCTTATCCAACACGTAGGCCGGACACCCCCAAATTCTCATGTGTCTCTAACTAGGCTTGCGCCCGGTCCATAATTCTTTGGGAGTTTTGGGAACCGACTTGGATAGCACCAAGTTCAGAATGTAAGCCGCTATTTCCAAGGCATGACCCCAGAACGACTTGGGAAGATCCGCATAACACATCATTGATCTAACCATTTCCAAAAGAGTTACGTTTCTTCGCTCTGTAACCCGTTTTGTTTGGGGGTTAGGGTGCGATCAAGCCCCGGGATGCAATCCCTTCATCCGACAAGTAGTTCAAAAACTCATCGCTGAGGTACTCACCTCCACGATCGGATCGTAGAGACTTGATACATTTTTCCCTATGATTCTCTGCTTGGGCCTTAAATTCTTTGAATTTCTCAAAGGTCTCAGATTTATGCTTCATAAGGAAAATATAACCGTACCTCGAGTAGTCATCAATAAAAGTGACGAAATACTCGTAACCTCCTCTTGCCATGGTTGACATTGGACCACATACGTCTGTGTGAACAATTTCTAACACTTCTTTGGCTCTATTCCCCTTGGCTCCGAATGCCCTCTTGATCATTTTACCCTCCAAACATGATTCGCAGGTTGGAATCGGTTCAACTCGGAGAGACTCTAGTGAACCATCTTTCACCAACCTTTGGATCCTATTTGGATTAATATGTCCCAATCTTAGATGCCATAGAAGTGTTTCGTTCACGTCTGATGAACGTTTTCTTTTCTAAAAGCTTGATTGATGTGTTATAGGATGCATTTAGGTGAGTGGTGTGCCAGTTAATTGTATAGAGATTACTTGACAACGTTCCATGACAGATAAATTTATCATAAAGAGAAATGGTAACAACTTTATCAAAAGTAACCGAATATCCATCAAGGTAAAGTTTAGAAACTGAAATCAAGTTCTTTCTAAAATTCGGAACGTAAAGTACATCTCTTAAAATTAAAACTCTGTCTTCAAAAGACAGGTGCACTTCTCCAGCTGCTTGTTTGCCACTCTCGTGGCATCGCCCAGTGTGATGAGGATCTCACTCCCACTAAGTTGTCGGGTCCGCTTGAACCCCTGTTAAGTGAAACATACATGATTAGTGGATCCCGTATCCACCACCCATAAATGGGAGGCATACGCCGCTAAGCAAGTTTCAATAACTAGTGCGTGAGAATTACCTTTCTTTCCATTCCTTTTGGGATTGGAGCAGTGACCTCAATGTCCTCTTTCACTTTGCACTTGAAGCACCTCCCCTTAGGTGGCTTGCTCACTCCTCCACCTCCTTCACCTTTTCTTTTGCCTTTGGCAACACTTGAATTCACTTTTTGTAGCTCTTGTCCTTTTTCTTGTTCTTACCACCCCTTGGCCTAGAAGATGAAGAAGGTCCATTTGCCACCAAGACTTGGCTCTTTTCCCCCAATATCGCCTCTACCGAGACCAAAGCTTGCAATAGATCGGGGCATCGGAACTTACGATTATTCATCGATAGTTCAACTTTAAGGTACATTCAAAACTTTTTTTAGAGAATGGAGCCGCGAAATCGATTTAGGTCTTGATGTTGATTTGGGCGCCAAGTACCTCAAGTTTTTTAAAGGTGAGCCATCATCTAGAGAACATGCTCCACTACGAGGCGTTCCTCCACCATTTTCATAGAAAGCAAGTCCTCATGGTGATCTAACTAGCCACTTTCGGTTATGATGTTGAAACATCGCTTTAGGACTAGTCATGATGTCCGGCCGGTCTCTCAATGTTACGGTGTTGGTGTTGCAACACATCGACATTGAAGCCAAGATGGTACACTTTGCCATTTCGTTGGAACGCTCCATCGGCATACTCTTTCTTAACCGATTTACTTGACTCGTCATTTGGCTTTTACGGTTTAGGTGTAGTGAGAACCAGTTATGGCTTTGTGCGATAAGGACAATAGTAAGTTTCGACTCAATCAACAAAGTTTTCACCGATGTAAGCAAATTGTCTTTAAGTATATTGAGCGATTGGATTAAAAAGTTGCGACATGATGGTGAAATAAATAATAATTTGTATAAGCACAAGTATATCACAAAATTTGATCACATGTTTCATATTAAAATCTCCAAAAAATATGAACATGTATCGATAACATCTCAAAAGCAGTTTAAATAAGCCCCGTGGGGTGGGTCATTATTTAAACACATTCAAGCGAGTTACAAACAAACGATTTACAAACCTTTAATATCCAGATTAATAGTTGGCTCCCCACTGACCAATATAAAATTCGAGGGGGACTTGGCGGAAGTATATGCATATCAATTTTATACCTAAGTAATAACCATGATTAAATCTGAAATTATTATTTCGCTTTGAGCGAGCCTGCCGTGGGGAGGGTCATAAATTAGCCACTAGTAATAATCCACAATCATCCGTTAGGAATTTATTCATGTGAAAGCTATCTTTTGACCGTCCCATGGGGGGAATTTCTCCAAAAGAATTCACAAATAAATAAATAATGGAGGTCAATAATTAATTCAATTTTATTATCCGGAATAAAATTGTCAATTAATTGTTTAAACATACTTAGTAATTTTCGAAAGTGAGATTTTTCCAAACATTTTCTCATGCATCGCAAATTTAAACACAATTTAAATAAGCATAAATAATGCATAAACATCAAGACAAAAATTAAACATATTGGGCACATTTATCCAATTGTCATGGTTAATTTTGTCATGTCTTGATCTTGAGAAATCGTCTTCATAGCCTTCATCGTTCGTCTTGAAAAAGCTCCCACTTGACCGTCTTAAAAAAATGCCTTGTCAAGCACGCGTCATCGACTATTTCTGGTGAATTCGGTGCCCGCTTAGCTTCCCGGCCGTGTCGAATGGCGCCCGTGCGCGCACACCAAAGCGCCCGGTATAAGTCACCGCGTTGCCGCGCCCATCTCGGCGATTGTCGCCCCCGCGGATGGTCGGTCGCCTTCGCGTCGCCTGCGCGCGCCGTGCGTCCAGCGTCGTCGTAGCGTGCCTCTCTTGGCACATTTCGGCGACGCAGCGGCCTCGATTTCAGATCCGGGTCTTTTAATTCTTCGTCTCGCCTCTTGTTTCCGAACCGATTACAATTTATTTACAAAAATAAATAAACCTGAATCTGAACTAGTCTATTACATTGATCAAATCAAACAAATACTAATCTACTGGGTGGATTTTCTCGCGAGGCAAAAGCGAATCGAGCGAATCGAATTAAAAACCACAATTTATATGCATGCATGAATTAAGCACATTAAATTCCATGACAATTGGATACCCAAAAAAAAGATCTAGCAATTCTACTATCAATTTCAAATTTAATGGCATTGAATTAAAATACAATTTAAAATTGAGCGGAAACCGAGGCTCGATACCGATTGTTGGGAAATTAATTGCGGATCTATTCGAGATGAATATTTAAATACAAATTTAATTCTTGACAATTATTAATAGCATGAATTAACCCATATTAATTCAAATAATAATTCAACAACAAATCATGCATATAAACAGTTCACGTAAATCCTACGCATGGAATTACTCTGAGTTTCGTGAACTTACCTCTTGGAATGACAATGGTCTTGTATATGAAAACACACCAAAAGTCCTTCCCAAGTATTCCTAGTCCTTGCTTTCGACAATCGGTGGAAGGATACTCATGAACAATTAACAAAAGGAAAAATAAACTTTTGTTGCACCACTTTTGTGGATTTACTAATTTTTCCAAAGACATGGAATTGTACTTGGGAATGAAAGAATCATCCCTATTTATAGATGGGGTGGTGGACGATTTTTAGGGAAGAAAATAATGTGGGAAAATCTTTCTTGATCTCCAAGAAATCTTGAATATATCTCCTATATTCTTTTCCACATAATTAAAATATTCCACAAAAATCCCACCTCATCTTCTTATGGTGATTTTAAAATATTAGGAGAAAAGATTCAAGATTTGGATCTTCTTGAATTTATGAGATATTCTTGTATTTCAAGAAATGCATATCTTCCATAATATCTTTTCAAGAAAATCAAGAAAATCTTCCTTTCCTCATATTTCAAAAATTTTCGAAACTTATCTAAATGAATAACCAAGTGGGAGATTTCTTGAATTTAATAATCTTGTATTCCAAGAATACCTATCTTCATTCCATAAGAAAATTCAAAGAAAATCTTTCTCCCATTTTATCCATAATTTTCGAAAAAAACAAGGAAAAATAGGCAACAAATTTATTTTATTTTTAAGCACCTTTTTCAGTTATTGGACTTTATCTTGGGCTACTTGGGGGGCCTTTAGGAGAATTAAGATTGGACCTTGCAATGGACCTTGAATTATCAATATTGAGCCACAATATTATTCAAGCCCATAAATATTAA
Source organism: Stenogyne calaminthoides (assembly GCA_037126765.1). Lineage (NCBI taxonomy): Eukaryota > Viridiplantae > Streptophyta > Magnoliopsida > Lamiales > Lamiaceae > Stenogyne > Stenogyne calaminthoides. The sequence continues at coordinate 13,523,068 of JBBCBC010000033.1, forward strand.
TTAATCTCACTACATAATTAATATTGCACTATCCATCTTAACCCATATTACAGTTAATATGGCTCCCGATTATTATTTCCCGTGTTTAAGATTATCTAGCCCATTAATTAATTCAAGCCCTTTGAAATAGCTTTCAATTAATTAATATCTTTTATCCTTGGTAAAGGAACGATTCAACATTATTATCCATACCGGAAACTAGTTCCACTTGCAAGATATGGTATGATAAAACTTATGAACCTCCCAAGGGGGCAAATCGAACAAGCGTACATGCACACGATTCTCCGTATTAAATCTTAGCAATCGCATGTGACCAATAATATTGCCCAAGATATAGGGTATTGAATATTTTGATTCTCTTCCCATAATAAGTCAAAACAATAGTTACTAACCACACACAATCCTATTTAAGGGACGAAGATTAAGAAATAACTAACCATTGAGGTCTAATTCTTCCTAGTTCAGTTCTGAAGAATTTGTCTTCTTGTAGGTCCTCTTCAATGCAATAGTCATGCACTAGTGTAATCTCTTGGTCAAGACAAACCAATCTAAGCCTTACACTACAACCTTTCACGATGGATTGTTCATTTCCATCTAGGTCGTGAATGGTGTACTTTTAGTTAGAAGGAACTATTAATTTAATCTTCTGTGATCTTGGTATCACTAAATTAACTACAATGTAACACGTCTTATTTAATGAACAGGTTATAAAGAAATATATGTAACATTCGATGATATTTAAAGCATCATTGATAAACAATTTATTTCAATTAAATAAGTCCGAAATTCGGTTTATGCGATTATACAAAGTAAAAGCATACTTTCCAATTATAATCCCAACAAATCTCATACGGGTCTTTTTTCATTCATATAGTCTTCTTCCAAAAAATCTAAAGTGGGTGCTTATTATCACCTTTTGATCTTGGGACCATAGAACATACACTTTTTTTGTTCCCTCGGGGAATCCTATAAACAACCTTAATTCGATCAAGGATCTAATTTTCCGGCTTTCTTATCCAACACGCGGTGGACCCCCCCAAATTCTCTCATGTGTCTCAAAGTGGGCTTGTTTGGGTCCACAATTCTTTGGGAGTTTTGGGAACCGATTTGGATGGCACCAAGTTCGGAATGTAACCCGTTGTTTCCAAGGCATGACCCCTTTAAGCGACTTGGGAAGATCCGCATAACTCATCATTGATCTAACCATTTCTAAAAAGAGTTTTTTTTTTCGCTCTGCAACCCCATTTTGTTGAGGGGTTCCGGTGCGATTAATTTGGATACAATCCCTTCATCGACAAGTAGTTCAAAAACTCATCGGCCGAGGTACTCGCGTATCCACGATCGGATCGCAGAGAGCGACACGCTTTTTTCCCTATGATTCTCTGCTTGAGCCTTAAATTCTTTGAATTTCTCAAAGGTCTCAGATTTATGCTTCATAAGGAAAATATAACCGTACCTTGAGTAGTCATCAATAAAAGTGACGAAATACTCATAACCTCCTCTTGATTTTGTTGACATTGGACCACATACGTCTGTGTGAACGATTTCTAACACTTCTTTGGCTTTCCCCTTGGCTCCGAATGCCCTCTTGGTCATTTTACCCTCCAAACATGATTCGCAGGTTGGAATTGGTTTAACTTGGAGAAACTCCAGTGAACCATCTTTTACCAACCTTTGGATCCTCTTTGGATTAATATGTCCCAATCTTAGATGCCATAGAAGTGTTTCGTTCACGTCTGATGAACGTTTTCTTTTATCGAAAAAAGTTGATGTGTTATAGGATGCATTTCGTGAGTGGTGTGCACAGTTAATTGTATAGAGATTACTTGACAACGTTCCATGACAGATAAATTTATCATAAAGAGAAATGGTAACAACTTTATCAAAAGTAACCAAATATCCATCAAGGTAAAGTTTAGAAACCGAAATTAAATTCTTTCTAAAACTCGGAACGTAAAGAACATCTCTTAAAATTAAAACTCTGTCTTCAAAAGATAGGTGCACTTCTCCCACTGCTTCAGCTACCACTCTCGTAGCATCGCCCAGTGTGATGAGGATCTCACTCCCACTAAGTTGCCGGGTCCGCTTGAACCCCTGTAAAGTGAAACAAACATGATCAGTGGATCCCGTATCAACCACCCATAAATGGGAGGCATACGCCGCTAAGCAAGTTTCAACAACTAGTGCGTGAGAGTTACCTTTCTTTCCATTCCTTTTGGGATTGGAACAGGCTGACCTCCAATGTCCTTTTTTTACCGCATTTGAAGCATTTTCCTTTTGGTACTTTCTTGACACCCATCCAGCTAGCTGTCTTTCTCTTACCTTTCTTAGTGATGAGTTTGCTTTGGATCTGACCACTTTCCTTTTCTTGAGTCTTGCCTTCCATTGGCCTAGATCTTGAGAAAAGACTTTTGGTCACCAATGCTTCGTCTTTCTTTCCTAAATGCTTCTCTATTTTCTCCAAGGCTTCTTGTAGAGTGTCCATAGTAAACATGTGATCGCTCATCACAAAACTACATTAAAACTCATCAAAACACCTTGGAAGAGTTAGGAAAAGAAATTCGATTTGAGCCTCATCACAATACTTAGTACCGAGATAAGCAAGTTTATCAAAATGGCGTTTTAAATGAGAACATGCTCCCTTACGGGTGTTCCCTCAGCCATTTTTAGCATAGCCATGTCGTCATTTTTAAACTGATTGATCATGCGGTCTTTTGATAAAAACATTTCTTCAAGACTTTGCATAATTTCTACAGCAGACTCAACACCTTCATGAATGTGTCTCAAATCATCAGACAGTGAAGTCAAGATTACACGTTTCATGGGTTCATTCGGCTCGCCCCAAATATTATACAAGTGTCTTTCGCATCGGTGATCCATCAAGATGGCATACGGGTCAGGTACATCAAGAACCCAATAATGTTCTTGTGCTTGGGTAGGACAAAACTCATATTTCGTTTCCAAACAACATAGTTTTTCATCAGTTAATTGGTGTTCTTTGAGTGTATATATAATGGATTAAAAGGTTCCGAGCATGATGAACTGAAATAAATAATAATATGCATAAGCACAAATATATCACAAAATTGATCACATGTTTCATATTAAAATCTAAAAAAAATATGAACATGCATAAGCCAACATCTCAAAAACAGTTTAAATAAGCCATTAGGGTGGGTCATTACTTAAACACATTCAAGCAGTTACAAATAAGAACGATTACAAACCTTTAATATCAGATTAATAGTTGGCTCACTTGACCAATATAAAATTGATGAGGGACTTTGGGGAAGTATATGCATATCAATTTTATACCTAAGTAATAACCATGATTAAATACAGAATTATTATTTCGCTTTGAAGCGGCCAAATGTTGCCGCTAGTAATAATCACAATCATCCATTTGGAATTTATTCATGTGAAAGCTATCTTTTGACGGTCATTCGTGGCGGAATTTCTCCAAAAGAATTCACAAATAAATAAATCATGGAGATCAAAATTAATTCAATTTTATTATCGAGGAATAAAATTGTCAATTAATTGTTTAAGCATACTTAGTAATTTTCGAAAGTGAGATTTTTTCAAAACGTTTTTCTCACGACGCAAATTTAAACACAATTTAAATAAGCATAAAATAATGCATAACATCAAAAAAAATTAAACATATTGGGCACATTTATCCAATTGTCATGGTTAATTTTTGTCGTGTCTTGATCTTGAGAAATCGTCTTCATAGCCTTCATCGTTAAATCTTTAAAAAGCTCCCACTTGACCGCTCTCTTAAAAATGCCTTGTCAAGCCCGTCATCAACCATTTTCACTGGGTCGGAGTGCCGCCAAGACCGCTACGCCGGCCGTGTCGTCCATGCATCCATACCGCTTAAAGCGCCCAAATAAGACGCCGCGTTGCCTCAGCGCCCTCGGCGTCGCCAGCGTCAGCTAGCGTGCGTCTCGGCGGCGTATTACGCGTGCCTCGCCGCGTCGCGGCGTTGCCCCCATCTGGCCGCGTCGCCTCGTCACCTGGTAGCATCACCAGCGTTGCCTGGTCGCGTCGCCAGCAGCGTCTCGGCGGCGTCGCCCGCCGCGTTCTCGGCGATTATCGCCCATGGCGCAGCGCCCGCGTCGCCGCAGCCACCCACAGGTTGATCGTCTTTCGGCCCCTCGGCCTGCGCCCTATGCCCACAGCTATCACTAGCGTCCGCGTCGTCAGCATTCCTACCTTAGCACATTTTAGCTGACGGCCTTGCGGTACTACGCCGGTTTGATTCCATCTTTTTAATTCTTCCGTCTCGACCTACGTTTACGAACAGGTTACAATTTATTTACAAAAATAAATAAACCTGAATCTGAACTAGTTTATTACATTGATCAAATAAAAAAATCTTAATCTACTGGTGGATTTTCTCCGCGAGCAAAAAAGTTGAAGCGAATCGAATTAAAAAACCACAATTTACATGCATGCATAAATAAACACATTAAATTCCATGACAATTGGATACCGCAAAAAAGATCTAGCAATTCTACTATCAATTTCAAATTTAATGAAAACTAATTAAATTACAATTTAAAATTGAGTCCTAAACCGAGGCTCGATACCGATTGTTGGGGAATTAATTGCACGGATCTATCCGGGATGAATATTTAAATACAAATTTAATTCTAACAATTATTACTAGCATGAATTAATCAATATTAATTCAAATAATAATTCAACAACAAATCATGCATATAAACGGTTCACATAAATCCTACGCGTGCGGAATTACTACGGGTTTCGTGAACTAACCTCTTTAATTAATGGTCTCGTCGATAAAAACACACCAAAAAGCCTTCCCAAGTATTCCCTAGTCCTTGCTTTCGTCAATCCGGTGGAAGGAAGCTCGCGAACAATTAACAAAGGGAAAATAAAATTTGTTGCACCACCTTTTGTGGATTTACTAATTTTCCAACACATGGAATTGCACATGGGAATGAAACACTCATCCCTATTTATAGAGGGGTGTTGGTGAAATTTTGTGATAAAATAATATGGGAAATTTTTTTTCTTGATCTCCAAGATATCTTGAATATATCTCATATATTCTTTTCTCCATAATTAAAATATTCCACAAAAATCCTAACTCTTTGTTATGGGAATTTTCAAAAAATAAGGATCAAGATTCCAAGATTTGGATCTTCTTGAATTTATGAGATATACATTTATTGCAAGAATACATATCTTCCATAATATCTTTTCAAGAAAATCAAGAAAATCTTTCTTTCCCTTATTCTTTCAAAATTTTCGAAATTTACATATAAATAACCAAGCGGGAGATTTCTTGAATTTAATGAGATAATCTTGTATTTCAAGAATACATATCTTCATTCCATAACAAAATTCAAAGAAAACTTTCTCCTTTTATTCATTGTTGGTCGATTGCAAACAGGCCTTTTTACGCGTGTGGGGGGGAATACGTGTTGGGTGTATGGGGGAATCCAAATCTGCCTGACAACTCTAATCACTTTAGAGTGGCTAATTTGTCTTCCATAAACATCAACATACACATTTACTACTCTGGGTGCCTTAGCAGTTTTCTGTGTATGTGTGCTAGCTTTAGCATAAACATGGGCTTTTGATTTTTTCTTTGGTTCAGGCCTTTTGTTCAGATGCTTAGGCTTTTTTCTTGCCGGTCCTAAATCTTTATTGGGTTCAAATAACCTTTACCCTTAGGCAAGTGGGGTTCGGGTTATGCTGTCTTGAAATTTGGGTCTTTTTCGTTATTTTGAGGACTTGGTCTCTTCAGTTGAGAATGTCTCTGCTGAGTGTTTCTCTTCTGAAGATTCCTCTGATGGTTTAGTGCAGATCCTTTCAGGTTTGCATTCTTAGCCTGAGGCTTTGAAGTATTTGCCCGAAATTTTCCAACTGAGTGCTCAGGTTTTCTAGCCTTCACCTGAGGTTTGGGCTTTCCTACGATCATTAGGTTTTTACTGAAACTCATGGGTCCTTTTCCTTGTCTACAACCTTGGGCATTTCTTGAGTTTGAAGTGTAGGTGCATTTGGGTTTTACAAAGATTGTCTTCTTGCTACTTGATCAGATTCGGATGACCTTGTGAGGTTCCCCCGGAATGTATCCCAATCCAGATTTTATAGTGGCAGATCTCGGTAACTCTGAATTTCATCTATTACTTTAGATCGTTATTCAATAGAGTTAGCTTCTTCTCGCGCACTATCCTCACGATTCTGTAGAGTTTCATGCTTCTCGGAGAGGTCATTGAACTTAGTTACGATCAGTGAATCTCTTGATGGATTTCTCTAGCTTTTGATTAGGGTCACTATCAACTTCTCTTTCTCGAGAGTTGTACTTTGTAACATCCAGTTCATCAAGAGCTCCCATTAATTGAGAAGTGATCTCGGTTTTTGCTGAGTCTTTCCATTTTAGATTTTCAACCTTGATTTCCTTATTACGCTCTTGAGTTTCCTTGATTCTTGTAAAGACAACATAGTCCTTCGCCAGTTCTCAAAAGAATCCATCAGTCAAATTGATTTTACGGTTGAACTTGACAACTCTTGTGCTAGTGTAGGAGCAACAATGGAAGAAAAGAAGAGTTTACCTCCTCAATGGCCATCGGACAAATGTCATCACTTTCAGCGTGCGAGAATATCTCATCCGAAGAGCTAGATCCCTCCTCGAATGTTCTTCTTCTCGCAACCATGACCTTTTGCTAGAGAACTTCCTGTCTCTTTTAGCTTGCCTTTCTCTTCTCTCCTAGCACTTTTCGGATACGGACAATCATCTTTGGAAGTGACCTTTCTTTTGGCAATTGTAGTATCTGTTGGCATCATCATCCCGATCACTTTCTTCTTTGGACTTGGAGTCGTTTTTTTGGATGAAGATCCCTCGACTTCGGAGTCCTTCTTCTTCTCGGTTGATCTGTCCTCAAGTTTCTTCCGCACTGTGATTCTGTAAAGCTTTTGTATTTTCCATATCGACTATTAAGTCTTTCAAACCTCCTTGCCATCGGTGCTAGTTATCCTCAAGCTCATCCCCGATTCTTAGCAAGGAGTTCTCGACTCTCTAGTTTTCTGGGTTTTATCTTTGGCCTTAAAAGCCACATTCTTACTAGATGATGAATCATCTTTCTTTGTCGACCTTTTGGATTTCTTATCAATTACAAACTCATAGGCCTTTAGCTCGAGAGAAGACTTGTTGATAGGGCATTGAATTAATGTTTTTGGTGTTTTTTCAATCACATTTTTGCATGTATATCCCATTTCTTAGAAAGACCTCTAAGAATTTTCAATGCAACTTCTCTCTGTGGATATTTCTTTCCAAGTGCATTTAGATCATTCATAATACTAGTGAATCGACTTCCAATTTGTCAATAGATTCACCTTCTTCCATTTTCAAAACTATCAAACTTTCCAATTGCAACCGAAAGTTTGTTTTCTTTGATGATCATGCTTTGGCACATTACAACTAGTGTATCCCAAATTTCTTTTGCAGTGTTGCAGTGAGAGATCATTCCCATCACACCATCATCAATTATGCTGTATAGTGTGTCTTTAGCTATATAGCCTAGATTGACCAACTTTCTCTCCTCAGGAGTCAGTTTGTCATCAGACTTAGGAAATTCTGCTCTAGGATCGTTTCTCTCATTTTCTGTTCCTCTGGGATTCACCACAGTAAATTGGAATGGTCCTTCAGAGACCACTCTCCACATACGTTCATGTTTGGAATACAGGTGAGCCTGTATTCTCAGTCTCCACAAATCATAGTTCTCCACTGAGAACATGAGAAGTTTCTTAGAAGACATTTTTATCTGAGTCTTTTAAGAATTCAGCAAATAAGATCAGTTCAGATAGACCACAAGTATTTTTAGCAATTAAAACTTTGGTCAACAAAGCAGGTGGTCAAGTTGAACCACGGCTCTGATACCACTTGTTGGTCCCGGTGCAAACGAGTCTTACACGTGTATGGGGGGGGAATACACGTGTTGAGGTTTTCAAAACTTTTCTTTTAATCGAGGTCACTTGGGGGATAATCACGAAGATTAGGTCCCGAGAAGCACAAATCACTCGAGTCAAAGTCTCACCGAGACGATTGATCTGAAGCTTTCGAAACCTCGAGATAATCCCAACCGAGTCCCCGAAGTTTTCAAAGATCCTGAGTTGCTTGGATCGATAACTAACTTCTTTGAACCCTCATAAAGAGTAAGTTCGGTTTGGTAACTATCTGTTATAGCTACTCGGATGTAATGAATAGTTGGCCCTTTAGTTTATACTCGTTTTTAAGCTTTCTTTGAAAACCTTCCTTTGAATGGAATAGTGATTGTGATTCAATTATATGCAACTTCAAAGTGGATTGATTCCAACGGAAATGTCGATGAAAATATGCTTTCATTTAAGTCAATGCGGCGAGTTAAGCCACGGATAAAAAAAGCAATAAACAACACGACAATTTATAGTGGTTCGGGGAGACTCAAGCTCCTCGTCCTCTCTCGATCTCTTTAGAGAAATTCACTAATCACTTACGAGCTTTACGACTACCTCGTGGTTTACTTACTCAACCACGGCCTACTGAGCTTTACGACTACTCCGTGGTTTACTTACTCAACCCGACCTTGAGCTTTCGACTACCTCCGTAGTTTACTTACTCAAACACAAACAAGCTTTCGGACTACCTCTGTGGCTTACTAACTTCACCTCACAGAGCTTTACGACTACTCGTGGTTTACTAACTCTTTACAACTCTTCTCACCAACAATCACCTCAAACTACCTTCTCCAAGGGTTTGGGGTTTCTCGGTTGGTTTCAACTAGGATGAGATATCCTTTACAATAAAGAACAATGCAAAGGCTAGGATATCTCGACTAAGCTTCGGATATATCTTATCAAGCTAGGCTTAGTAATGAGCTCTCTTCGATTTAAAAGTACTTGGAAAATTCTAAGTTTTTCTAGTACTTTAACTTTCAAATAATAAGGTTGAGCTCTTGTGTTGCTTACAAATTTCCCCGTAACCTTACAATGTAGGGTCACAAGTATTTATAGGCATACACCAAGGTCACTCTTTGAAAACTATCTGTTGGAGAGATAGCTCGTGAGTTTCCTCTTATGGTGTGTGAGGAACGACTATATTTAGGGTTTGAAACTCCCTAACACGTTTTTTAGGCAATAGCCTTTCATGTAATGGGTCTTCACTTTTTGCGATGCGGAACTTTTGTACCGACATCTTTTTTCAAATGACTCCTTTGTCGATTGTCGTGATGGTACGATGTTGTCTCCTCTTTTTGACTTTTGTCTCGATTAAAGGTAGACACCTTCAAACGGCTCTTTTGGTTATAAACTCGAGTTGATATAACCTTAACAACACTCGACTTAGTTCCTTTTTATGCGCATTTGAATGTCTTGGCAAATATCTATTTTTTCTAAGGAATCGCGATCTTACCGATATTGCATCCTTCAAATAGATATGTTCGGTGCCTCGGAACATTCGGGTTTATCTTGAGCATTGATTACATTCTCTTGAGTCCTCGGTAATTCTTTTGTGCCTTGATATTCTTGATCTTGATTCTTGGTCTTAATCTTACGTGTCTTGAGTCTTACGAGAGTCTTGAGGTCTTGAGTCTTGAGTCTTGAGTCTTGAGTCTTGAGTCTTACGAGTCTTGGCGATATCTTGTGATATCTTGAGTATTCATCTTGAGTCTTGATTCTCGATTTCATCTTTGAGTCTTGATATCTCGATTTCTGCCTGAGTCTTGAAACTTGATTTCTGCTGAGTCTTGAAACTCGGTTTCATCTTGAGTCTTGAAACTTAGTTTCATCTTTGAAAACCGGTTTCTTTGAGCTTATCTTGAGTCTTGAAATCTTGAGATCTAACACGATCTATATCTGGTGACTATACATTTTGCGAATATCATCGCGAATCTTATAAGCGAATCGACTCAACTATCAAGATTATCCTAAACATGTCATACTCGGGGTTTTTTGGGATCTAATCAAAATCATATATCTTTATTAAATTCATCTCCCAACATTCATAATTTTGAAAAAAATGGCAAAAATAAAGCAAAAAATTTATTTTATTTTTAAACACCTTTTCAGGTTATTTGACTTTATCTTGGGCTACTTGAGGGCCATTAGGAGAATTAAGATTGGATCTTCCAATGGATCTTGAATTATCAATATTGAGCCACAATATTATTCAAGCCCATAAATATTAATTAATCCACTACATAATTAATATCAGACTATCCATCTTAACCCATATTACGCTTAATATGACTCTGGTTATTATTTCCGTGTTTAAGATTATCTAGCCCATTAATTAATTCAAGCCGGCTGAAATAGCTTTCCATTAATTAATATCTTTTATCCTTGGGAAAGGAACGGTTCAACATTATTATTCATATCGGAAACTAGTTCCACTTGCAAGATTTGGTATGATAAAACTTATGAACCTTTGCACATACGATTCTCAGTATTAAATCTTAGCAATCGCGTGTGACCAATAATATTGCCCAAGATATAAAGTATTGAATCGTTGATTCTCTTCCCATAATAAGTCAAAGCAATAATTACTAACCACACAGCGATCTTATTTAAGGGACGAAGATTAAGAAATAACGAACCACCGAGGTCTATTTCTTCCTAGATTCACTCAAGAATTTGTCCTCCCAGGGTCCTCTTGATTGCACTATGCACTAGTGTAATCTCTTGGTCAAGACAAACCAATCGAGCCTTACACTTCAACCTTTTCATGATGGATTGTTCATTTCCATCTAGGTCGTGAATGGTGTATTTTTGTTTACAAGGAACCTACATTTAATTTAATCTTACGTGATGCGGTATCACTAAATTAACTACAATGTAACACGTCTTATTTATTGAGCAGGTTATGCAAGAAATATATGTAACATTCGATAATATTTAAAGCATCGTTGATAAACAATTTATTTTAGTAAATAAGTCCGAAATTTATTCGATTATACAAAGTAAAAGCATACTTCAATTATAATCAACCAAAAAACACACAAACTACTTAAAAAGGGGTTTGGGTTTTGGGTTGGTTTCAACTAAATTGAGATATCCTTTACAATAAGAACTAATGCAAAGGCTAGGATATCTCTTCTAAGCTTTGGATATATCTATCACTCTGGGCTTAGAATAGTGAGCTCTCTCCAATGTAAAACTTGGGAAATTCTAGGGTTATTCGAGTGCTTCAATTTGAAATAATCTGAATGAGCTCTTGAGTTGCTTTTGAAATTTCCGTAACCTCTCAATGTAAAGGGTCCTTTGGTATTTATAGGCAACTTTACCAAGGTTACTCTTGAAAAACTATCCGTTGGAGATAGTATCAAGGGTTTCCTCTTACGGTGTTTGATGAGCGACTATATTTAGGGTTTGAATACTCCCTTGCATGTTTTAGGAAATATCGATGATGTAACCAATAACCAATTTTTTTGCGATGCGGAACTTAGTACTCTTGACATGATTAGGGTCTGTCACTTTCAATGTCATAAAAGTCTGATCATTGTCTTCCTCGATTGGTTCTTGTCTTCGGTGAATGTAGACAAACAAAAATGGCTCTTTTGGTCAATCTGACGAATGAGACAACCTTAAACAACACTTAGACTTAGTTCCTTTTATGCGCATATGAATGTTTTGGGCAATATCTACTTTTTGAATATTTGCATTTTTCTCGGTTTTTGTAGTCTTGAGATAGATTATATTCGGTGCCTCACGAACATTCGGGTTATCTTTGATTATTCAAAGATTATCTTCTTGAGTCTTTTAGTTACCTTTGGGTCTTGTAATTATCTTGAGTCTTGGTGTCTTCAAATTGACATCTTTGAGTCTTCAATTTCTTGATGTCTTGATGACATATTGAATCTTCGGTGTCTTCCGAACTTCTATCGAGTCTTCGATGTCTTCAACAACTTACTGAGTCTTGATGTCTTCAAAGAACTTTCATCGAGTCTTCGGTGTCCCGATGGCATACCGAGTCCTCGGTGTCTTCAAACAACTTCTTCGAGTCTTCATTGTCTCAAAGAACTTCTTCGAAGTCTTGGTATCTTGAGAATCTAACCCGATCTATATCTGGCGACTATACATGGGCGCAGATAACTTCCTGAACAATCTATACTGAAACCTGACTCAGTCTATCAAGATTATCCTGAACATGTCATACTCAGGGTTTTTGGGATCTAATCAAAACTTCTTTATTAAATTCATCTCCCAAAAATTTCCCCCTTTTGATGATGCCAAAACCATCTAGTTACATTTAAGAAAACCTAAATTTATCCTCGGTTTTGGTTTATCTATTACAACCAAAAAGGTATTTCTCCAAACAAATTCTTTAACCATCGGCATATCAAGACATGTAAAAGATAATGAGATATTATCTTTGAGCATAAAGATAAAATTTTCATTGATGTAGGATAAGAGTTCTGATTACAATGAAAAAAAAAAATAAAAGCAAGTACAAAGTCTTGATCTTCTTCCACTTCATCCCTCTGGTACTTCGGGTTGAACATCCCATAGTAGTATATTTCTTCGTTCATCTCTTGCCTTGATGATGGGGTTGTTTCTGTTTAGGTTGGATGGCACAGCTATTTCTCGAGAAATGGCGGCCTCATTTACATAGCCATTCTCAAACCTAGGAGCTAGGTACATGTATGGACCAGAGCTCTTATTTGAGTGTTTCCTTCCATCGCCAAGTTGATCCAACTTTGCGGTACCAAGATAGAATGTCGATGAAAAGTACTCAATAAAGGCTTCATTCTTATCCGATTTGCTCCCTCCATTCTCTCGAGAATCTCATAATAGAAGGCTTCATTCTTATCCGAGCTGCTCTCCCTCCATTCTCTCGAGAATCTCTGTAATAGAACGGAAGGTTCTCTTGATCTTTTCTCATGCATCATTGAATGTATAGGCATCCACTTGTCAATGTGCAACCACTTTTAGTCTTTTTCTGCCTCTCTTTTTTGCTTAAAAACTTTTTTGAATCCCCTCTTCTTTTATGTTCTTCTTCTTTTTCTTCTTCGATCGGAGGGAGCACGATTCTTTGAAGCACCAGTTCCTTTCTCCTTTTCAATCTGCGAGGCCTTGAGTCTTCTTGGTATCAAAGTCTCCGGTTGAGCTTCAGTTTACTTTTCTGGTCCTTCATTTTATTCTTCAAAATCCATAATCAGCTTCCTCTGAGTAGGTTTAGCTACCTTTGCTCTTTTCTTCTTTTCAGTTTCAACAAAGGCAACTGCTTTTCTCTTTTCTGGTCTGGCTTGTTCTTCTTCTGCCTTGCTTGTTCCAACCATCCTTCTATCACTCAATTTCTCAAAAATTACTTCACGAGCAGTTTGCTCAGGATGTTTTGAGTGAAGATAGGTTTCTCGACTTCTTTGAACTTTAGTTTCTCGGTGGCTTCAATTCCTCTTAAGGCATCAACAATTTTCTTTCTTTCAGCTTCTTTTTTAGCCTTTCTCTCCAAGGTTTGTGCCAACAACTCACTTAATTTGCTGCCAGACCTTTCCCCCTTTTTGGCACCATACCTTGGGAGTAGTTGAGTTAGTGCAGTATCCATATAGTATTGCTCCTTACTCATACTGCACATTTCTTCTGCAAACTGATTATGCTCATCTTCTAGCCTTATCATGTAATTCTTGGCCATTGAGAAATCATCCGAAAAGAGGAGCAAACTGTTTTGAGAAGACATCATGCATCATCTCTGCTCATCTTGGTCATGAGCGAGAGCCCATTTCCTCAAGCTGACTATTTTGATCATCGGATCATTCTTCTCAATCGACTTGGCTTCAAGATAGCCCGATTCTTTCTTGATACATACGCCCATATTGACATTAAGCTCGTATGTACTCCATCAATCTTTCCATCTAATGTAGCTAATTTACTTGATAGAGTTGTTTAGGCGTATCGGATGATGAACTCGGAGTTCTCCATTTTTCGATTTTGAGCAATGACGTAACTAACTCCATCCGAGTCATCTTATGCTGTGAGAATTGTTTGCAACATGTTTGATGAAGAGCTTAGATTCTCAAGCTTTTGAGATTGACCTACCAAATATCTCTTCCATCCTTGGCTCTATCTTCTTTAACTCATCCGAGTTTGTGTGAAATCAACCACGGAGTTTGTACAACATTTTCCAACCGAATTTGGGTGCTCCCAACTGAGCCTTAATGCAGATATCATAAACATCGATTTTAAAGCTAGGTACTTGATAAGGCATAATGTATCGCGATTAAAAAGGTACGAAGAATGCTAACTTCGGTCGAGGTTATCCGATATCGATTGGTTCATCATCATTATCCGTCCCATCGACTCTCCGGTTTCATTCTCTTTCAAGATTATCTCGAGGTTCCTTCTCCTTCTCGATTTCTTTTTCGCATCATCTCCCTTATCCTTATCTTTATTTTGATCATGGGAGATGGATGCATCAACTCCTTCGGTAGCTTTCTTTTAAAATTAGCTTCTTTTCACTAATTCATCAAAATCAGACTTTCATTCTCGGCTTGGTTTTACGAAACTTTGAGAATTTGGTCAGGCGGTATCTCAAGCATTCCACCACTCTTCTCCCCTGTATGAAGCAATGTTGACATCCTGGGGAGTGTTTGATTGAATATACAGCGTAGTTACGAGCACGAAGAATATATCTGAAGGTCGGGATAGGCATTGACTGGGGTATCTGTCTAAGATGAACAGATTTCCCCCCTTAGCCGCCATTCGGTCTCTTTGGCTTCTCCCTAACTTCAATCTTGGGCTTTCGAGCGTAGATTCATAGTGTATATGAGTTCTAGCCGATGGATCTAGAAATAGTTCATTCGAAGCGCATCAAGTTCGGCAATTCTGAGGTTGGTGCGTCATCGGAGTCACGAACAAGTCTTTCTTCATTAGGGATCGAGGTCGGCGAAGATTTTTTTAAGAGATTTTATCTCGAGCTCGAAAGGTTTGAGTACTAAAAAAAAAACATGTTCCTCGGTTTCTTGCTCTGCACATTTGACACTACTTGAGCAAGAAACTGAAGTGGAATTTCAACCCTTGCGGCCTTGAGGTTGAGTTTCTTGATATCTTTGGCCTCGCTTTTCGGCAATAGATTTGAACGCCTGCGCTTACGAGGAGCGGTGCTTTCTTTTCGATTCTCTCCTTTTCTCTTTTTAATTTGCATCGGGGCTTTCCCCTAGCTTGTGTGGCTTCTTCATCCGGTTTCTTCTTGCGGTCTCATCCCGAGACTCGGAGTTTTTTCTCTTTCTTTCCTCTCAAAGTCTTCTTTGTTGGTTTAAACATGATTTTTAACTTTGGAAAGGAAGTGTAATCGGCATAAAGATGTCCTCCTCTTCACCTTGCGTTTCAAGATAAATGCAATCTTGGTTGCATGTAGAATCTTTCCTTTGATAACTTCTGAGCCATTCACCTTACGAATTTGTTTGGCTTGATCATTCACCACCTTGATCAAATAGTGCAACCAATTGAATGCCGTGGAAGGTGAATCTTCAATTCGCCATTAGCCTTAACTTAGGCGTGCTTATCCATTGAAACTACCGAGATCTACTCATGATGCATTTGCTTACAATATCCAACAATACTTCGATATTTAGGCTTCAAATGCCTCTTATTAGAGTAGCTTTAAACTTTTCTTTGGATGATCAATAATTTTATCCAAATATTCTTGTTCCCTACCCATCATGTATCCGTAGGTCTTCACCTCTATCACTTAACTCATATATGACATTTAAATTCTTAGGAATAATATATAATTCCCTAACAAAATCCACATATTTGAACCATGCTCCAAATGCCAGACCTGCATCCGAGATTCTATGCAATTCTCATCATCTAACAACATATTAGAGATAAACTCAATTACCTCTTTCGCGATATTCGGCCTCCTCTGGTTGATTCGCGACCGGGCATGTAAGCTTTGTAAGCGAATCATATGCAACACCTCCTCCGCCGTGGAGTTGCATTGGACGAAGCTTTCTAAAGAAATGACATATTCGTACCAAGGTTTATTGGAAATGGCCGAGTTTGTGCATTATCTGTAAAGTGTCATTTTGGAGAATTTCGGTGAAGGGTTTTGAGATAGGTGAAAATTCTGGGGAAATCGAGGATTTCTAAGAGTGTTAGTGAAGATGAAGGCTTTTTGGAATAGGGCTTTGAAAGAAAAAATTTTCCAATGGATATGGGATTTTGATTTATGGAAAATCAGCGTAGATGAAGAAATCGGCGGTTGAGATTAAAAACGATTAAAACGGGTATATGAAAGGACGATTTCGCAAATACTAAGCCGCCAATTTATCCCTATTGATGATTAATGAAAAGTGCATTTAATTACTGTTCCTGCAGACCGTTGACTTTCCTCAGTGATTTCAAAGGTCCCGCCCAATTATTTCTTCAGGTGTTTTGTCATTTATTGCCAATGATTACTAAGATTGATTAGGCAATAAATGTGTTGCATAGTCAATACTTCTTTTAGACTAATTTTTCTCCATCGGTCTTCCGAAGTTTTGACCTTTGATAAAATGTCAGTATAATACTAAGTACTGGTCTTCAGGATAACTGAGTTTCCCAAGACTCAGTGTTCAGTACTCTCAATTTTATCCTGAGTTTTTCAGTAAAAACCTGAGAAAACTTCATGCATCTGAAAAACCTTCAATTTTTGAGATTTTCTTTATTCATTTGGATCCAACATACCTAATTCAAATGATAGTTCACGAAATCTTGATTGACCCAAAAGGTTTAGTCAAGATATCGGCTCTCACATTTATCGGTATGAATTTTCTCCATTCGATGTCTCTTTTCTTCTCAACATGATCTCACATGAAGTGATGTCGATATCAACATGCTTACATCGGTGTGCAATCAAGATTTTGTGTAATAGCAATTGCACTATTATTATTACAAAAATATAGGTACTTCATTGGCTATAATCTTATAATCCCTCAATTGTTATGCGAGCCAAAGAATCTATGCCACAACAACTTCCTGCGGTATGTATTAAACATTGATGACCGGATTTGCTATCGAGGTTTGTTTCTTTGAAAACCATGATATCGGTTTACTTCCAAGAAATTGACAAGTTCTGTGGTAGACTTCTGTCAATTCTACATCCTCCATGTCGACATCACGAATAACCCCGATTAATTCAATGTTATCATCATTTGGATACCATAATCCTCTATTCACAATGCCTTTAAGATATTTCGAATATTTTTTGGCGACCTCCATGTGACTAGCCTTAGGATTAGCTTGGTATCTTGCACATATCAACAACAAATGTTATATAAGACCTCACTGGCGTGAGATATGCCATTTATCCAATGATCCCTCTATAATCGGTGTGATTTCTTGATTTGCCTTCGGGATCACGATCCATCTTGTAGTTAGTATTCATAGAATTCTAAGCGTATTGCAATTTTGTACACCATACTTTGCAATCGGATCCTTTGGTGTATTTTGCTTGATTGATGAAAATTCCTTCCTTAGTTTGTTTCACCGAAGTCGAGAAAAATTCATCTCCCCATCATTGACATCTCAAACTTTCCTTTCATCGGGGTAGAAAACTTATCACCACGGTGATGATTTGGAGATCAAATATGATGTCATCTACATAAATCGAACAAGTAAGATGTTTTCCCATCTTCATATCTGAGCAGAGTCCTATCAGCAGTTCCTTTGATAAAACCATGGTCGAGATTAAGCGAGAAAAGTATCATACCATAACATGGTGCTTGCTTAAGACCATACAAGGCTTTCTGAGCACGTAAACTTGGACGATGCAATAAAACCGGGAGGTTGTTCCACGTAAACCTCTTCCTTAAGCACACCATTGAAATGCACTTTTCACATCCATCGATGGTTTGTGAATTTCATGTAGGCGCATATGCAAGAAACAATTTGATGGCTTCTAGTCTTTGCAACATGTGCAAAAGGTTTCATCATAATTCAAGCCTTCTTCTTGGGAATAACCTTGTCTGCAACTAGCCTTGCCTTGTTTCTCACAATGTTGTTGTTTTTCATCTCTTTTATTCTTAAACACCCACTTAGTTCCAATCACATTGTGCCTCTTAGGTCTATCCACTAGCTCCCAAACTTCATTCCTTGAGAACTGTTTGATTCTTCTTGCATCTTAATAATCAAAATGAATCTTGTAGAGCTTCTTCCAATCTCGGTAGGTTCAGCTTTTCGGATAGGAATTTTGCGGAACAAAACACTTATCCATGAAACCTTCTTGTTTTGAAACCATCGATAGATCACCCCTGTCGACTTGTAGGATGACTATCCAACCATTTTCTCTGGATGTTCCCCTTCATTAGTATCCTCAACGCCGAAATGTTGGGTTCATGTAGTTCATTAAATTGGGGAACAGCGAAAAGGAGAAAAGAATCATCTTCCTCAGGGAAATTCCATTGAACATTGTTAGAGACATTTGTTCCTCATTGGTTGATAGATTCGAGTTTGCCTCGGTGTGACCACATCTTCGCCGACATTACATACACGAGTGCGGTGGTGTATGTTTAGATTAGTCGACTTGAGGTGTGTTGGCTTTTAGCCGGTGGAGAATTTCCATCGAGTCTCTCACCATCATGAGTTTTCCATCACGAACTTCTTTGTCGAATCGATTCCTCCATTCATAGAAAGTGGTGACTTATTCTTTTAGAGTTCAGAGGATGTTTTATCATTCTTTTTTGAGGCTAAGTCGGTGATTTTCTTGATCGATTCTCCTGAGTCATGTTCTGTTTCTTATGAACACAAGTAGATTCATCAAAAAACAACATGAGGTGTTTTCTTCCACAATAACAGTCCCCACATTTGTAAACTCTGAAGGCTTTCTTCGACTTGAGAATATCTAAGAATATCCCTTCATCGACTTTGTTATCAAAAGTTTTCAAGTGATCTTTACCATTATTGTGTATGAAACAACGCAGCAAACACTAAAAGAAAGAAACAAGAGGCTTCCTTTCATTCCGGCTCATATGGAGTTTTTCCTTGGTTCTTGGTCGTATGGATTTGTTACGAGTAGCATGGGTGTTTGGTACAACTTCAAAATCTCATAGGAATATCGAACAAAGAATCATTGTTCCGAACTTCTTTCGTAGAGTCCTATTTCTTCTTCTCAAAGAACAAAGATTACACAGGGTCCTTACACCGGTGATGTTTCATGAGCTATTCCATTTCTTTGCACAATAATCGAGATATGATATGATTGATAAACTCGGTTCTTTATCCGATCCGATTTTGGCCACACTCAGTTCTTCGCGATTGCCTTTTAAATGAGTACTGTAGTTTTTGTCTGAGTCTCTTTCTTACTGAGTAAGAATATGACCCATGTATATCTAGAGTAGTCATAAACTACCACAAGTGTGTATTTTTTGCCATTAGTGCTCACAGGTGTTACTGGACCAAAGAGATCCATATGTAATAGTTGTAGTATTATCGGTAGAAATATCTACTTTACTTTTTGAAAGATGCGATTTGTTTTCCTTTTCGACAAAGCATCACATACATAATCTTTACTGAACACTTCATTGGGTAACCCTCTTACAAGTGCTAATCTTGCAAGTTTGTTCAGGGTTTTGAAGTTTAAGTGATTCATTCTTTTGTGCCACAACCAACTGGTATCAGTGGAACTTTTTGCAACCAAACATGTATCTTTAGGAGTTGAACTCTAATCAGCAAGATACACATTTCCTTTTCTAGTACCGAACAAAAAATTTTTCAGTGAAATTATTGTCTTTTTACATAACATAAGTTCTTTGAGAACTCAACATGAATCCTTTGTCATAGAATTGGTGATAGAAAGCAAGTTATGCTTTTAGACCCGGACACATATGAAACACCATGGATATGAGCGAGTCCTTCAAGAGTTCCATATCCTTGATTTGTCCTTTGGAATTGTCTCCAAATGTGATTTGAGGGCCTTTTTGCTCAACATAGTCGATTGATTAGTTGCTTATATCGCATGTATGTCTTGAACATCCACTATCCAGATACCATATAGCGAGCCAATTCATTTCCACTCATCAGTGCTATGTTGTTTTCATTCAGCTCAGTGCCCTTTTCCTTCACCTGAAAAATAGATCAGTTCTTAGGTACCCATTTGGTGTAGGGTCCTACCAGGTTAGCTGTACCTTTTGGAACCCAAATCTGCCTAACAACTCTAATTACTTTAGAGTGGGTGATTTGTCTCCCATAAACATCTACATACACATTACCACCCGAGGCCTTGGCAAGATTATCACGTGCATGAGTGTCAACCTTAGCATGAAAATGAGCCTTAGAGTTCTTCTTGAGTTCGGGGCCTTTTGTTCAAGTGCCTTAACTATTGTCTGTTGGTCTCTGTCTCTCACGACTTGGTTCAGAAACCTTTACCCTTAGGCAAGTGGGGTTTTGGGTTACTGTCTTGAAGTGGGGTCTTTCGATGTCGAGGACTTGGTCTTTTAGATTGAGAATATCTACGCTAAGTGTTTCTCTTCCGAAAATTCCTCCGATGGTTCGGTCACAGATCTCTTTAGGTTGGTATTCTTAGTCTAAGGCTTTGAAATCTTTGGCACGAAAATTTCCCTCTTGAGTGTTAAGTTTTTTGGCCTTTTCCACGAGGTCGGGCTTTCTTCGCGAACGCCCGGTTTTTTCGAAACCATAGGTTTTACCCGTATGCAAACTTCAGTGGTTCTTGATGAAGATTAGATACCCTTTGGTTTAACAAAAACGATCTTGGTGCTACTAGAAAGCGGCATTAGAGAAGGCCTTAGCCAGGGTTCCCACTGGAATGTATCCCAATCCGCTTTTTATAGTTTGGTCTTTTGATAAGATTTCATCTATCACTTTAGATGCGAGAATTCAATAGAGTTCTTTCTCATCTATCTTACATTTCTTTAGAGTTTCATGCTAGCTCAAAGAGGTCATTGAACTCGATTCGATAAAAATTTGAATCTCTTTAGTGGATTTTCTAATTTTCCTTCCGGGATCTCTATCACCTTCTCTTTTAAAAGAGTTGTACTTTCCAAAACATCCAAACCATTAGTTCCCATCAATTGAAGTGATCTCGGCATTTTTAGAGTCTTTCCACTTGATTCTCGTGATCGGGTTCCTTGTTACGCTCTTGAGTTTGATGGTAGTTCTTGTAACGAATAGTCCTTCATAAGATTCTCAAGCGAATCCATCGGTCAAAAATTCTGTTCATTACGGTTGAACTTGAGAACTCATGTGCTTGTGTGGAGCAACAATAGAGATAGAAGAATTTACCTCCTCCTGACCATAAAGGCCGGACATCATCATCACTTTATGCGAGAAAATTTCATCGAGGCTGGAACCTTCTTAGAATGTTCTTCATACTGCCAATCATAGCTTTTCTTCACGGAGATCTTCCTGTCTCTCCTTGGCATCTCTCCTTTCTTTCTTTGCTTTTCGGCTCGGGATAGTCATATTAGTGACCTTTTCTTGACAGTTTAGCATCTGTTGGTATCATAATGCGATCACTTTCCTCGTTGGTCTTGGAGTCCTTCTTCTTGGATGAGGGATCATTCGCTTTTTCTGGTCCTTCCTTTTCCGATTGTATCGTCCTCGACCACGAGTCTCTCTTATACACTGTGATTCTGTAATATTTCTTATTTTCCATATGCTCTGCTATTAGTCTTTCAAACCTCCTTGCCCGCCGGTCTTAGCTTACCCTCCTGCTCATCGATTTTTGGCAAGTGAGTTCTCGAACTCTCTCTAGACTTCTGAAGGATTTTTTCTTTCGGCTTTGAAAGTCACATTCTTGCTAGATGAAGAATCATCTTTCTTGTGGGTTTTACGCTTTTTCTTGTCAATCACAAACTCATAAGCTTTCGGTTCGAGGAAGACTTGTTGATATAGCATGGAATCAATATTTTTGGTGTTTTCAATCACCACGGCATGTATATCCATTTCTTAGATAATCCTCTAAATTTCCGGTGCTGCTTCTCTCTGTGGTATCTTTTTCCCAAAGACTTTTCGAGATCATTCATGATCTTTAGTGAATCGACCTCAAGTTTGTAGTCGGATTGTTAACTTTTCTCTCATCGGGAGGTAAGTTGATCATCGAGACTTTGAAATTCATCTGCGGGATCATTCCTCTCGATATCGATGATTAGGATTCACAACTTGAAGAATTTGAATGGTCCTTCGTAAACCACTCTCCACATTCTTTCATGTTTTGAATACGAGATGAGCACGCATTCTCAATCTCCATGGGGTCATAGCTCTCAACGGATAAACATAGGAAGTTTCTTAGAAGGCATGATGGCGGTAGCCTTGTAGATACCAAATAAACAGACTATTCAAGAGACACCAAAGTCTTTTCAAAAAAAAGACTATGGCTTTCAAAACAAGTGGTCAAAATGAACCATTGCTCTTATCCCACTTGTTGGTCCCGGTGCTAACGAGTCTCACGTGTATGGGTGGGGAATACATGTGTTCGATGATTTTTAAAAACTTTTCTTTCGAGGTCGGATGGGAGTTATCCTAATCATTTTTCCCTCGAGAAGCCTGCATTGCCCTAAGTCAAAGTCTCTTTGAGACAATAATCTGGAATTTTGCTGAAGCTTCCGATTAGCCCAATGAGCGACGAGTTTATCGAGATCCTAAGTGACTTGGATCAGATAATTATCTTCTTGCACCTCGGTTAGAGTTAGTTCGGTTTGGTAACTATCTCGATTCAGCTACCAAGTGTCTTGGAATGGTTGGCCCTAAGTTTATACTCGTTTCGTTTTTTGAAAATCTTCCCTTCAATAAAGCGGTGATTAAGGTGTGATCAATTTGATGCAAGTTCAATTGGATTGGTTCCAACCGAATATCGGTGAACTAAGCTTCGGTGAAAAACATGCAACAGAATAATAATGCAGATCGAAAGCAAAAACAACACAAAGAATTATAGTGGTTCAGACTCAAGCTCCTCGCCCACTCACTCTGAACTTCTCGAGAAATTTTTAACCACTTCCTAAAGCTTTCTTCGCTAACTTATCAGTAGCTTACTCCTTTTCTACCTTGAGTTTTTCAACACTCCTCGCAGTTTTTACTAACTCAAACACACACAAGTGTCCAGACTACCACAAGTAGCTTACTAACTTCTTCTCTAGAGGTTTTCTAGCTAACTCAGAAGCTACTTACTAACTCTTTACAACTATAACTCACCAACAAAACATACATACAAACTACCTTAACAAAAGGGTTTGGGTTTTGGGTTGTTTTCAACTAGGGTGAGATATCCTTTACAATAAGAACTAATGCAAGGCTAGGATATCTCTTCTAAGCTTTGGATATATCTATCACTCTAAGGCTTAGAATAGTGAGCTCTCTCCAATGTGAAACACTTGGGAAATTCTAGGGTTTTTAAGTTCCTTCAATTTGCAATAATACGAATGAGCTCTTGAGTTGCTTTGAAATTTCAATGTAACCTCTCAATGTAAAAGGGTCCTTTGGTATTTATAGGCAACTTTACCAAGGTTACTCTTGAAAACTATCCGTTGGAGGAGGTAGTATCAAGGGTTTCCTCTTCGGTGTTTGATGAATCCACTATATTTAGGGTTTGAATACTCCCTTGCATGTTTTAGAAAATGTCACCATCCGTAGCAAATCACCGATTTTTGCGATGCGGAACTTAGTACTGACATGACATGATTCAAAACTCCGGGTCGATGAAATGAAGTATGTTGTCTTCCTCTGATTGGTTCTTGGCTTCAAATGAATGTAGACAAACAAAAGGGCTTTTTTGGTCAATCTCTCAGATATGAGACAACCTTAAACAACACTTAGACTTAGTTCTTTTTGCATATGAATGTTTTGGGAAATATCTACTTTTCTGAATATTTACATTTTTCTCAGTTTTTGTAGTCTTGGATAGATTATATTCGGTGCCTCACGAACATTAGTGTTATCTTGATTATTGATTATCTTACTAAGACTTGATTCTTCTTTGGGTCTTGATATCTTGAGTCTTCATTATGTAGATGATATTGCGGAGTCTTGATGTCTTCGGTGACATCGGAGTCTTGATGTCTTGATGACATCTTTTGAATCTTGATGTCTTGACCTGCTTGAGTCTTGATGTCTTGACACTTTCTTGAGTCTTCAGTGTCTTCAACAACTTCTTTGAGTCTTGATGTCTTGATGACATCTTGAGTCTTGATGTCTTGACCTGACTTCTTGAGTCTTCATTGTCTTGACAACTTCGGAGTCTTGAAGTGTCTTGAATCTCTTTGATCTATATCTACTACTACATAGATGCGAGATAACTTCCGGAACAATCTATCTTTGGCTTTGACTCGATCTGCTCAAGATTATCTGAACATGTCGCATACTCGGGGGTTTTGGGATCTAATCAAAACTTCTTTATTAAACTCATCTCTGCCGGATCTCACTTCTTGCGAGATACTGGGTATCTCATGATGGATGCACAAATACCTTAGGGTATTGGTATACCCATCAGAGAAATCATTTGATGTAAGTCCACAATATGTGTCTACGGGTGTCTCGGTTGGTGGAGCAAGCGATACTCCTTTGACTTGGGGTGATATGCACAACATGTGTGGAGTGATGAACTTTGACCATGTTCGACGCTAAAACCCGTCTAAGGGTAGATATGACTTGGATTGGGTTCATCACGAAATACATGTCAGGATAATTGGAGCCAAAAAAAATATGGTTCATTCCTCAATGTGGATTTAGAGAATACTCATCTTCTCATCATATTTGGATCAAAGTCATTTGCCGATGCACGTCAACTTAGACTTTGTATTCAAGTGTGACATACATGATCAATTAGTGATTAGAGATAATATGATTAAGTTATTTGAATAGACACTTCATCTTGTTGAGACTTAATCGAGTATTCGCAAATGAAAGGAGAAATCGTAATAGCCCATGTTTCCGATTCTGGTAGTTGCACATTTCATAACGCACTCTCATATATTGAAAATGTCTTATTTTATTGTCTAGGGTTCAATTATTTATTAGTTTGACTTCTTGGCTTTCGATATACGAGGGTCTATGGGTCACCAACAAATAATTGTTTTACTAATAATATTTGGTTGATTAAATATTATATTGGATATTAATATTTAATTTATGGAGAATATAATAATAATTATATTTAAAATTAATTATTATTACTATTTATTAAATTAGATTTAATTAAATAAATTCCCCAATAATAATATATGGAATATTATTATTATAGGATTTGATATACATGGAATTAAACCCATTTAGATTTTTATATGTGACAAATAAATCTAAGAGATTTATTTTAGGATTTTTCCTAATAAAAGGTTAGCTTAAGATTTAATTTTGGACCTCTCCTATATATATGAGCTTTTGAGAATTCATAAGCTCTTGAGAATTCATATCGTGAGTTCATATTTTCTCCATAAAATCTCTAAGTTAGAATTTTATCTTTCGAGGGGATTCAATATTTGGGATTCTGTGCAAATTAGTAAGCGATTGTTACGTGGATACCATATTATTTGAGAATCCGTGTACTAATTAATTGTTCGTTGTTGGTGACTGTTTTAATTCCGATGTACATGTATTATGATGTTTTCGTGCCTCTAAATTTCAACGGTGTTATTAGAGCATAAGGCTCTTGATTTAAATTATAATTATTTCGTGTGAAACTTATTACTTGATTGCATTATTATTCCAGATTTTGTTGAACCTTGATTGATAACAATTTCTTATGACCACCTCTTTTGACTAAGTCAAATAAAAGTTTTATAAAGTTATGGTTTTGGATGGTTGTTACGGTTTCTGGAAATTAAGTACCTCCACTAAATAAAATTGAATTGGCAAATTATTTATCTCCTAATTGATCAGTTGATGCAATTGTCCTCTGCGATTGGTCTCCGGCCAATGGATGGTAAGATTATAAAGAAAAAAGTTAGATCCAAAGAAAAGTCCTACGAAGAAAGGTAAGGCAGTGATTTGGTTAGGTGTCGTAAGAAACCAAAAGGAAAATGTTTCAAGTGCGGTGAAAGGGACATTGAAGTCAGCCTGTTCCAATCCCAAGCGGAAAGGAAAGAAATGTAATTCTCACTTAACTAGTTGTTGAAACTTGTTTAGCTGGGCGACGCACTACCCCCCATTCGGTAATGGATCTGGTCCACGATATTTTTGTTTCACATTACGGGGGTAAGCGAGACCCGACAACTTAGTGGAAGTGAGATCCTCATCACGCTTAGGGCGATGTCTAATGATTGTGGCGGTAAAGGGGGAGATTCTTTTATCTTTTGAAGACAAGAGTTTAATTTAAGAGATGTTCTTTATGTTCCTATTTTTTCTAAAACCTTATTTCGTTTTTCCAAACTATTTGCCGATGGATATTCTTTTCGGTTTTAATAAACATGTTACTATTTTTTTTCGTAATGATGTGATTATCCGTCATGGAACTTTACGGAACAATCTCTATATTATCGACCGCGCGACATCACTTACTTAATGCATCCTACTACTACATAAGCTATTTAATAAAATAAAACGTCGATCGACGCGTGAATGAGACACTTCTTTTGGCACCTAAGATTTATGTTATATTAACAGAAAAGGATCCAAAGGTTGGTCCAAGATGGTTCATTGCTTAACCGATCTTTCTTACAGGTGGTTTCTTAACTAATTGGTCTTGAGACCAATCCACCAAAGAAATTTGATGCATCTTCTCCCATGTCCGTAAGCCCTAACTCAACTCGACATAGTTCTCTAACCTCACTTCATCTAGTGACTTGGTTATGATATCAACTCTTTGCTTATCAAGATGTGTTGGGAGATGAATTTAATAAAGATATATGATTTTGATTAGATCCCAAAACCCCTCGAAGGTATGACATATTCGGGATAATCTTGATAGTTGAGTCGATTCCGTTTTAGAGATTGGGATGATATCATAAAAAATGTATAATCGGAGATATAGATCGATTAGGATCAAGATCAAGACTCGGTATAAATGAAGAAGCTAAGAACCGGTTGGAAACCGGTTTTCGAAAGACAAGGCAAGATGAAACCGGTAGAATCAAGACGAAGGAAATCGAGATATCAAGACTTCGCAGATGAAACCAGTAATCAAGACTCAAAGATGAAGACTCAAGATATCGGCCAAGAGACTCAAAAGACTCAAGACTAGAAGACGCTGAAGACTCGTAAGATCAAGACTCAAGACCTCAAGACTGCACATAGACGGTAAGATCAAGACTAAAGATCAAGATCAGAATATCAAGGCACGCACTACTAAAGACTCCAAGAATGTAATTAATGCTCAAGATAAACCCCAATGTTCGAGGCACCGAGAATATCTCGAATCTGGATGTAACATCGAGAAGATCGCGATTCTTAGAGAATAGATATTTGCCAAGATATTCAAATGCATAAAAGGAACTAAGTCAAGTGTTAATGTTATATCATCAATCGTGAGTTTGTAACTAAAAGAGTTTAAGGTGTCTACCTTTAACCGAGACAAAAGTCAAAAAAGGGAAGACAACATCGGTGAATTATATACCACAATCGACAAAGGGATGTGTCGTCAAAAAGATGTTAGAAGTACAAAAGTTCCGCATCAGAAAAAGGAAGACTAACGCCTACATGAAAGGCTATCGCTTAAAAACGTGCTAGGAGTTTCAAACCCCAAATATACTGCTCACACACCATAAGAGGAAACTCAATGGTTATTCCAACAGAGATAGTTTTTCAAGAGTGACCTTGGTGTATGCCTATAAATCCCCGACCCTCTACATTGTAAGGTTAATGGAAATTTATACAACTAAGAAGCTCAAACTTATTATCGCCAAATTAAAGCACTGAAAAAACTTAGAATTTCCCAAGTGCTTTTTATATTGAAGAGAGCTCTACTAAACTAAGTTATAGATTGATAAGATATATCTGAAGCTTAATGAGATATCCTAGCCTTTGCATTGTACTTCATTGTAAAGGATATCTCATCCTAGTCGAAACAATCGAGAAACCCCAAACCCAGCGGCGTAGTTGGCGTGTTTGCTGGTGAGAAGAGCTGTAAAGAGTTAGCAAACCACGCTGAGTAGCGTAAAGCTCTAGAGGAGAAGTTAGTGCCGCTGCAGGCCCCAAAGCTTGTTTGTGTTTGAGTAAGTAAACTACTTTCCGAGGTAGTTTAAAAGCTCAAGTCGTCGAAAGAGGTAAAACTACGGGAGTAATGTAAAGCTCAAGGCCGAAGTTGGGTGGGTAAACTACGAAGGTAGTCGAAAAGCCGTATGATTAGTGAATTTCCCGAGGATGTGAGAGAGTGGACGTGGGAGCTTGAGTCTACGAACAGCTATAAAGCTATTATGTTTATTGCTTTTCTTTATCATGTAGCTGTTGCATCTTTGAGTTTGAAAGCATATTTTCATGACATTTAGTTGGAATTCGTCCTTTGGAAGTTGCATGTAGTTGAATCACAACCTAATCACTATTCCATTAAAGGAAGGTTTTCAAGAAATAAAAAACGAGTATAAACTAAAGGGCCAACCATTTTCGCACATCCGAAAGTAGCTGTAGAACAGATAGTTACCAAATCAACTTTACTCTTCGAGGGTTCAAGTTAGTTATCCTCGATCAAGTACCCTGTGATCTCAAACTCGGGGACTCAATTGGGATTATCTCGAGGTTTAAAAGCCTTCTCAGATCACTGCCTCAAGAGACTTTTGACTCAGAGCGACAGTTTCTCGTGACCCAATCTTCGTGATTATTCTGACCCTGTCGACCTCAGAAGAAAGTTTTAAAAAACACCGAACACGTATTCCCCCCATACACGTGTGTAAGACCATATAACGGACCAACAATATGGATCTTTTTCCATTCTCGATGTTCTTCTTTTCTACATAATCTCCGATGAAATGATACACC
The DNA here is from genome assembly GCA_037126765.1 of Stenogyne calaminthoides. Classification (NCBI taxonomy): domain Eukaryota; kingdom Viridiplantae; phylum Streptophyta; class Magnoliopsida; order Lamiales; family Lamiaceae; genus Stenogyne; species Stenogyne calaminthoides. The sequence continues at coordinate 13,551,913 of JBBCBC010000033.1, forward strand.
GATGTCCACATGCTTGTATCCATCCGTGCAGGAAATGCAGGGTTCTGAAAGTGATTGCACAGTATTATTAATGCCTTAACATAAAACATTCATAGCTACAATAATATAATCCTCAACCATCGACTAAGCTAGGGTGCTTGGGGAGCAATACTTCATGCCATGTATTCTACTTTAGTAGTAGATTTGGCAAAGCTTATGCGTTTCTTGAAAACCAAGTGACGATTTATTTCCCAAAACCGACATATGTAAATCGAGGTTGATTTTCATCTATTCCGCAACCTCCATAATCGTAATCAGTACCCACTAAAGGTCTAGATTATAATCGATCGGGTAGTATAAACCCAAGGTTAACTCGCCCCTTCAGATACTTAGAAATCGCTAAGTCGCTTCCTGTGTGGTTTTGCATTGAGATTAGTTCAACCGGGCACATACACTCATCAGAATGTTATATCTCGGTCCGGCAGTAAATCGGTATAATAAGTGATCCAATTGGAGCCCTATACTCTTTTCCGATTAGTTTTCGACCATTCTATTCATGCGGATCCATCTTGAAAGAAAGTCATCATTGGAATTCTCGCGGTCTTGCGGTTTGAATTCCATACTTGGCCAACAAATTTGGTATACTTGGCCCCGCGGATGAAGATGATTCGCATGTCTTCTTGTTTCAAGACCTATAAGTTAGTTCAGGCCATCTATGGATATCTCAAATTTCTCTTCATCCGGTTCTTGAACTTCACATAAGTTTCGGGTTGGGACATATGAAGATAATGTTGTCCCTTAGATTTGAACCATCGTAATATCATCGGTTTTCAATTCCGAACAAGGATTTCGTCTATCATTCCCTTTAGTGAACCCGATGTCTATCAAGAACCGAGATACAGATCCATACCAAGCTCGGGAGCTATTCGATCCATAAAGTCTTTTTCTTAAACGGTACACCCGGTTTGCTCATTTCAAAGCCGCAGGTTGTTTGACATAAACTTCCTCCTCTAGTACACCGTTTTAAGAATGCACTTTAAATCCATCCGATACACAATAAACCCTCATGAAAGCAAAGATAAGCCGAAACAACCGAATAGCTTCTAGAAGCCGACCGGTGCAAGGTCTTCATCATAATCAATCCCTTTGATTGTGAATATCCCTTCAGCAACAAGTCTTGCCTTATTTATTTAGTTATCACATTGTGCTCATCCTTCTTGTTCTTGAATACCACATAGTGCCAATCACATCTTGGGAAGTTGGTGCGTTTCCAAAGTTCTCAAGCAGTTTCTCTCGAACCGCTTTTATTTCTTCTTGCATGGCTAGAATCCGGTCTCCTGCATCGACTAGAGCTTCCTCGATCATGAGGGTTCCAAAAAGACATATAATAGCAATACATTACACTTTCACCAATTCGATGTCTAGTTTGAACTCTACGGATGGTTCTCCGGATGATCGTTCCCAGAGGATGGCTTTTTATCCATGTCCTTTTTCCTGAAGTTACATCATCCCGGCATTGATCAAACCCAAATGGTTCCCTATAAAGATCTTCGGTCGGCATACTCATCCACACCTGAGAACTTAGGCAAGTCATGATACAAACCCAAGTGTTATCCATGCCGAATGTGAGTTTTGAAACAAATGAGTTTTTAAAACGTTTTCAAAGACCTATCCGCCTGGACCACAATGGTTCTTCCTAACCACGATACTCAAAGCCGTTGGTCCAGAGAACCACCGCTGCCTTCGAGTACCACTTGTAGGTCCCGAACGTTGGCAGCAGACGAGTCTGTGAGGAGGGGTGAATATTCTTCAATCCTTTTTTCGGGATCGTGTGAATAGCAAGTTTGCCCGATCGAGCGCTGCGAATCGGGCTTTGAACTTATACCCAATCCATCGGGACGCTTTTTTGAGAGCAGATCTCGTGTCCATCATCTTAACCATGCGGAAAGATAAGTTTAACCCGCGGTGAAAAACTAGTTTACTACTGTGTTCTGTTATCCGCTGGATGGATCAGATGAAAGTGCCAAACTAATCGACACCGCTTTGGTGTAAACCGACCCGTATTTAGAATATGCATGAGGTAAAAATGTGTGTGCGTATAGTGTAAAAAGTAAAGCAGTTAAGGCACACAAGATTTTTATAGCTGTTCGGACAACTTATCCTACGGCCCACACTTCCCTGTCGGTAGGGGCACCAATCTAACTAACCCCGGACTTAGATTAATGTGTTAGTCCATACGACAAGACAACAGATGTTTCAAGAGTTCTCATCACAACTAATACTGATCCCGAAACTCCTAGTGAGTCGACATCTTGTAAACAAAACTTAACCTAACCGTGGTTTGGATATAAGACTTGAGTTGTTCCAACTGAAATCTATCCTAGTATTTGGGTAGCCTAAAGCTGAAGGATAAGATTTCGCGGCTTTCTGAACTAATGAGATGAACACTGGAAAATATTCTTGATTTTTTGTGTTCTCCGGAAATTCTTGAATATTGGAGCTTGATGATAATTTTTGTAACCTTACTATGAGGTTTGATCCCATATATGGTACGAAAATCAAATTAGCCGTTGGAGACCAATTCGAATTTAGGTCTATTTTTAGGTAGGTGCAGTCCGATTTGACGCAGGTCGTAAAAGCATACATTCAAACTGCGCTTGTTTTCCTTTATAGTCGTTTAATGTGATCTACCGAATCCCTCACTTTATTATCTCCGCGACATACGTGTCTTTCTCTCATTGGTTGACAAGTACACTTATTTTATCGTTTGTTTTTACCAACTTATAGTTGACATTCTCCTGTTCCATTTAACCTCGTAGATGACTTAGCGTGAGCCTTGGGTTTATCTGATTATGCGGAACTTTGATCAAATCCAGATTGATCTACGATTGAAATCTTCGGATATAAGTTGTCTTAGCACAATTTCAGACGCGTTTCTTTTCTTCCGATGTAGGTCTTTCGAGGTCTTGTTATCTCTAGTCATCCTGATCTTCAGCCTTAGAATATTTAGCTTCATGACTCTACCTAATCCATTTTCCGACTATCCGATCTTCTCTCGTGCATGGGATGTACATTATGATCAAGATTTAACCTATACATATTGAGTTTCCTCTCATATGAGACTATCTTATTACCTTCCAATTTGTCCCCATACAAATTCAATTTGGTCATCCTATCTAGATATCTATTTAACTTTGTTTTGGAACTTCCATCAAAACTACAAATTTCCCAACATGCATCTTTGTCGAAGGAAAAGAAAGTCAAGGCTTCATTCAAAATGATTCCTTCACCATGCACCATCCAGCGTAGTATTGCAACCGTCCACATGGATCTCTTTGGACCATTTACGCCACCACATTTGTAGCTGACATAAATATACTCTCGTGATTGTATTCTTGTATAAGAAGAATGAAACTACAATAAAGATACAGTATTCAAAAGGTTCTGAGAATGAGAAAGGTGTCAATATTGTGAAAATGTCGAGATCGATAAAGTGAACAAAATTCTTGAATTCTTTCATATTTGATTTTTATAGGAGTTTTGGAATCTGACGTGTGACATGTTGCCCGGGACACCTCCATGAGAAATGGTGTAGGAAAGGATAAATAGAACACTCGAAAAAAGCTACTCGCACAATGTTGGTGAACATCTCTTTACTCAACGAATCGTTTAGTGAGAAGCGATCAACCTTTAAATTGTCACGCTCGAACAAATGTTCTGCAACTTCAAATTCGGCTTCAAACACCACATGTGAGCTGGGAAAGCGAGAAGCCGTGTCTCTTGCTACACTTTGGGTGCAAGTGTTTATTCACAACAATGGGAAAAGTGATGAAAACCTTTGAAAATTTATGAGAGGAGGAATTTCTTCTTGGGGTGATTCCTTGACCGTGCAGAGACTTTGAGGGTGTTCCATGATGAACCCCTGGTTGTGGAGGCTGCCATGTAGTCTTTGATGAGTCATCATGGAAGCAATCTGCCTCAAAACATGTCATTGCGGATCAACAAGGTACATGATGCTTAGAAAATGGATCGTTGAGTAATAAAGAAAATGAATCGAATCACATTATAATGTATATTCTAACTTTGATCTTGATGATTCACCGTCAGTCAGAGACCTAAGGTATGTACAACTTTTTGAAAAAGAAATGGTATAAGTGAGGCGATATGGCGTGAACCATCTGGTTGGGAACACTGATGTTCGGCGGAATGACGTCTGACATATGATGATTCCAACAATTTGAGGCGTGTCCATGCCAAGTGGATCTTGGAAGTACCTCTCCCAATCTCTATAGTAATTCACTATCGAGAAGAGGATGATCTCCAAATTGATGCTTTCGGGGAAAGAAAGAGACATGGTTAAGGATCGTCCTCTTGACACGATGTCGAGGCCGCCAGATGAGTTGGGACTAGACATCAGTTGGTGAAAGTGCTATGTATTGTTATTGTATCTCTTTGAAGGAACATCTCCGCATTGGTCGAGGAAGCTCTGGTATGAGGCCGGATTCTAGCCATGCGAAGAAATAGGCGAGTTAGAGAGAAATAAAGTTTGAGACATGAGCAGGACAGCTACTTTAAGTGTGATTTTCACTAAGTGGGTATTCAGAACAAGAAAGATGAGCACAATGCAGTAACCAAAAATAAGGCAAGACTTTTAAATTAAGAGGATATTACACACGATCAAAGGATTGATTCTTATGAGAATGACTGGCGGTATTTTCGTGGAAGCCGTTCAAGCCCATTTAAGCTTGTGGCTCATAGAGGGTTCCTTTGTGTATCGATTGGATGTAAAGTATATTCTTAAATGGGGTACTAAGCGGAGGAAGTTTATGTTTAACAACCTCATGGCGAAATGACCAAATTATGCAGATTTAAGAAAAGCTCTTTATGGACTAAAACAAGCTCGAGCTTGGTATGATATATCTCGGTTCTTGATGAATAGCGGGTTCACTAAGGTATGTTGTAGCATGGAATAAGCTACTATCCTATGAATTCCTAGTTTGTATTCAAGAAAAACACTTAGAGAGCGTCGTGAGGAAGAGTCACTTCTAATTGGTGAAGTGTGACGGGAAGGTCGTAGCGACCCTAGAATGTCGAAGAGGTTGCAATGCGACATCCAGTAATGACATGCAATTCAGTCGACTGCTGACAAATGTGAATGATCGGATCAATTAAGGAAAGCATCGCACCCAAGCGTTGATCCTCTGGGAACTTTATCACAGAATTAGCAAACTAGGAAAGGTTTCGTCGGACCAAGGAAGTGGGCGATTTGCGAGTGAAGGCACCCTACTTGGCACTTTTTCCTGTAAATCTCAAGGTGGGTGATACAATTATAAATAGGCCGTCTGATCCACGTTGTAAAGTTAAACATCTTAGCATTATGAAACAAATATTTACATCTTACTGTGGCTTGGATGCCCCAGGACGTAATCCCCAATTCAAAAGACAAATGGATGGCGGCAATAGTCTTCATTTCTTTGCTCATTTTTGATGAATTGTATTAGATATTTTTCTTTCATTATATTCATTAAACTAAAACATTTTAGCTAGTTACAACAATTGGCGCGAATTGGGAAGAGGTTAATTCATTTTCTTGGTAATCCGGGTTCTAGAAAAGCCACAGCAGAAATGATGGCGGCCCGACCAAAAACACTCACTTTTCAATATATATATATAGAGGATGCCTTGATAAATCTGGAGGTTTAGGCTTCCCAATGATTAATTGGGTGTCGTTAGACTCAGCGAGGATGCCAAAGCGGTCATTCTTTATCAACTAAACTTAACATTCTACATGGGGATCAACCCTTGGCCAAAAAATACCATTCACGATGCTA